>OX328124.1:47262557-47862557 GCA_946811695.1 Gonocerus acuteangulatus | reverse complement strand
CACTCCTTAGATGCGTGTCATGGGCTGAATGAAAATACATTATTAGATATTAGGTCGTTTCAAGAGGGAAGAGAGTGAAATGTCCTTGGCAGAGGTCTTTCAGCAGATAGAGAAGAAGGGAGAGGCCTCTGATATGGTCTTGGTAACGGTCTTGGGTCCATTAGAAGGGAACAAAATTTAGTTCCATAAACCTCACTGTCATAATAATAGTAATAGGTTCTTGAAGAAAATAGACTGGAAATACCATAACTTTCTTATTATCTTTTAAAAATAACCTAGGGGCAATAATTTCTGAAGGCTGAATAGGCTGTATTTATTTTTTTATTACATCATATATGTATATATATATATACAAATGACGCTTCCCGCACTTTTAGCCTATTTTGATGATATTTAGGACAAATAAACATTGTTTAAAACAAGCAATGTTCGTTAACCAGCAAATAACGCGTTCTGGAACTCTGTTTACCTAGGAAAATGCGTGCTAATAAAATCTTAGCACGAACGTTCCGGCGTATTTTGAGCTAATAAGAAGAGAATACAACTACTTTATCCCCGGGAGCACTTAAAAACATTATTATGTTGTTTTCATCTCATAGGAACTTACGATTAATGATAAAATAATATGAAATAAAACCATTGGATTATAAAAAACAACAAATGTTGATGAAGGCCTTCCTTCTCAGGAGTAGTAGTCTACACTTCCCTGGTGACCAGCCTATAGGGAAGCGGAAGTCGCTAGGATCTCTGCTCCTTTATATTCAGTCCAGGCAACGAACAGTTATAGATGGAAATTTTTGGAACACACTTTTTGGCTTCGTAACTTTGTTTGGGCTGGATAGGAGGTGAACATATCAAAAGTCCTCGCCCCTAGCCTTTAAGCCGGGGGGGGGGGGGGTAGAAGGTCCCATTTTTCGGGTTTTCACTTATATCTCGAAAACCCTGCGTCCTAGCGACATCACTATTCTATAACAAATGAAAGCTGATTAAATTTTCTACAAGTTCTATTCCATAAAGTTTTTCGAGATATCTTTAGTTTTCGAAATATCCGCACTTGAAAGTCTGTCATTTTGGGGAAAAACACTTTTGCCGCATATTTTGTCCCCGTTTTGACCGGATAACTCTTCAACGATGCACCAAAATAATAAATAACGGTTATAGGGTTGTAGAGTATTGCATTCCCTTCAATAATATATATTACTTTCCTATTTTATGTATTTTCCTTCAAACGTAAAAATAATTTCAGTATTCATCGTGAAATCTGAAATGTAGCGACTAACAGCCCAGGACTTCCGCTCTTGAAAGTCTGTCATTTTGGGGGAAAAACACACTTTTTTCGTCGGTTCTGGGGTTGTAGAGCATTCCATTCGCTCCAATAATATATATAACTTTACTATTTTATGTATTTTCCTTCAACTGTGAAAACAGTTTTAGTGTTCATCGTGATATCTTGCAACAACTGTCGACCAATGAACCGTTCAATTTCCCACCATTTCATTGTATTGTCCAAAATATACTCCATTATGTAAATATAGGTAGTACTGGAAGTATAAATAGTACGAAATATATAATTTTGGGCCTCTGACCAGTTATTCACACTCAATTATATAACATCTTGACCATTATATTGGCAATGGTTTTGTTAAGACCAAGTGAGTGCGTATATAACGTTTGAAAGAAAATACATAAAATAGTATTGTAATATATATTATTGAAGTTAATGGAATGCTCTACTACCCCGTAACCGACATTTATTTTTTGGGTCCATCGTTGAAGAGATATCCGGTCGAGAATAGAAAAAAGTGTGTTTTTTCCCCAAAATGACAGACTTTCAAGAGCGGATATTTTGAAAACTAAAGATATCTCGAAAAACTTCATTGACTAGAACTTGTAGGACATTTAATAAGCTTTCATTTGTTATAGAATGGTCATGTCGCTAGGACGCAGGGTTTCCGAGATATAAGTGAAAACCCGAAAAATGGGACCTTCTAAACCCCCCTCCCCCCGGCTCAAAGGCAACGGGTGAGGACTTTTGATATGTTGACCACTTAACTAGCCGAAACAAAGTTATGAAGTTAAAAATTGTGTCCCAAACATTTCCACCTATAGCTGTTTTCAAGCATTCGTTGCCTGGACTGATTTCCATGCCTGGCGATCCATCGCCAATCTCCACCACATCTTTTGGCTTGTCTGCCCCTATTTCTTTTCAGGTCGTACGGCGTCCACCTTGTTATTTCTTGGGACCATCTTCCGTCTTGCCTTCTCATCAGATGTCCAGCCCAGTTCCACTTTAATGAGGTAATGAGAGAAGATATGTCTGTAAGGCCGGTTTTCTTCCTTATAGTCGTGTTCCTCATCCGATCCTTCCTCTTTACATTAACCATGCTTCTTTCAATAGATCGCTGCCATTAAATGTACTTAAATAATTAGTTCTTAGCTGATATCAGTAGCAAAGAGCGGTTGAAAGCAGATCAAGGCCAAAGGAAGTAGATAAGGAGGCATATCAATAGAAGGTCATAGTGTAGGACTGTGCAACGTCGATAACTGGTTGTTAGTCAGCTGATCCCATCTTCTGATATTTCCATCAATGGGCAAACATAGTAGTCAGCCCATTCATAAATCCCGCTCTCCCATCATTACATCTTCTAACTCCATCGCTTCTGTTTGTATGTAGGCATAGTCCTACTCTGAGGGCACTTTTCTTAAATTCTGTTTTACACTTTACCGTATGTTAACGTAATAGTCGTTAAAACTTGTATATTTACCTAAGATAGTAATTAATTAGTTGATATTATAATTCTGTACAAATAAATAATACATATAAATACTATTTTGTTAATCTGCTTCGCTGGGCTTAATTTTTTGTCGGGCTCGGCTTAACTCCGTAGACCATGTACAAATAAAAATCAACGCAACTGACGAAAAAAACGTCTGAAATATTAACATATTGTTTAAATAACACTACAACATTTATTTATTCTACGGATACTAAAGTCAGGAAAACTTTTTTATTAATAGATACGTTCATTGACCAATAATAGAACTATTAAAAGTTAATACACTGACTCAAATAAAATTAATGTAGTTATAACTATAGTTGTAGTTCATTTCCATGACTATAACAAGAAGTTATTTATTCTTTTTGTTGTTTCGTACCGAATTCTATTAAAATTCAGATTTTATTTAAACATTGTGAGTGAAGCCTAGTAATGAGATTGATGAGGACAGTGACTTTGTAAGTCGTTGGTTCGGTTTTGGGGTTAGTACTCGAGGAATCCTACTATGACTAAGAAAGGAGAAGTGGAGTGTGGGAAGTGAATTTTTAAATGTCGCAGGGGACTTTTCTAACGCTTTAGCTAAAAGTGTTTAATTATTTATGAGGGCGCTTTTAAGTTCTTCGCTCCATAGCCTAGGAATCCATTGTGTATTTCGGTTTCTTTCTGGTTTCAACCTCGCGTGTCTTTCCCCCTTGGGAGCCGCTGCAATACCGGTTTCATAACATTTTGAGGATTATGATTGACGATTTTGTTTGACATTCGTCTATTTATTTCATTGAAACTGCACTATTTTTATTTAAAGAGCAATATTTACAAAGTTTGCTAGTCACTGATCATTGTATCTCTTTATAAAAGTCGTAACGATAAAACAGTCCGACTCTCAGCATATCCGATGTGTCGAGTAATTTTAATTACATAGAATTGAAATTCTCCATTTTTTATTGTCTAACGTATCCTATTCTTGTGAGTCAAATCTCTTTGAAAAGTAAAGCGATTGTACTAAAAGTTCCCTAATGGGCAGAAATCGACAGTAGCCAATTGTCGACGGCAATAACGATTTCCTCTGGTACTCGATTTCAGCTCCAACATAATGAACGGGCTGCCTTTCTAGTTTTTAGTGCGTATTTATATTGGCCAACTGATTTTACTGCTAATCTTTTAACATTTGTTATTTAAAGGCTAACTACCGCATACCATAACACACTTATTCCTAGTAAGACCAGTAAAGCTAAAAGTATTCAGCTCACAATTTTCTTCTCTCTGAAGCACTGAAGTTATCTCTTTAAAAGTTGCAATTATTTGCTGGAAATTGGTTTAATGCGTTGGGTCTATACATTTTTTATATACATGCTCTTTTTTAATATATATATATATATATATATATATATATATATATATATATATATATATATATGTATATATAAGGTTTAACTAAGATAAATAATTAAGGAGACACTTCTGTCGCTGGCAGACTTCTCTGTTATATACTTTCCTTGGGAGGAAAGTGCTAAAAAAAGCCAGCTACTATATTTGACGAGATATATGATGTATCTCACAAAGTAGTAGTTATATCACTAATTCTTTCTGTGAAAACCGCTGTTGCATTAATTGTGTAATTTAAAAAAAAATCCAAAACCATTTAATGGAAACTAATAACAGATTTTTATTGGTTAAAGTATATCAATTAAAGAGGAAACAAAATATTTTTTCCTTTAGCTAATAATACAGAAACTTATCGCTTGGTAAAAAATGAAAATTGTGGAGACTAGGAAGAACGAAAATTTTAAATCAGAATGCAAATATATATTTAGAACAGATTAATAGAAGGAAATCCAAAATTAATTATTTCTGGCAGATTACTCAAAATAATTTTCCCCCTCTCTTGCTTCTATTTAAAATAATTTCAAATACTAGGAATACAAATATGGTAGAAATGGCAAATGAATTACTGCAAACCCCTTAGCAGAAAATGTGCGACTGGTGTAACGGTGCGACAGTTAAAGGGAAATAAAACTTTAACGAGAAGAAAACAGATCGTTTGGAAGGCTGTAAATCTTTTTCTGTACTTTTTAAGGTTTTAATGATGATGGAAAAGCTTCATGTCCAGTTTATACAGAAGATTGTGACGTTTTTAGGAAATTTTAGTAAATGCATTATGCACTCTTCATTTAAGATTTAATTCTATACTTAAATAAAATATAAATCGAGATCTCCCATTTTGTATGGCGTTTACAGACCACGTTAATGTCTTTTGTCCACCGTGTTTCTTTGAATTAATTCAGTTCATTAAATATTAAAATTAATCCCTCTTTAATACCTAATTTCTTTCTGGAATTAATTTTCCTAAGATCTATTGGATGTTGTGTATAAATCTCGAGCACACTCCATTCTCATTCTCAAAATATCTTCATTTCTTCAGATTGAAACGTTTTATCTAGGTTAGTAGATTTTTACTCTTAATCCCAATTTCTATCCATTACATTGGAAATTACTCGTTATGTAAAGGTCACAATACAATTAATGGTTTTTAATCGGATTTCCTTTATTTTCATGCCGATTTATCGCGTTTATTTTTTTAATTATTTCCTGTGTAATTCCAAAATAAATAAGAAAAAATCTAAATTATGCTATCCGAGTAGGATCTGTTTTTAAATTAGCATTCTTTATATTGCCTACTGATTATATTATATTAAGATTTGATTGTAATTTAAAATTCAGAGGAGAGGAAGAATGGAATGCTTTGCATTAGAAATTTTGACATGTTCGTCTTACTTTATTCTGGTGTGGTTTGAATGGGATATGGAATAACTGCTAGATATGGCCGCGTTCTTTCAGAATCTAGAACGGAAATGGTTTTACCAGATCCTTCACAATATGCTATTGTACCATGCCCCATTTATGCAACACAGGCGCAACGTCGTTTTAGAAGGTCAGTATTGTTTAATGAAAAAATAAGCTGAATTCATAATATTCTGATTTAATTTAGTATATACGTATTCGGTTTGACGCACGCTAAGCTTAAGCTTTAGAATAATTTTTCCTTCGTCTTGTAGCATTGTATTTATTTTCGGATTCTCCTACTAATTTTCATAGCCGGATCTGACAACGGAAAAAAGTAGATTATTTAATACCAAAATGTTGTTAAATTACAAGGTGTTGTTGTTTCTCAATCTTTTGTACCTCTTAAACCTATTGAATCAGTCAAAGAGTGGTTCACAATATCCAACTATAGGCCAATACTCGTATTCACTAAGATGTGTTACTCAGAATATCGTCATGGGGTAATGACATGTACTTATCTAATATTTACTAACTGAAGTAAAAAAAATTCTTTAACCAAACAAAAATTCTTTCTTAAGGTAGATGCATTTACCTTAAGAAAGAATTTTTGTTTGGTCAAAGAATTTTTTTTACTTCAGTTAGTAAATATTAGATAAGTACATGTCATTCTGGGCGTTAGTTTTGGTTTCAAGCCATACTTCAATAAATGGAAATATCTGCTCTCCTAGAAAAACACTTTAGTATTAAATTCCTTTGCTAGGATACCTGGGAAACTTGAGTTCCTAAAGCCTGAGTCAATAGATAGATAAACATTTAAGCTGGTGAATGCTTTCTCCTAAATCAGATTAGTAAAACGAGAACGTACAAATATTTATCTTAGAAAACAACAGCTTACAAATGGCACCATTAATAAAATAGTCTACTAAAAAAGAAAAATCATTACAAACGAAGTAGCGCTGGTCGGATTTATGCCATTAATCTCACATTGCCTTAAACCACTTGCATTCTTAATTACCTACTCAATTGTAAAGCTTTGAGATCGGTACAGGTTGTTGAATGAACAATTTTAATACACGCAGCATTGTTGTTTCTGTTTTTGTTTTCTCATATGTTTGCTTCTAGGCCAATAGTGCCGAATTATGTATAGGTTGCCGTCCTTCCTAGAAATCCGTGACTGAGCAGGAAATTGTTTTTAGCGAGCTCCAGGGTGCAAAACTCAACCTGCTAAAAGATTACCTTGTGCATATCCTGTATTTACTCGTTTCTGATACGTCATTACTTTTTGGTATTTCTCAAACGCTTGGACGAATAGAAACTTATAGACGAATTAGAATCCATTTAAACAAAAAAAAAATGTTTTCGCTTTTTATGACCCTTATGAATGATACGGGTTCGTATTTAAGTAAATGATTTTATAGTCCCCTTACTACGCGTATTAAATGATTAGTGTCGCGCTAAATACAGCTTGACACCCTTGTAATTAGCGCTCAAGGTACATTAGTTGTCCATACAGGACAACTAATCCGGCTAAGCTTAAGGAAAGTGATTGAACGAGGGCCGGTAAATGTAAAGCCCGTCCATAATGTATTGAAATTTTATAAATAAATTTTAATGATGGAATTGCCCTGTATTTTTCTTTCAGTTTTTTTTAAATCTTTATTTATTGGATTAGTACGTTGTCGGTAGTGTTAAGAACATTATAAAAAGGGATATTTTTTATCGACTAGACGTACTAAATAAACGAAAGAGTTATGTCATGCATTTTAAGCTAATAGTAATCGGGATGTGAAAGTTGACACCCTTGAAAAGAATTGTCAGCATGTAAGGAAGAGTCCAACAGGCCAAGAATGGAGGACTATTTATTTTGAGGAGATTTTTTTCTGATGAGTAATCTCTCGTGCCGGCGGAGGATGAGAGAGAAAGAAGTGGATACGACCGCATTTCTATCGGCAGGGACATCATCCCCGTTGAAGCCGATTCGTTCTAGCCGAGAGGTGGCGAATAGGGGACTCCGCTCGACCAACTCGGAAAAAATGCAATTGGACTGCCCTCCTCTGTGGTACCGTTTGCTACGAATGCTCCGTCCCGTTTTACCGCAATCTCAGCCTCTCACAGTCTCATTTTCCTTCAGTCTTATACCCCCTTCTCTAAAGGAGGGCTTAAAAATTCTTCGATTTTTATTTATTCAATATATTGTGCTACTTATTTTATGTCGATCTTATTGCCAGTGCCTCTATAAGCTCGTGTAATGTTGCTTTCATTTTTACTTCTGAAAAGAAAACATTTTCACTGCTTCAAACGTTTTTTATGAATAATACTATTATCAGTTTGCAGATAAATCCTCAGAAGCAAGAAATTCTTTATACTATGTTTAATGATTGAAGACTCAGGGTTCTATAAACTTATGTCAGTTTAGGAGTCTTCAAATCTATTTTTTTTTCTATTTTTGTTTTTGTGATCTTTCGACTTTGTCAATCTATATAAAACATGAAAATAACTAATTATAAGTAATAATTACAATACTTGAAGATTAATATGCTTCAAATTTTTCCATACACAACATGCAGGGGTCTCCCCGTGGTCTACTGGCTAACACCTTAGATTCATAAGCGGGAGATGGTGGATTCGATCCTCACCGGCGCGCCGCCAGGAATTTTCTCATCTCACGGCTCGTTGAGAATATTCCTCGCTGCCTCTTGGATGTCGGTGCTAATGGCGTAGATGTCGATGCGCCGTAAAAAGAAAAAAAAAATGCATCCCACTGGCATCTACTTTGTCTTAGCTGTAATTAAAGTATCCCGATTTTTTTTTTGTAACATCATTATCCCCAATGCCATATAGGCATCTGGAATTTTGTAATAAAAGAATAATGATAAGTCTTAATAACATCTAGGTTTGTTTTTATAAGGAGGGAAAAAATGAAAACATTACTGTACCTAAGGTGAGTCCATCCTCACACTATGGATGGGCGATAGTCGATAAATCAGCACTATCGATAGGCCGATATTATCGGTTAAAATATATCGATACTATCGATAGTTATTCGAGGTGGCGGGGTAAATGTGGACTCAAATTAACTATTTGCCAATACCGGACGTATTTTATGTTCTATTGCAACAAAAATCAGTATTCATCCAAAGGGATAAATGTTTTGGAATAATAAACTAAACCTGTTCATTAGGGGGGGGGGGGGGTATTTACTTCGAACTCAAATTACTAATGTTCTCACACCGTTCGTAATTTTAGCGCGGTTACTACCTATCTCCATAGGGAGAACCCGCTTATGAGGTTGACCTCATGACTCACGGAAGTGCCGACTAGAAACTTTCACGTTTCAGACCCTATAGATCACGAAAATATGGGTGGCTAAAATTTGTATATACATATATGTATATATATATATATATATATATATATATATATATATATATTTATATATATGCTTGTCTGTTCGCTCTCTAGCAAGCTCAAAAATGGTCCGATTTTGACGAAATTTGGTACAAAAATCTGTCGTCTAATTTGAAAGGTCAAGTTCGTTAACCAGCAGAATCCGCCCACCAGAAGATAGTGTTTGGGGCGAAATTCGCGCAAAAAAAATCGTAACGCTTACGTTTTTGAGTTTATATACTTGCAGGTACTTTTTTTATAGGTTTCTTAACATAAGAAAACCAATGAAACCATTTTGAAGGCGATATCTTTAACCGTTTCTGAGATAAGTGGAATCAATGTTTTTGTAAGTCATTATTTTTTTGTGAGTACTTAGAATCGCGGGATTCAATTGAAATATTTTCTACATCTTGGAAATTAATCCCAACTAAGATATTTAAATTTTGGTTATATTTGTATTTAAGGAAGTTTGCGGAAAAAAAATTGTATTAATAGACATGAAAAGTTTTCGGATCTCAATACATTATTCGCAAATATCTCGATAACAGTTGGGAAATCGTGGTAAGTAGAAAGTGATCATTCGAATGCTTTCTGAATGCTCTACAAAAAAGATTCTGAAGCAATATTCGATGGGGCAACGTCAATCAGAGATATAAGCGCTTAAAACTTAAAAAGTGTTTGTTTTGTTGTTTTAAAAGGGTTTTTCTCTTTGTTTATCTCACTTTTTAATTGGTTGTTTCTAGTTTTAAATTGCATTTATCAGTAAAATTAGTATTGTAGTAAAATAAGCTAGGAGCCGTAATAAGTAAAAGTTAGGAGTGGCTGTGGTAATCATGATGGCAGTGGCTAATCATAATGACGTAGGTTGTTTTGAATTAATTCTACATATATAACCTTCCTCATAGCCTCCAATTGAAGTTACCGTTATTTCTTATTTTATAGAAAGATTTAACCCACGACAGAATGGAATTTAATTCGCTATGAAGCACATATTTACAGTTGATTATAACAGTAAAGTGAATTTGCTAGTAAAACAAGATATTTAAAATGACAACGATTTTTTGGTTGTTTAGAATAGAGCCTTCTTAGCAGTAGCCAAAGAGTAAGTACGTTTTCAGTACATAGTTGCATTGACTTATACAGATTAAGAATTATCCGCTTCTGTGTAAGTTGACTACTGTCAGTTTCCTGTGATTTGTGATGCTAATCTATTCCATTTCTTCGAGATGTATGTAACCGCGCTAAGATGACGCAGTTCCTGCGAGTCGGACTTTTTGTTATATTGTAACGAAACTGTGTTCATTCTATTCATCTGCAAATAAATCTGTATTTTAAATATAGAATTTGTCAGCAAAATTTTCATTAATGTTATACCAATCCAATGTTCCACATATTTATGAGCGTAGTCCTGCTCTCGTAGTCCTAGACGCATCCCATTTCCAAGGAACAACACGATACGTGAAACATTGTAAAAACTGATTGGAGAAAGGAAATAGTGACTAATATTATTGACAAAGTATGGTCAAATTTTGTCAATACTTAGCCAAAGCTCAGACTAAAAAGTTCGTCACGCAGGAGCTGCATAACTAAGCACTTTCCTCAGAATTGGGTAGTGTCAAGTGCATTCCTGAATAATTGTTCTACTCTTTTGCATTTTTTATGAGCAGCTGTTTCAATTATTAATTTTGTAATTAGTTTCCTTGCAGAGTTTTGTGTATACAGGGTACTACACTACGTACTAAATACACAAAGCTTCACATTTTAGCGCGGTTCCTCCCTCCCCCAAAGGTTGATCTCGTGACGCAATCCGGAAGTGCCGACTAGAAAATTTTGCGTTTCAGAACCCATAGAGACCGAAAATGATAGTGGTTAAAATTTGTAGATATATATATATATATATATATATATATATATA
The DNA here is from genome assembly GCA_946811695.1 of Gonocerus acuteangulatus. Lineage (NCBI taxonomy): Eukaryota > Metazoa > Arthropoda > Insecta > Hemiptera > Coreidae > Gonocerus > Gonocerus acuteangulatus. Next base: position 47,851,697 of record OX328124.1, on the reverse strand, counting down.
TATATATATATATATATATATATATATATATATTTGTCTGTTCTCTCTGTAGCTCCCAGACGAATGGTCCGATTTTGATGAAATTTGGTACAAAAATCTTAAAAAGGTTCTAATGAAAGTTTTGATTAGGCGATGTCAATCGGAGAAATAAGTACTTAAAACTTTAAATTAATTGATTTCGTTTATTCGAACGGTTCTTTTTGTTTGTTTTATTCCTTTTTATTTTTTAATTGCTTATAGTTGGATAATGTATTTGACAATAAAACTGGTTAAGTAAAATAACCAAAATAATTTATAGTTAGAAATATAGATTTCCAAGATTCCAAGACCTTGTAACTAGCGGGACCTAGTGCTGGCCGACCCTTCCAGGTAAGATCGTAAATCATGACCTTTCAAGACCTTTCAAGACTTTACTACACACAGGAATGGCGTTAGTGAATGGGTTGACACGCCATTATAATAATTAAATAAAAAAAAAAAAGACTGGTGGAACCAAAATAATAACTGCTTCTATTTTAATCTTTCCAAATGAGACTAGGGATATGAACGGAACCGCGCTAAGATGATGCAGTTCCTGCGAGACGGACTTTTTGATCTATTGATCTTGATGAGTTTCGCGAACCTACGTTTGGCGGAAGAATTTGACTCAAACATAGTACAAAGTAACACCCTCCCCCCCTTCCTTCCAATAGACCGATTTAGTTCATTTGCATATCACTTCTTTCTTATTAGATAGCCAGGACGTATAAAGAGTTTCGTTACAATACAAACGAAATTACGACCTATATAAGGAAATTAGTAATTTCTGTCAGGACTAACCCCCCCCCCCCTTCTAGTCAACCGATTTAGTTTATTTTTACAACAAATTTTTCTCTTTTGTTGACCACAACGAATACCGAGTTTCGTTGAAATATAACAAAAATTACGGCTGGTATTGACAAATAACTACTTTGGTTCCGGAGTAAACCCCGCCTCCAGATGGACCGATTTTGTTGGTTAACGAACTCGTTCAATCGTTTATATATATATATATATATATATATATATATATATATATATAGATGTAGATAGATATATATAAATTTGGACGGGGGTCATTTTCGGTGTCTACTAGATAGGATCGATAAAGATTCGAAGAAATTTTTCAAAAATTCCGTCATGAGTGCATCCTCAATAGCTACTTTCCTTCGGAGAAATTGCTAAAACGTTTTAAACCTCCTAGTGATAAGGTTACATCAGAGAGAATGTTTACTAAACAATCTATTTGGGCAGGCTATAGCTTAAATTTTTCTTAGTTTTAGCTTTGGCTAAGTATTGATAACTATTAAACACTATCTCCCTTGCCTGACTTCTCAAAGCCTTCCCTGGTCCTAAACGAGACATAATCAGTTTTTATTGAGTTTAAAGTAGCGTGTTGTTCTTTGTAATGGAAAAGCGAATAGCGGAATCGTCTGGAATATTTCCCTCAGAATTTCGCATATGCGGTATAAGAACTGTTCTGTCTAAATTAACGGCAATCTATAAAATTTCGTTTAAATAGGTTTGATAGTTTTCACATAATAAATTTCGCAATTGAAGTATGTACTTGTAGTCCAAATAAGGCTACGCGTCTACAGATGCGCCCTGGACTATAGTGTAAATATTGAGGACATTAGAAAGAGCGGGACGTGAGGGAGTTTGTAGGGCACTCGTTGCACCTTTTCCCAAGCACTGTGCGGGTCCTTTATACGCACTCTTAGTGTGATATTTAAAGCTCACTCTCTTTCTTTCGGCCTCTGTGCCATTTCCTCGCCCACTGGACTCATCATGAGAAGCGCTTCCTACCGTGAAATCAATTCAACCTTGTCACAGCTTGTCATTGTCGTCATCGTTCACTCGTCGCCTTTTAGTATGTCTCATTTAGCATATCAGTCGATTATTGTTTATTAACGAGCATTTTCATGACTAATGTAAAATAAACTCGTCGAAATATTGTTATGCTCCTTAGAGGACGTTGATGAAGGTAGGACCTCTATTTTCTTTACGAGAAATGTTATCAAGGCATCTCCTTCGTGGCAATCCGACACAACCATGCAGCTTTATGTCCGTTAACACAGAGAATATCTTTTTCGCAATATTTATTTTAATAAAACTTTACTTTCAAAACTCTTATTATTATTATTTTCCCCTAAATGTCTCTAAATATGCCTCCTTGATTGATATAAAATTTGTTTAGCTCGACTATATATATTTGTGTGAATTCACCATCGTAGACATAGAACCATTTAATATACATTTATGATATTTTCGCCTTCAGGGTGTCTACTGCACGAAAAAGTCACGAAAATCATGAAAATGTCACGAAATTGCAAAGAGGGCACGGAAATCACGAAATTGTCAGGAAGTTTGAAACCATGTCACGAAATTTTAGTTTTACCGGAGGCTATCGTAATCCATTGACTTCCGCGCATTCGTAATTGTTGCCGCTTCTGTAAGGCGACGTAATTTTATTTGTTCCTCCCACCCCCTTACTCAATTAGATTCTTTTTTTTTTGTAGCATTTACACATCAATTCTGTACACATTAATTTTCTAAATTATGTACATTCCATAGTAATTTTAAAATTTTTAGTATCATCGTTTCTTCACTTTTAAAATTAATGTGACTGCCCTCTTTAATATATTATGCACATTTTATAGAGTTTTATGAATTGTTTTTAGATAAGACGGTGACCCGAGTAAGGTTGATAATATTTTTAAGCTAATAGTTAAGGCTTTTTATTTTTAAGTAAAACTGTTTTCCTTTAATGGGCATAAGACTTGCTTAACAAATCATGAAAATGTCACAGAAAAGTCCTGAAATTGGATTTTACTAAAGTAGTAGACACCCTGGGCTTGAAGATTCCTCCCTTATAAAGCCAGGCGAAGCCACGCTGTTAAATCATTCTCTTCTCTACTGCTCCCAAGAATAGTGTATACTTCCTCTCCCGTTTGAGAATGCATAAGAATGCAGTATAAGGAGAAACATGGAACCGAATGGGAAGGAACGCGCCAGACAAATGTTGTCCTACCAAGGAAGCCTCTTAGTAAGCTAGGAATTCTCATTAAATTCCTGGATCAGAGAAGCTTAGTAGAATTCTATTCGAACGGAAAACATAACCATGTTCCTGATGAGGTCATTTTCTATAATTTCGACTAAATTGCTGAAGCGAAAAGAAGTTCTGAAAAAATTACGTAGCGAGAAAATTGTTGAAGAAAAGAAACAAGATTTATTATTATGTAGAAGATGGGCGTTAAAAGAAAGGCGAAATACAGGGTATATGGCCAGATTTAAACGCTTTATTTATATTATTTATAATATTAAAATCAAAGGATGCTGCTCAACAGTACTGCATTGCTAACTGGTAAAAATGTTGACTACCAATTCGAAGATTCGTTTCGCATTAGGTGAAAATATTTAGTATACTAATCATTCAATTTTTTTTTTTATTTATTAAATTGGTTTTAGTTTCCGAAACTCAGCGGTTGGCCTTTTTAACCGAAATATAAAACAAATAAACGTAAAGCGTTGTAAAATATGTAATTGTTTCAAATTCTAATAAAAGTGTATACTAACCCTTAATATCCTGATTTTTTTTTTCATTGAAAAGTTCCTGAAGCATGCAAAAAATAGTTTTTATAATTATCTGTTTTGACAGGATTAACATCAATTTTAATCTTATAAAATTAGTTAATTCAGTTACATTACAGTTTTCCTTACTGTACTTCTACGGTTATATACCTGAAATATAGTTCTATATATGAACTAGTTAGCCTAACTAGGTCAATGGACAACGAATATTTTTTTTTTCATTGAAAATTTAAATATTAATGAATGCGTTTAAATTTAAATGTAATTGAGCGAGTGAGGTTTAAAGGCTCTTCTCGTTCATTTGTGGAAATTACGTGCGGATATGGGAGACTCAGTTTAGTGTCAGTGCATTGCGAAAGTGCGTTATACCAATATTTAGCATCAGTTTATTCTAATCATTACCGTCTGCTGACTACCCTGTGGTTACCACTTTGCAACATCCTTTTTTGTAACCCATAAGCACTGTTGGGGAGGGGATTGTAGTAACTAAAGGACTGCAAATGAGGGGTTTTGATTAAAGTTGCCAAACCCTACAATCATTAGCGGCCTGCGTAACCTTTCATTGTATTAATAAAAGGTTTTGGGTTTAAGGGCAGAAAACTACTGTATCATTACCTGACAAGAATAAATTAAAGTACTACAAAGGATATTCCAATATGCCAACTGTGAACCGAGTGTCGTAGCATGACTGTATTGCGCAAATCCCGCTTAGATTTGGACGGAATAATTCCGAATCTACGGAATCTAGGTTAGTTCTAGGACAGGCAAAGGTATGTCTTTATTACTCTAGAGCAGGTATGAGCAACCTTTGACATTCAAATAATAGTGATATAATAATGGCCGAGATGTCGATGCGCCAAAATATATATATATATATATATATATATATATATATATATATATATATATATATATATGTATATATATATATATATATTAATAACAATGATATAAAAAAAACTGAATTTATCAGTAGCGTATATTACTGAATAGGTCTTAGCTCATCCTTTAGTGACCTTCAACATCAAATTTTACATAAGTCATGAACTGATAGTTATCGTCATTCCTCTCAAGTCTTGATATGAAAAGATCTCCCCGCGGTCCAGTCACTAACGCCTTGGATTCTCATGCGGGTTCGAGTCACGCCTGCAATAGGTTGATTTTCTTTATTTCTGGGCCCGTTGAAGGAATTAGCTGCTGTACTATGGAATTTTAGAAAACGTGGCAAACTATATATAGTGCAGCGCTAAAAGCCTAGACGTTGAAGCTGAAAATATCATAATAATGTTTAATAATTTAAGTCCAAAGTATCGTTTCGATAAAGAGATTTGCCCATAAAAGGTAGGTTATTGGTTTCTGTACAATTATTTTATATTCTGTTTTAGTAGAGACGTTAAAGACAATCAGCAGAGCATGATCACACAAAAGGAGAGAAGTAACTCTTCACTTGTGTGATCGTGCTCACGCGATTGTCATTAAAGTCTCTGTAGTAGGAGACTTTAACGCATATTGGTCAGTGGCATAAAAAGCTTTCAACATTTCTCGGCTTTTAGAGAGAGAGAAAGAGAGAGAGAGGATCTCGTGGAATTGCTGAGATTACAGGAGGAGTTGACCCAGGTTGAACTGCATAGGACACGAACCGATGAAAGACCTCCCTTGACGGCTGGATCTGCTCACTCAGCCGAGAACACTTTTCTCAGTTATCTCGCTCTTTAACTCGGCACAGCCAATCCTATAACGGTCCGTTCGTCCCTAGCTTCCAGCTTCCGTCGCACCAATGTTCCGCCATTTTTTACCTTAATGAACCGTCGTACTTTTCTAGACACTGTCTTACACCTCGGACCCCACGTTTTGATAGGCTTCGTCTAGGAATTCCTCAGAAAAAAGGCAACGATCCTTTCGTTTCTCCGTGATATTGACTCAAAGGTTTAGTCTTGTTTTTACTCGATGTAAAGGCAATTGCACACAATGGATTTTTTACATTTATAGAACTTTACTTACAAACTTCTTATTATTGTACTTCGCACGTGGTTTTTCGTTTACATAGTTTTCCTAAATTGAATTTTAATAAACTGACTAATATATGCTTACCGGTATTATTTTAATTCGTCCGGTTTTCTTCGACTAAGGACTGTCATTCCATGTTTAAGCTTATTAATTATGTTTAAATATTATTTTCCAGCCTGGTAACGTTCCTTAGAGAGCTCTCATTATGTAGTGGGTATTTTTTTTTTTTTAGTTTCCCAGTTTTCTTTAACTTTTAAGCTAGACTTTGGGATTTAGTTAGTAGACTTATTGTTGTAATCTATTTGTAAATAATGATTATATATGATTTTTTTTTTTTTTTTTTGTAAATTATGGGATATAATGTATTATGAGCATATGCAATTTTTTTCGTTTCATTATAAACGATAAATAATCATTGTCTGTTATTATTACTAAGATATCTACTAATAGAACAACTTCTTCATTTAAGAGTTTATCTTCTCATGTTGGGGCTACCAAAGGACTGCTGTTAGCCATTTAAATTATGTCAGAAATATTTTTTTTTTCATTTCAATGACTTAATAATATATAAAATACATAAATTTTTATATCCGTGAGTTGATATATGTTATCTGTTAGTCACGGATATAATTTGTATTTTATGGTTCCCGCCGCAGAGCAGCTATCTAAAGGGAACAAATTACATATACATACGAAAAATAATAAATTTATTTGGCATATTTACAATTTCGGTATATATGCGTATTTGTTCTTCCAAACTGTTCTTTTTTTATTCTTCTTGAACGCACAATTTTAAAGTGTTTACACAACTGAAACAAAACATGAATTTAGCAAATAAAAGTTAAAACTTACTAAGAATTACAATTATTAACATAGAAAGAACTCAGTGATTTCAATTTTTGTATTTCAATATTCTTTAGAAATCTTTTCGCTTGTTTTTTCTTGTTCCAAAAATTCTAAAATGGGGCTGTTTATTTTGTCAAACGAAAAAATATTTTTGGAGAATGTTGTTTTCGAGTGCCCTTAAGAAATAATTATTCGTAAATAAATATTTATCTGCACAAAAAATATATATATATAAATGCATATTAGGATAAATTTGAACGCTCGTTTCTCGTGGCTTCTGGACAATGAATGGTCCAAATTTCTAGGTACGCCAAGCGTGACGTCATAAATGGTTTTCCTCCTTATTGGAAGAAAGAAAACTCCCCAGAACTAACATGTTATAATAATTGACCTATAAAAGAAGTATTACTCAATGAAAAATTAATTAAATGAGGCAGAAATTTATATTCTTAATATAGGAAATAACACTATAAATAAAAACGGAAGGATAGTTTAACTTACGCAAAGAAAATTAATAAGCTTGTTTAATGGAATTATCCCTTTGCATTTTTCTATGATAACTGTAGCCAATGATATAAGCCCATTGGTCGATATAAAAGTAGCTATTATCCTTAAGGATTCTAATTTAAACAAATACCTTTGGCTAAATCTTTATATTTGTGTAGTTTTTCGACACACTATTTCCTGATATTCTCATCATTAAGAAGAATATTCAATATCAGCTCTTTTGGTCTCTGTAATTATTATTAATAATAAAAAATTAATAACTACCGACATATTGCAATAAAGGATCATTTTAGTAAATATCTTTAAGTTACACCTTTATTCCTTTAATAACTAGTTTTGCCGGAGAGTGGACAAGAGGGCCTATATGAATGTGAAAAGCCGACCTAGTTAGTCCTCGTGGCCAGTGCCGTTCATCTGAGGAAGTCTCTCTCCATTACGGTTCTTTGCCACTTCTCTTTCATGGCCTTTCTCTGCCATTCCTTCTCTTACAGCTTACAGATTACCGTTTAGCTTAGCACAGTTTTTGCATAAGTTTCTCTCGATTTTTTTTTTTCATTCTCCCATTTTGCGGTAAAAGGAAGAATCCCTCGACCAAATATAGCAGGCAGGTTCTGAGCTGGTCTTGAGATATTTTAAGTTGGTAATAAAACCTTGTTCTCAATGTTTTTCCAAAGCCCCGTTAACCTTCTTTCGATGAGATCCTTAAATGACTATAGTTATTTCATACTTAAGCCAGAAGTAAATTGTGTAATGAAATATAATCTTCAAATAATGTTTTGTTGAAACATTCTTGTAATTACGAATAAACAAATAAAACGATATTCCTTTAATCTACTAGGTTTTTTACGTTGCTCTGTCAAATTATTTGAATGCTAAGTTTTAATAGGTCAATATAGAAAAGATTGCGAGAAAATAAAAGTTGTGGGAATTGGATAAGATTGAAATTGGGGGTTTTACATAATCCCTAGCTTGTATTTCACCAAGTTTATTTATTAGGGAACTCGCTTTTCGTTTTAGAATCTACATAATCAGCTTCATTAAATAAGAAAAAACATTGTGTACACGATCACGGTAACAGACGTACATATTTACGATAAATCGTCCATAATGGTGGTCGCAAATTATTGGTATTTTGAAAATAGATATTCGTTGTCTTATGAAGTCTTTGGTTTACCCAGGTTTAAGGTCTTGCTTTGCCTTACATACGGCTGAAGTATTTATGCTTTGAATCTCCTCACCACAGAATCCTACATGTATATCGTTAGGCCCTAAGTACCTTGATTCGGTTCAGTCTTTCGGTCACCTCGGAATTTCTTTTTTTTTTTTCTTTTTTTTTTTGTAAATTTAGAAATCTAAGCGTCAGATCGTTGATTGTAGATTTTCGGGTTTCCGTCATAGTAATTAAAAAACTACTACATTTTTATAAAAAATGAATCTAAAACCCGACAATCTCCACCTTAACAAGGAGATGGTTGCGATAGTAATTTCGGACGCCACATTTTTGTATTTACACTATTATTTCTTATTTCTTCGTTGGATTTTATTAATGTTTGATTAAATTATTTTTATTACTAATACTGGTTCACCCAGGCTAGCTTCTTCCCAGACTTAGCAGTCCAGTAGATTTGTCATTCCAATTAAATTTGCTTTAAAATTATCTCCTCGAACTTACCTTTCGCTAACAATTGATTGTTTGTATATGTATAAACAGGTCTGATTGCGTGTGTTTGATCATCTGGTATATGGAAGGTAGATTGATGAACATTTAAAAAAAATATTTCAATATTTCTTTAATTGTTAAACAGTGTCTTCTTAACTAAGGCTCAGAAGAGTAAATACTGCATTCCTAGGGGATTCAGAGTGTCACTTTTCTTTACAAAAAAAAATACCTATTTCTATACACGACCTTTCACACCCTTCATCAAGTTTTCCAAATTATTTAATGATAATTGTTTTCTTGAATCCCACAACGACTTTCAAATCTCTTTTTTCAAAACCCTAATTGCAGTATCTTCCAAGATTAAATTTTTTCTGGCCAAATACTTAAAATTTCATGCCACCTCCAAAAAAAAAAAAAAAAAAATGTTTTAGAAGAACTGGTCCAGGATAAGTTTTTTTGGTAATATATTAATCAATTATTAAGTAATAATTGCAAATCGTCATATTATTATCTAATGTAATTGTTTAAAGGAAAAACAAAATTCATAGTGTTTAGATTTGGTATTGTGATGTAGTGCTTTTAATCTGAATGTAATGTATATTATAGCATTAGATATTGCACTTACGTTAAATACTGGCGTATCATTAAGAAAATCGTCCATTTATTTGGTAATAATTAATTCCGTAATATTATTAATAAAAATGGGGGCGAGGTTAGCTCAGTGGTAGAGCACTGGACTAATAAGCTGGAGGACCTGAGTTCAAATCCCGAGCAAGCATTAAAGATTTTTTCTTCTAGTGTCTTCGTTCATGGGTTGAATTCGGCCCCCCTGGCCGTCGCTAGGCCAACCCAGCCTTTAATTAATTTAATAATGGGTACCTTGGTGCTAATGACTCTAGTAGCAGTTGAAGCAGCAAGGGGAAAATAAGGCGGCCGGAGCATAGTACTGACCATACTCTCTCCCTAGAGTGCCGTATGGTCATGACTCAGAAACCTCTCAGGGCCTTCGTGGCCTGTTACCGGACTGATTTTTTTTTAATAATAATAATACATGTTCATTTTTATCTTTACCGTACGAAATAGGAGCTGAATGAGCATAGTTGCAAATAGTGTAATTAATCTTTTAGTGGTTCATTACTACATGATATAAAAGAAGAAGAAGAAAATAGTTCTTAGCTGTGTAAATTATATACAATTTATTTACTCCTTTAAAGGCAGTTTTTTAAAATATTATTTATTTACTTTTAAGTATTGAAACGTTTCTTCCATTATATAAATAAGATTTGTACCATACAATTGTTTTACTTTTATGAAAAATATAACAATGCAAATTTATCATTAAAATTTGAATGACATTAGAAAAGACTAATGTATGAGATCTTCCACACCGCATATTTATCTAGAATTTAGGAAATTAACAAGGGAATTGAGAACAATCTAAATTTCTTTTTTTATTTATTTATTTTAATTGAACCTATGAGCGAATAGGACCGTTTGAAGAACACTTCCTTGTTAATCGATGATAGTCCGTCACTAGAGGAGAAACGAACAGGGCGTTAAACTCTTTACGACTCGAGAACATAACTTTTGATTTGTTTGCACCATGGTATAAGTTAGTGATTATCTTGTAATTTCAGTTTTAAACTAATTGTCGAATCTTCAATAGGATAAAATATGAAACTATTTTTCTGAGAATTTAATACAAAATTAATTACTTGGGATGCTTGGTAAAAAATGGATTATTTTTGGCATAATGATAAAATTCGAAACTAATGATATTACTATTATTAGAGTAAATCCCGAATTTTAAAATTTCTTTTAGTACATGTAATAAATCTGGAACTTAGCATGCATAACAATTTTTCCTGTTTTTTCATAAGCTTTTTGAATTATTTATTCAAATAAAATACCATAACTACCTAACTGAGTTATCATTTAAGAATAGAAATAAGGTAATTAATGATATCTTCGTTTATATTTGCTATTGGACGATAAGCCTAAGTATTGGTTACATTTTGAGTATATCGTTCAAACTCTTCAGAACTTATTAGGCTACTCAAAGAAGATAAATATAAGTTGCTGTTGGCAATTAAAAATTAAAAAATAACGAAGGGAATGCATTTTTAGTTGTATGGGATTTTGTATTTTAAATACTGTCATTGGAGAGGCACTAATTTATCAATGAACCAGCTATATAGCGAAACTTTGATTTCGTTTCAGTCCTTATGGCTGCTCTGTTCTTGATTAATGTTTTTGGTTTCAATCATTCATTTTCTGATATTTTCTTCGCATATTCTTTTAGGTTTTAATTCTTCACTATTATTTAGATAGTTTTTCTTATTGGTTTTTATTTTTGTATTTACTAAATGTGCTTTGTTTCACGAAAAGCAAAAACACGTAAATACGAACGTTTGTGGACATTGTCTTGCTTGGTAGTTTTGTCACTTACTGATAAAGAAATACTGTCGTTCATATTATTTGATTATAAACCGAAGAAAAATCACAACATTTTTTTCTGTAATGTGCTCTTTACAGGTACGAAAACATTTCGAAGTACAATAAATTTTATGAAATACAGTTGTTACTTACAGAAATTTAAGACTAGTAGTGAAGACGGAGATGATCCCTCTCGTAACGACGGGTGTTATTGCGGGAACTGTTGGTTGATATGAATACGACAACAGAACTGAGCTCGGATGACACGGCGAGGAGGTGCGGCGAGTGGGATGGCTGAGGAAGAACTGATTCCAGAAGTAGTGGATGCACGGGCTATCCTGTAGGTGGGAGGAGGGGTCCTTACCATCCCCACCAACATCTTTAGGGGATGGACACCCCCCACTACTACCCCTCACAACCCTTGGGGTATTTTGTATTCCTAAGTATTGTTTTATAAAATCCGAATAATTAAAAATTAAATAAATAAATTTGATATTTATTGACAATTTGCCTCTATAACTAATGGCACGTTGACAAAAAGAAATTGCAACATACAACATTATTTTTTCGATAATTTACAACTATCAGACAATTGAGAGATACAGGCAACATACAGCTGAGAGTGTAATTATTGCTAATAGATGAAACATATACTATTGACAGGCTGCAGGAAACGTGAAACTCATCCCACTTGGCTTATAGAATTTACTAATTCGAGCTAGTCCATACCTTAACACATTTTTCCAACACATTAAAATAATTACTAATATGTAATTTGATTTCTTAAATATGTAATGAGAAAAAATTGTTATCGTTATCTATGAATCGTTAATATGGAGACAAAAATAACTGCTTACTAATAGACTTAACTTGTTCAATTAATATGTTGTTTTTATTAGCCTCCTACGTCTCCCTTGATTTTTTTAAAGTTTTATGTTACCTGTTAAAATAATAATAATAATATTTCAGAGTATGAATAATAATAATATTAATCCCCCGAATTAAATTGAGTCTCCCGGAAATGCCCGGATGAGATCGAGCGAGAGCACCCTTTTTAAGGAAAGCGCTAAATTGGACGAGAATTATGCATCCTTCTTGAAATCGAAGATAATTAACTAACCGGATCTAAGGACAGATTAAGAATGACCAACGACAAAATTGCACGGACAATATCGCAATTTTTTATTGAATCCGACGATGCAGACGTCGTTATCGGTAGCGTGGTTGACTTCTGGTCGCCTATTTTCGGAAAATGAGGGTTTCCTTACAGCCATCCAGGACCATATAATTCCAACACATTCCTACCGACGGCATGTTTTAAAAGATATTTGTATTTCAGACAAGTACTGATTATGTAACAAAGTGTATGAGTCGATTCAACATGTGACAGCAGGTTGCGGAATTCTTGCGGGATCTGATTACCTTCATAGACACAACGATGTGACCGAGATATACCATCAAGCACCAGCAGAAACGTTCGGCATTATGGAAAGTACGGTACATACCTTATTATCGCTACGTCCAACAATTTTATTTATTATATTTTATCCAACGCCCATCGGTGGCGGTTGAGCCATTTGACGCCGAGCCTCCCAGTATTGCGTAGTGAGGTAAGGAAGATGGATGAGTTAACTACGTCCAAGGAAGACTTGTAGAAAAGAATAGAATTCAAGTCTACTGAGACGAATGCTATGATTCCGGACCGAACTATTTACCATAATAAACCATATATTCTAATCATCGACAATAATGATAAGACTGCTGATATAATTGATATCTCAGTGCCTAATGAAGAGAATATCCGGAAAACGAATGTCGAGAAACTTCAAAAATATCAAGACCTTTCCATAGAGTTGAAAGATCTCTAAATCCGCAAGAGTTGCTCCTGTTATCGATTAGACCAATGGATAGATTCCGAACACAACAGTCAGTGCCACCTAATATCTGAAATTGTCCGACGAACTAATAATATCACCTCAGGATGCAGTTGTTGTTTCCCTTTTCTTTTCTTTTTTTTAATTGTGAAGTCCATACACAACTTCGAAAAGGAAACTTACTTTACTTTCCCGCTGCTACTTAATTGCAAAAAAAAGGCATGCCAGAGTGTACACAATCGACAACAAAAAAGTCCGACGGATTATTAGACGACGGATTATTTTACCAAATTTCATCAAAATCGGACCATTAGGGGGCCGGAAAACCTCGAACAGACAAATATATATATATATATATATATATATATATATATATATATATATATATATATACAAATTTGAACCACCGTTATTTTCGGTCTCTAGGGGTTCTGAAACGCGAAATTTTCTAGTAGGCACTTCCGGATTGTTTCATGAGATCAACCTTATAAGCGGGGTTCCTCCCTATGAAGGGAGGGAGGAACCGCGCTAAAACGGTAAACCACCTACTAGGTACTATAGAAAACATGAACATACCACTTGACATGTATGAACTGTCGACAGACAAGTTGTATGAACCCTTTTTACGAAAGATTGACATTTTGTAAAACATATACGGAAAAAGAAATATTTTAATATTTTCAACCATCTCATAAATTATTTTTTATCTTAATGATGCGCATTATTTTATTAAAGAACCGCATTTTTAGTTAATTTAGAATTAAGAGCGTTTTAATTGTACATTAAATTGTTTATTATTTTAAAATTAATGTCCCCTGCAAGAGTATACAGCAAATCACAATGTTGCGGACTCTAAACCAAATAAATAAATAAAATTAGAGATTAGAAAACTTTAAAATCTTTAATTAACCAATAAGAGAAATTCCCTTGGCTCGTTACTTGTTGAAGATGTTTGATGGTTTAATCGCTTTATTATACTTTGAACTTAGAAACATTTATCTAGTTGTAATTTATGTTCCTCTCAGCTCGTGAGTGGTCAAGGTTTAACGATCTCTCAATTTAATGGCGTACCATGAACCTTCTTCAAATGGGTGACGTTAATATTGAACTGAATATCTATACAGCTATACACTCTGCTGTCTTGGGAAGTTTTGCCGGCCTCTATTTTCGTATATTACTGATTATGTATACTTGGATGGCTACTCGAAGAGCATATATAACTATGTACAATTACATACATTGGCCTCACGTGAACTTTATCGTGTGTGCTTGAATTAATAACTATCTATGTTGGAATGTGAAAGGCATTTCTTTATTTCAACCTCCCTTCATAAATAACAGGCATTTGTGAATTGAATTTTCTACATGTTAGCCACGTTGGAGCTGATGACTTTTCTTTTCTTAAGAAAATAAAAAAACACCATCCTTTGTGCGAAACATGCCTCCACAAATTATAGTAGTGTTTTCGTTGCTTATGGGGGAGACGTTTTTCAACAAAAGGCTCAACAGTATCGTGTATCAATCTGTCAATTGCCATCATAGGTGTGACTTGGGCAATAGGGAAGGGGAACAGAGAATTTACTTTCAAAATAAGAAAAAGAAAAAAAAAACAAAAAAAACAGTTATTTCATGTTGAGAGATGACGTTTCCACATTTCCAGAAGGACACAAGCGTCGGTTGCCATTAATTTCCTTGGTAACAGTCGTTAACGATTGCCCATAGATCACGAAAAGAACAGTGGTTCAAATTTGTGTGTGCATATATATATATATATATATATATATATATATATATATATACACATACAGGGTGTCCCGTAAATGTCTAGTCATATTGTGAGGGGTGATAGAGGACCCTTAGGGGAACAAAAAATGTTCTATGACGATTTCCCGAATTCCCGCCCATAAGGGAGAAAACGTCGTTTTATTGTTTTTTCGAGACAAACGTACTTTTTAGAAGAATAATCGTTGTAGCTCCGTCCCAGGTGATACTACTAAAACGGGTGTGAAACCAATCGAAAGCTGAGTAAATTTACTATTAGACTAGTTGAGAGTAAACGTAAAAATGAATGAATGTAAGTATGTATATCTTACCAAAAGAAGGCAATTCTAAATTTCCTGACATTTTATTGATATTTCTTTCCAGCGTTACTCCTCAATAAGGAGGATCTGAGATTTCCGGGTTTCAGAAAAACTTCCTCATTTAACTAGCTTTCCATTCATGTATCACAACCCTGGGTTATTGAAGTATTTGAACGATTTAAGAACAAAAGTTTTAAAAAAAACATGGATCTGAGAAAAGAAAATTATATTTTTTTCTTCAATTTATTCAAAAAGCTGAAGGGAAATATTTTTTTTTATAAATGTTTACATAAATATTAAGTAAATATTTACTTAAAAGAATAAAAAAAAATACTTCCACGGATATAAAAAAAAATCTTAAAACATTAAATAAATAAAATACACATTTATTTTGAATTTATTAATTCAGGTAACTAATACTGGGTCCAGGAGGCGGCCATTAAGGAACCCCAACCATACATTAACCTCAAAAATTACTATTTTTACCTAAATCACACATTTGAACACATTTTTACAGGACTATGTACATATTATTTATGAGGGATAGAATTTGTAATTACCACAACAAAAACGCATGGGCTCAGAATCCCAGTGAGTTTCACAAGCGTAGCCATCAGTATTAATTTAAGGTAAAGCATTTGTTTTCTAAATATAAGTACCTGTAAAAATGTGTTCAAATGTGTGATCTAGGTAAAAATAATAATTTTTGAGATTAATGTATGGTTGGGGTTCCTTAATGGCCGCCTCCTGGACCCAGTATTAGGTACCTGGATTAACAAATTCAAAATAAATGTATTTATTTACTGTTTTAGGAATTTTTTTTATATTCGTGGAAGTAATTTTTTTTATTGTTTTAAGTAAATATTTACTTAATATTTATAAAAATAAATATTTCCCTTCAGCTTTTTGAATAAACTGAAGAAAAAAATATAATTTTCTTTTCTCAGATCCATGTTTTTTTTAAAACTTTTGTTCTTAAATCGTTCAAATACTTCAATAACCCAGGGTTGTGATACATGAATGGAAAGCTAGTTAAATGAGGAAGTTTTTCTGAAACCCCGAAATCTCAGATCCTCCTTATTGAGGAGTAACGCTGGAAAGAAATATCAATAAAATGTCAGGAAATTTAGAATTGCCTTCTTTTGGTAAGATATACATACTTACATTTATTCATTTTTACGTTTACTCCCAACTAGTCTTATAGTAAATTTACTCAGCTTTCGATTGGTTTCACTCCCTTTCTAGTAGTACCACCTGGGACGGAGCTACAACGATTATGTTTCTTAAAACCACGTTTGTCTCGATAAAACAATAAAACGACGTTTTCTCCCTTATGGGTGAGAATTCGGGAAATCGTCATAGAACATTTTTTGTTCCCCTAAGGGTCCTCTATCACCCCTCTCAATATGACTAGACATTTACGGGACACCCTGTATATATATATATATATATATATATATATATATATATATATATATATATATATATATATATAATATAAAAATGAATCGTTAAATGTGTTGGTAAGCGCAAATCTCGAGAACAACTGAACCGATTTCGCTAATTCTTTTTTTTATAATATTCCTTGAAGTACGAGGATGGTTCTTACGGAGAGAAAAATTAAAAAAGTTGCCTGAAAAAGTCTAAAAACAACACTTTTGGGGTATTTTTTACTTCCTTAACGCAAATTCATTTTTTTTTTTTTTTTTTTTTTTGTTTACTGCCCATCTACAACTTGGCCATTAGCGCCGGAAATTCATTTTTAAATACAAACATATGTTCTCAATTATAATATTTTTAACACTTAACATATTTGGTTATTTGTGTATAAGCAAAAAAATGAAATAAATAAGAACATGTAATCACTAGGTGACATTAGAATCACATGTTAATAATGCAATTTAAATTAATTTATATTTGCATTAACGAAGTAAAAAAGACTCCACTTTTCTATATTCCCGTACAAAAGATTTGTAATAATAGTTAAAGGTCAATTTGAACTCTAATACCATACCATAAAGTGTTAGTGGAGGGGTTCTGGGAAGGCAAAACAATTGAGTGACATTAGTATCGTATAAATATTAATGTCAATATTTGCCAATATTTATTCGATGGTAACATTACTCAAAAACAAATTGACTATGGTAAAATGTAAATTATCTGTGGTAAAATGTCACTTGAAATGTAAACATCTCTTTGGTGTGCATCTATAATACTAGCTGAATACCCGTGCTTCACCACGGCCGATAAGTATTTTTTATATTGAGTTAAATAAGATATGTTCAAAATTAACGCTACTACATAATTTTGTACAGCTTATTATTGCACGGGCTTTAAAGTTACCCAGGAAACACCATGTGGAGGTACCCGTGCTTGTTTCCGTTGGAGAGTAAAAAAAAAAAAAAATACAACAACCGCTTAAAAAGTTAGGTAAACAGAGACAAATACACGTTGAAAAGCATAAAACTAATAAATTTGAAGTATTAAGCATTTATCTCTTCGACATCGCCCCACCGAACATTACAACAAAATCTTATTTTATTTATTTATTTAAATTTTAACGTCCATTTATTATTAACAACGAATTTTAGGACGGGTTATCTATAGGTTACCACCCTTTTCTAGCCAGGATAGGGGTGACGCCTTTTCTTTGTTCTAAAGAAAAGCCACCATCCCTACTGGGAATCGAACACACGACCTTTGGCACGGAGTGCTCACGCCTTAACCCTCACGGCCACTTGGTCTCCACGGAATCTTATTGTAGAGAATTTAGTTAACTTTCGAATAGCCGCCTTCCAATTACTTACTTCGAGTTCCCAACCGTTTTCGAGATATTTTAGAAAATATACTGAGATCCGAAAACTTTGTATCGCCATTCATACATTTTTTTTCCATATATGTACTTTGTTTCTGAATACCCAAACAGAAAATTAGTTTTGAAAAGTATTTCTATCAATTTCTCTGGGAAATGGCTACAGAACTCGCTTAAAAAATGGTTTCATTCGTTTTCCTACGTTAAAGAATCTTTCGCACAAATTTCACTCCAAAAACCATGTTCCAGTAAACGGATTCAACTGGTTAATGAACCTGACCTTTTAAATGAGAAGAAAGATTTTTGTACCAAATGTTATCAAAATCGAACCATTTTTGAGCCGATGAGTAACTTCTTAATAATTCACCCCCCCCCCTAAAAGAACTTAAACATTTGAATATAAAAAAAAAACTTTCTTAGCGAGTGTTTATATTATAAACGGATTGTCCTTGCAAAATTTCCAATTTTTGTGTCAAGTGGTTCGGTATATTATTACCTCGGATGGACCAGGGCGTAAACTCCATGAGGGACAAAATCACTGTTTATTTCTAGTAATTCAAGGACTTCCATCATAGTTTAAATTAACCTCAATTAAAAAAAGTCCGTCACGCAGGAGCTGCATAACTAAGCACTTTCCTCAGAATTTGGGTAGTGTAGATTGCTTTCCAGAACAATTTGCTTAAAATATCCTACATAAATAAAATAAAAACATGAATAGTTCTCTTTTAAATTTGTAATGAGTAACTGATCAATTAATAATTTGCTTCCAGAGTTATGTTTACACATGGTACCTATTACACTACGTAATAAATACAAAAAACCTCATATTATCGTATTTTGATCTAACGCAGGAACAGGATACAGTCACTCTAGTGGTAGAAAGCGCTCCTTGCGGCGGCTTTGTGAACCTACGTCTGACGGGCTTTTCTATTGAAGTATATTACAAATTAAACCCCCGCTTTCCGATTGACCGATTCAGCTCACTTTTACAACACTTCTTTCTCATGAGTTACCCACGACGTATACCGCGTTTCGTTACAATACAGCAGAAATCACGACCGGTATGAGTATATTAAGAATTTGGGTCAAGAGTAAACCCCCCCTTCTAATGAACCGATTTAGTTTATTTTTACAACACATATTTACCTGTAGATTACCTCTACGAATACCGAGTTTCGTCGAAATATACCAAAAATCACGGCTGGTAGTGGCGAATTGGTATTGTGGGTCCGGAGTAAACCCCCCCTCCTAATGAACCGATTTAGTTTATTTTTACAACAGTTATTTACCTGTGGATTACCACTACGAATACCGAGTTTCATCGAAATATACCAAAAATCACGGCTGGTAGTGGCGAATTGGTATTGTGGGTCCGGAGTAAACCCCCCCTTCTAATGAACTGATTTAGTTCATTTTTATATCTCACTTTTTCTCTCTATATTACCACTACGAATACCAAGTTTCGTTGAAATATAACAAATATTACGGCTGACATAGTCAAATTAGTGTTTTGGGTTCGGGGTAAACCCCCCCTTCCGGTGGACCAACTTTGGTGGTTAACGAACTCGTCCAATCGTTTGCTAATTGAATGCTATATACCAAGTTTCGTGACGAAAAAACAAAAACTCTGGCCGCTATCGTGTTAACAGACACATATATATATATGCATATATATATATATATATATATATATATATATATATATATATAGATATATATAAATTTTAACGGGGGTCATTTTCGGTGTCTACTAGGAAGGATCGATAAAGATTTGAAGACATTTTTCAAAAATTCCGTCATGAGTCCAACCTCAATAGCTACTTCGGAGGAAAGTGCTAATAATACTATGAAATAGATACAATACGGTAAGAGCTGTTCTTTATCGTCCTAGCAACGCATGATACCTAGGCTTGCCTGCTCTAACCAACTAAAACTTTAAACCCCTCTAAAAATACTTAAAAATTCGAATATCAAAAAATCCTTTCTTAGCGAGTGCCTACGTTATATAGGGAGTGTCCATGCAAACTTTCAAAATTTTCTGTCGAGCGGTTTGGGCTGGGGGATGATAGATGAGTGAGTGAGTGAGTGAGTGAGTGGTATTTGACAAATATATAGTAGATTACTAAATCTAAAAGCCATAAATTTCTATAAAATTACAAAAGTGTTGTGTGTTAGTGACTTACTAAATATGCCTCCTATAAGGCGGCGGACAAATTTAGGCAGAAGAACCCGAAATGTAACGCATCAAATTAATAATCAATCTAATGGTACTGCCCAGGAATGTGAAGATCGCAATGAACGTGAAAGAATTTGGTTAAGACTGTCCCGCGAAGCGCGACATTCAACTAATAATGGTGCAAGTTTGAATCGAGCTGCTGTGAATTTATTACAGTGCCTGCAGCTGTGTTGCTATTGGACCTATGAACTCAGTTTGACTATAAACAAATCCCAGGGCAGTCATTAAGTGTTTGTG
Source organism: Gonocerus acuteangulatus (assembly GCA_946811695.1). Classification (NCBI taxonomy): domain Eukaryota; kingdom Metazoa; phylum Arthropoda; class Insecta; order Hemiptera; family Coreidae; genus Gonocerus; species Gonocerus acuteangulatus. The sequence continues at coordinate 47,831,392 of OX328124.1, read as the reverse complement.
GTATTAATCTAGAAAACCCATGTTTCTCGCATGGTCAATTGTATGTTGCCTGTACCCGTGTTGGAAAACCAGCTTCTCTGTTTATTTATGCGTCAGGTAATGAAACAAAAAACCATTAAGTACTACAATAAAAATTAAACTTAATTTAGAATAAGTAAAAATAAAATGAAATATAATAAGTAGGTATCATAATAAGAAATCTGATATTGTAATTTTGATTGTGATTTTTTAGTGACTATTAAAAGAATTTTAAGTGTTTTATAATTTTTATTTTTTGACATAATGTAATTGTCGACTTATTAAGTTTTTTTCTTCTTTTTTCTATCTTACTAGCTGTCCGGGTGTCCCAAATAGCAGAATAAGTATTAAAAAAAATTAAAGAATTGACTGTTAGGCGGTACGAAGTTCGCCGGGTCAGCTAGTAGATTTATATATATTTATATTTGTCTGTAACCTCTATCACATGCTCAAAATTATTAACTATGAATTTTAGGACGGGTTATCTATAGGTTACCAGCACGAACTGTCGTATTAAAACAGTTAATATTATAGTTCGTTGGTTACCACCCTTTTCTAGCCAGGAATCATTGAACTCAGTTGAAAATCATCCAAACTGAGATGTTTAAATTTTGGTTACGTTTGGAGTTAAGGGAGTATTATAAAAAATATTTTATTAATAGGCAAGACAACTTTTGGGATCTTTGTATATTTTTCACGAAATATCAAGAATTACCTTTACTAATGGAACTATAAATATGAACGTAAACGCGCTAAGATGACGCAGTTTAATCTGTCATTGATTCACAACAGTTTTATACTTCTGGCCTATCTAGAAATAATTGGTTAGAAAGCTATGGCAGTGTATTTTCATCGGATTACGCACTACACCACATGATTCACAAAAATGGAATCATAGTTCTATCCTTTCACTTTTTAGCGCGTTTCCTCCCTCCCTCCTTAGGGAGGAAGTTGACTTCATGGCGCAATCCGGATGTGCCGACTAAAAATTTTACGTTTAGATAACCCATAGATTGCGAAAATAACGGTGGATCAAATTTGGTATAAGAATCTTCCGTCTAATTTCAAACGTCACGTTCGTTAAATAGCTGAAACCCGGCACCGGAACATGGTTTTTGGCGAAAACCACAATCATGTCATTGTCAGGCCATGGCGTTTTGTAGAATAAGGTTGAGTAAAATATTAATTATGATAACGTTAAGGATTTTCGCGCCAAAGTTCATTGTGGATGTCTGTATCTTATGTAGAAAGGCGGCATTCCGGTAAACGACCGCCCTATTAGAATAGTGGGGAGAAAAAAATATTAAAATATAAGACAAATTTACCTTCAATTTTTAATCTTGTACTGCATATTTTACGTATTAATTTTTATAAATATTTAATTGTCTTATAAAAACAAATTGGTGCATAATGCTCGTTCTTGTTATAAGTAATGAGTTGAAATATGCATAATGCAAAATATTCAATTTTAAGTCTTAAGTAAATTCCATGTTCCCATTTTAAAAGGAAGTTCCAATTATAGCCTTGCCAATGGAGACTTCGTCATCCCAGTTTTCATTCTCCTAGAACCCTTTTACAAAAGAAGTGGCTTAATATTCATTTAAGGAAAGTCTCGGTCTTAATTTTTAATCTTTACGATTCATAAATTTCTTTCTGGGATGACACCTTAAAAAACCTCGGAAAAGGCTGAACACAATGAAAGAAGGACGTGTGGGATCGACAGTCGGTAACCCTTTTCATAGAAGGCCTCGACGTACGTGGAGTTAGAAGTGAAAATGCATTTCAAGGTGGATGCATTCCATACCCTGGGAGAGGCTTTCCGAAGAGAGGGAAGTCGATTAGTAGGAAAGAAGTGGGCACGCTATTAGCAAGAGACACGTCCGCCGGCGGTACAGCTAGTCCTTTTTTCATGCAAATGTCTCTCCTGCGGCCTGTCCGCCGAACTGGGGCAGAGCTTCTTGGGGGTGGAGGAGATGAGGCGGAAACAACTAGCGGAGATAGAACCGTCTCCAAGGGCTATGCCCCCGCCCTATTAGCCAAGGTCCATCTCAGGACATGCACTTCAAGGTTTTTACAAAGAATCGATGGTCTCTTCTTAGCCAAGCTGAGTAGAACATTTTCCTTCGACAGGAAGCTTCCTCCATTTAATTAAATTGAATTGTCGAAACTCAGAATTTTGTTTAAAATTCACAATGCTTTTAGTCGAAAGAAGCCCCGATAAATAAGAGGTTTCTATATATAGGTCCTTACAATCCTAAGAAAAATCGTGACGGTTCTAAGCGGAAAAGTATTTTTAAATAAATAGATACTTCATACGTAAGATTGGATTCGTTTATAAAACAGGTGAGCTTCTAATCCCATCAATTTCTAAGGATGAACACTACTCAAGATTTGTAGAGCTAATCTCGTCAATTTCGTTGCCAGAAAATATAAAAATAAGAGCTGTTGCAGTGTTCTTGCGAATTTGAGGTATATTTTATAAATATTTTTATTTTTTGATAGGAGATCTTTGACCGTTGATGATGCGAAGGTAGGGATATACCGCCTGCAATATAGCCCTTCATACCTGCCTCCCTTCCATTAACACAGAATTTTATGACATCTGACTTTACGACGTCGCTCTTTCTTACATCCCTTATGTAGCCCCCAACTCATTGGGTGGTCGAGAACCCCCCCCCCCCCTCACCAACTCCTTACCCCTTTTCCTTGTATCAACAGTCAGAAATGATACCGCATCTGTGAGGCATAGTTCCCAATCTTTTCATCGGTAAGCCCATCTTGTTATTCTTATATCTGTACCCAAGTATCTCTAATCTAAGCGCTGCTATAGCATATTGTTTTTCTAGGTATATATGTGCAGGCATGGGGAAGAGAAAACCCACCATAGCGAAGCGCGCGAACAGCTCACAGGAAAATTCTCCTAAAAACTCACCACAACAAAATAAATCAGTCAATCAGCGGCCTAGCTCGCAGTAATCTCTAGCCAAATCTTTACCACCGCCAGCCATAGTCAGCCAATCTAATGATCTGTTCACAGCCAACGCATCTACGTCAGGAATATCAACCAACCAGCCTTTGCAAACACCCAAAGATCTACAAAATGAACCAATTCCTAAACCCCCAGCCATTTATGTAAGGGGAGTTACACATTTTATTAATTTTGCAAAAGAATTAGAACTTGAACTTGGACCATCCGAATTCAGTTGTCGATCAAACATGGATGTTATTACCGTCAAACCAACATCTCCAGACGCATATAGAAAAGCAATCCAATATCTGAAAAACAAAGATCTACAGTTTTACACCTACCAACTACAAGAAGAAAAGTCTTTCCGAGTTGTAATCAGGCACTTACACCCAACCACGCCAGAAGAAGATATATTACAAGCCCTGGAAGAGATTGGAACACGAAAGTACTTTGAATCCCGCATGCGTAAAATGTGCCGGTCCTCATCTCACAGCTGACTGTACAAAAAAATCCAGACAAGAGAAGGCCAAATGTGTACATTGTCAAGGAGACCATCCGGCTAACTACAGGGGCTGTCAAACGTATCAAGAACTTCTCCGGAGACGACATCAGCTCTATAAACATCCTACCACGACAGATAGCTCTCCCAGAACTGAAGAACAGCGCATATCAAGAAATCCCTCTCGGCCAAGTTCTGCATCACAGCAGCTTCCACTTCAACCAGTAGCAAAGGTTTCCAGCGTTCCACCACCAACCAGAACCAGCCACCAATCAGAAACTGCTCAACAGCCCGAAACACCAGACGGTCCAGCTGCTTCAGGTCTTTCTTTACATACTTATGCTTCAGCTACCAAACCTTCATCCTCATCTCCTGATATTTCACCTTCTTCTCATTCCTCATCCCTAGACGAATTGCAATCTTTACCTTCTTCCTTTAATGTATTCCTCGTTGAAATAAGATCACTCCTAATGCCCTTGATTCTTCTACTAGAAAAACTCACTCACCTCCCCCTCCATTCTGCTCAAATATGACTCATCCCCAATTTAGGCCACTCACTGTCCTCCTGTGGAACTCAAACGGATTACTTAACCACACCGACGAACTAACTATGTTTCTTAAAAACAAAAACATTGACGTAGCTTTACTAACCGAAACACACTTAACTCCACGTAACACGTTTTTCATTTCTGGATAAAAAACATACAGGACCGATCACCCTGACGGGACTGCCCACGGTGGAGCTGCAATAATTATTCGTGCAACACTTTCTCATTTCCCATTTCCAAACCAATTTCCCTCTGATCCTTTCCAAAGTACAACTATCTCTCTTCAATCTTCCAAATTCCCCATCACAATTTCAGCCGTATACTGCCCTCCTAATAAATCTGTTTCCTCTACCACTTTCCACTCATTCTTCCAATTCCTTGGTCCACGTTTTCTTTCCGGTGGCGATTTCAATTCCAAACACCCTGCGTTCGGTTCTAGAACAGCAAACCCTCGAGGAAGAGCTCTTCTCCAAACCCTTTCCTTCATTCCATCCAAAGTCATTGCTCCTTCATCCCCTACTTACTGGCCAACTTCCCGTTCTAAACTTCCCGATATTATCGACTTCTTTATAACTTCCGGTATCTCACAAATCCCTTCCGATGTCCAAACATTAGATGACCTATCCTCTGACCACAGCCCTGTTATACTTTCTCTCAATTCTAATGTTGACCTTTATTCTATCCCTTTTTATCCTACGCTCACTCCTGGACCAGTTGACTGGAAATCCTTTCAAGACATCCTAGAAGAAACCCTCGACCTCAACATTCCTCTAAAAACAAACACTGAAATAGACGACGCAGTCCATAACTTCACACTTACAATTCAGCAGAGCTTACATAGGGCAACTCTCTACAAAACACCACGACGACCTAAAACGAATGATTACTTACCTACAAACATACAAAACTTACTGAATGAGAAGAGAAGAGCAAGAAGGATATGGCAAAACACGAGGTATCCATCAGACAAAACTCGACTAAACCAACTTACAAGGGAATTAAAAACTGAACTTAGGAAACACAGAAACGACCAATTTGAATCCTACACAAAAGAACTTACTACATCTGACATAACACTTTGGCAAGCTACAAGAAAAATCCTCTCCTATAAATCCTCCCGTCATCCCCTTCGTCGAGAAGATGGTTCCTGGGCCAAAACTGACGAAGAAATATCCCATACCTTTGGCCTACACCTCACCAAAGTCTTTACTCCTCACCATGATATCAATGATCCTAACCATACGCTCCTTGTCTCTAGTCAACTGGACACTCCTCTTCAACTATCACTCCCACCAAAAGCCTTTAATCCTAAAGAAATCCTGTATGCTATCCAACATCTTCCTCCAAAAAAGTCCCCTGGATTTGACCTTATCACTCCCAAAATCCTTAAGAAACTCCCGAAAAAAGCCATTCTCTTCCTAACTTATGTATATAATGCCGTACTCAGAACAACATATTTCCCCATCCTCTGGAAATTTTCAGTTATTCGGATGATCCCAAAGCCTGGTAAACCTATTCACCAACCTTCGTCATATCGCCCTATATCACTCCTTCCAATAATGGGCAAAATCCTTGAAAAACTCCTTCTCAAACGCCTTTATCCACTCCTGGATCCCATTATCCCATCTTCCCAGTTTGGTTTTCGCCACTCCCACTCCACTATTCACCAATGCCACCGTATCGTCGACAGCATATCCTCATCCTTCGAGAATAAGCAGTATTGCTCTGGCGTTTTCCTTGACGTAGCTCAGGCTTTCGATCGAGTGTGGCACCAGGGCTTGCTGTTCAAACTCAAAGAAACCCTACCTTCAACATATTACCTACTAATAAAATCCTACCTCTCTGACCGTTTTTTCCAGACATCCTATGGTACCTCATTATCTCCAATCTTCCCCCAACATGCAGGTGTCCCACAAGGTGGAATTCTCAGTCCCGTTTTGTTCCTGGCTTATACGGCTGACATCCCTTCCCATCCCCAAACTTCCATCCACATGTTTGTTGACGACACCGCTATTCTCACTGTTAACCAAAACCCAATTCTTGCTTCCAATTCCCTTCAAGAACACCTGTACCTACTTCAACCATGGCTAACTAAATGGAAAATCAAAGTAAATGCAGAAAAATCTAGCCATGCAACATTCACACTTCGTAAATCAAGCTGCCCACCAATAACCCTCCAAAACATTCAAATTCCACAGAAATCGCAAGTAAGATACTTAGGACTGATATTAGACAAACGTTTAACTTGGAAGCCACACATAACACAGAAAAGACAGGAACTAAACAGACGCTTTAGACTTTTATCACGCTTACTGGACAAACGCTCGAAACTTTCATTGACTAACAAACGACTTATATACAATACCATACTCCGACCAATATGGACTTATGGACTTGAACTATGGGGTTCCACTAAACCTTCCAATTCCTACAGAATACAAACAATGCAATCCAAAATCCTTCGAAAAATATCCAATGCTCCTTACTATGTCTCGAACCAAACTCTCCATAATGACTTCAATATCCCCTTTATCCAATCCCTAGCCAAATCAGTCTATCAGAAGTTTCATTCCTATCTTCCCGGCCATCCAAATCCTTTGATAAACTCTCTATCCTCCTTCCATAATCCACAAAATCCTCATAGAAGGCTGAAGCGGCGTTGGCCTAGAGACAATTTGTTTTAACATGCCATCTGTAATGCTCAAAATTTATTGTGGGTTTTGTAATTGTACATATTCCCACATCACGCCTTACATTGTTAATTTTACAATACCAACTAAATTACTGGAAATATGTTTACATATTGTTGTAATTATCAATAAAGGTTAAAAAAAAAAAAAAAAAAAAGGTATATATAATGTTTTTTTCTTATATATATATATATGTTGTATATGACCTGCTAGTTTTTACAGCCCTGATGAAGGCTTGAATGAGAAGATACTATGTTAAGAATCAGATAGTTATTTAGAGCTCTCTTGGCCTGTTATGGGATTGTTACGTGTTTTTTTTTCTCTGGTTCTTTAAGTATATATATATATATATATATATATATATATATATATATATATATATATATATACTTATTATATATATATATACTTATTATATATATATATATATATATATATATATATATATATATTTGACTAATCGCTCTCTCACATGCTCAAAAATGGTCCGTTTTTGAAGATATTTGCTCCAAAAATCTTTCGTTTAATTTGAAAAATCGAGTTAGTTAACCAGTGGAATGCATGCACCGGAACATTCGCACCGAAAAAAATCGCAACGCTTACTTTTCCGAGTTCATATGCTTGCAGGTTATTTGAAGGGCTCATTGACTAATCAACAATCCGAAATAACTGAGAAAATTGGAGTTAAAGATAAGGAAAATGTGAAAAAATTAATGTTGGTTTATAGAAATGATTTTAATTGGTCCAATTAAAAACATTTCTGCCACCAAAACTAATTTTTTCCACATCCTTCATAACTTTAACAGCACTTTTCTCAGTTGTTTCCGATTGTAGATTAGTAATCTTTGGCACTGAGCTCTTCAATTCACGTAGGAAAAAGAATGATATCATTTTTAAGGCAATCTGTAATCGTTTTTGAGAAAACAGGAAAACTTATTTTGGTAACTTGCAATTTTCGGTATGAGTCCTGGGATTTAATTGAAATATTTTCTATTTGTTTGCAATTAATCTAAACTGTGATGGCTTCATTAGGAGTTAAGGAAGTATTCGAAAAAAATTTTTATTAATTGACATGAAAAGTTTTGGGATTTTTTGTATATTTCTGTAAATATCTGCAAATCGTGATAAGTTGAAGGTTCTGAAGTAATTTTTGATTAGGCAATGTCAATCGGAGAAATAAGTGCAAAAACTTTAAGTGTTTTTTTTAACTGGTTCTTGTAGTTGTTTAACTTACTTTTTAATAGATTAATTGGATTTATCTGTAAAATTAGTATTATAGTTAAAGAAGGCAAGAAAATGAGATACTTTTTGGTAATAGTGTTTCCTACCGCGAACGTTGAGAAGGCCGGGGAGTAATTTTTCCAAGTAAGTAAGAGTAACGTTTCCATCTGTCACGTATCTGGAGCCATAAAAGTATTTCAAAAAAGGTCTAACCAAAATAATAAGTAATCCTATTTCAAGCTTTCCAAATGGCACTAGGGATAAGAACGGAACCGCGCTAAAATGATGCAGTTCCTGCGAGTCGGACTTTATTAAGGATAGGAGAGGAGAATTCCACGATGAAACTTTTCTTTTTACGATGAATCTTCGAATTTACTTGAGAATGCAAAAGAATCTTTAAATATTATAATTAAGAAAAATATACTCACCAGGGTGTGATTTGAACAAGGTCATCCTACATTTTGTAATAACTGTAACTCTCAGTGGAGTTCATTAATAGCTTTCAAATAGTTTTATTTGCCAAATCAAAAAAATTCTGATGATATGGTTTATTTTGTTTCAGGTAAGTGCTCGCCATTTGTTTATGTAAAAGGTGGTAAGTTTTTCGTTTAATGTTCTATTTACTTCAACAACATTGCTTTTACATCGAATATGTAGATATACCTTTATGTACGTTTCTCATTGTTCTACTTTTTAGCGCGGTTCCTCCCTCCCCCATAGGGAGGAACCCCGCTTATAAGGTTGATACAATGAAACAATCCGGAAGTGCCGACAAGAAAATTTCGCGTTTCAGAACCCCTAGAGACCGAAAATAACGGTGGTTCAAATTTGTATATATATATATATATATATATATATATATATATATATATATATATATATATATATATGTATATATTTATTTATATATATATATATTTGTCTGTTCGCTTATTTTTGGCTTCCCTGATGGTCCGATTTTGATGAAATTCGGTACAAAAATCAGTCGTCCAATTTGAAAGGTCAAGTTCGTTAACCAGCAAAATCCGCCCACTGGAAGATGGCGTTTGGGGCGAAATTCGCGCAGAAAAAATCGTAACGCTTACGTTTTTGAGTTCATAAGCTTGTAAGTACTCTTTTTATAGGCTTCTTGGGCTAGGAAAACGAATGAAACCATTTTCAAGGCGATAGCTTTAACCGTTTTCGAGAAAATTGGAACAATAGTTTTTGAATACCGTTTTTGGTTTGGGTACTTAGAATCACGGGATTCAGTTGAAACATTATCTGCATGTTCTACTTTCATTAAAACTAATATGTTGAAAGTTATGTTACGTTTGGAGTTAAGGAAGGGTTAGAATAAAATATTTTATGAACAGACATGAAAAGTTTTGGGAACTTTGTATACTTTCCTTAATATTTCGAAAAAGGTTGAGAATCTTGGGAAACGGAAGAATACCATTAGAAAGCTTACTAAATGCTCTACAAAAAAGGTTCTGATGAAAGTTTTGATTAGACGATGTCAATCGGAGAAATAAGTGCTTAAAACTTTAAAGTAATTGATTTCGCTGATTCGAACTGTTCTTTTTGTCTGTTTTTATTCCTTGTTATTTTTTGAATGCTTGTAGTTGGATAATGTATTTGATAATAAATCAGGTTAAGAAAAATAAGAAAAACAATTTAATCTTAGAGATATGGATTTCCAAGATATAGTTTTTCAAATGCCTAGCGGGGTCCTTCCTAGGGCGGGAACCCATGCAGGTAAGATCGTAAATAAGACCTTTCTTGAAAGTAAAGATGGAACTGTCAACTTTGGTCCTCCTCTGCCTCCCGGCACTTTCATTGCTGACGAAGGCTACCAATGAGTAGCCAAAACGTCCTAAATATAGATTTTTTAACAAAAATCGTATTGAGGTTTCTTTAGCCGAATCCCAACCACTCCATCTTTACTTATCACCTCGACGGCTAACTATCTAATCTTCATGTTTTCTATGTGGACCCAAAATAATAACAGCTTCTATTTTAATCATTTTAAATGAGTCTAGATATAAGAACGGAACCGCGCAAAGATGATGCAGTTCCTGCGAGTCGGAATTTTTTTATTTTTCATTCGTCTTGTGTAATTGAAGTAGAATATCAAAAAACAACATTATCAATAATTAGCGAAAGTAGTAGAGTTATACTTCCACCTAATCCTACCTGTCAAATAGATCCAAGTGAAACTAGGCACAACTCTTTCCGCGGCCTGCTCTATGAACGCTTGAGTCCCCCAAGGTACTGTTTTTTATTCCTTATTTACACTGCGGACATTCCCTCATCCCCCAAACCTTACTAACTACCTATGCAGACGATACGGCCATCCTATGAACTTCCCCTGTGCGTTACGTAGCATACCAACACCTGCAGGAATATCATACCGCTATACAGCATTGGCATGAAGAGTAGAGAATAAAATGAACGCAGAAAAATGTAAACAGGTAGCTTTCACTTTCAGCCGGAAATCATGCCCTTCTGGGTACCTCAAAAGTACTCCACTACCATCATCCTGCGAGGTTCGATATCTATGATTATACCTTGACGCCCGACTGATATGGAACCCTCATACGAGACTGAAAAGACAATAACTGAACAAAAGATACGGACTACTTAGTCGACTCCTTAGACCCTCATCTAAATTTTCGATACAAAACAAACTTACGATATGCAAAACTGTAAGGTAAACACCCAACATTTACGGAACACGGGCATTCCTAAACAACCCATTTGTTCTAGACCTTGCTAGAATACGTTTTCAAACGTTCCACACTACAATATGCTTAAAGTAACTATAGGATATATATATATATATATATATATATATATAATTACAAACTAACACACATACATGCAGGGTGTCCTCAAAACAAAACGGCCAAACTTCGTGAACCGATAAAGGATGAAAAAAGTCCTTCGGCATATATCTTGTTTTTGCTTCGTTTCCGAGAAAAAAAGGAAACTAAAAATAAATTATGAAAAGGCAGTCTTTCATTAGGCCTATATAGAAGTCATTGAAAGCATATATATATATATATATATATATATATATATATATATATATATATGCATATGTATGTGTGTGTGTGTGTAAAATTAATTTGTTCGGATAATTAAGTAATTTAATAAACTATTAAGACGCACAATTTTCAGCTGTACGTACTCCTTGGTTCGAAGGACGAAAAAAGAATAGGCTAACGGTCATTGTTGCTGTTGGAAATATTGAAGTGACGCAGTGTATTGGTCGGAGTTGTGAGTGATTTAGTTTTTACATAAGGAATCATTTCCACTTGAAACTTGAAAAAGATTGGTGTTTTCTCTTTTTTTGATTTGAACGCCATCCGCGCTACTGTTTGCGGATAAAGACCATGATTGATCGAATAAAGAAACCGCCCTATCTTTTTTAGAAGAACACTATGGCTTTCTCGTGATTTCTCTAGGAATCCTTACTATGATTCCTTCTAACCAGGAGATGATGGCTAACTGAAGAATCGTTCAATAGTCTAAATGACAGCCTGCTCCATTTCACCGTTATCGGCCAAATATCATTCCGCTACCGATGATAGCCCATAGTTTTTCCCGTCTGCTGCGTTTACTCGTCCCTCCCTCGCCTTGTTCCACTTTCTCATTTATTCACCGTCATGAATTCATTATAGATTTTCGCGCCTTTCAACCTTCAAAAGACCGCTTTGAATCTTCTGCTGTATTTTTTTTCTTTCTCTTTTCCACGTTTAACCCATTATTTTCTTTTCCAAATTTTTGATCTTTACGGTAGACTCTCACTTATTGACAATCCTAATCCTTCATGGCCTAGATTTGATTAACATACATTTATATTTTATTTTATTTTTTGTTTTTATTTATTAGGAGATACAATGCACATACAATTGTTACTATTTTTCAGAAATATAATTGGTCAACTTAACATTTGGGTGTCTCCTTCACCCTCGTTATTTAGGCTTAAAAACAACACAAGCCTAGTCGCTGGGAGACGTAAATTAATAATATGCCCTCATCGGTCTTAATAGTGCCTCATGAAGAATATAAGAAGGCACAAAAATAATTAAATAAATAAAATAAAATAATATAAAAAAAATAACAATAAAAAATAATCCTTACAAATCAGTTTATAATAATATAAAACTGAAATTAATTAATAATTAAAAATATAACCAAATAGATAAAAAAAAAAATAAAAATAAAAGAAAAACTAACACTAAAAATGATCAATATAATAATAAGAAAATAATGCAGCGTTCTGAACCCAAACACTTCACCCACTAGACCAGAGCACTCGATGGAGGTATTAACGTGGTGCAGCCAAATATAACAATCACAGACATACCCACATCCCAAATTAAAATATAAACAAGTTAAATACATAAATGAATTAACAAAAAAAAAAAAAAAACAAAAAAAAAACAGGCGATCCTCATCGACTAAATATGATGCTGGAGCCCTTTAATACCCGCAAGGTAATGCTTTTCAGCACACCCATCGGGAGACCAAGCTGCCTTAAATTTTTGGCAGAAGCACTGCTCCACACACCCCTCCAGCTCAATGTACAGGACGTTACCTCTACGTCGGAGGCAAGCACGCCAAACATTCGCCCCACTGCCAAACGGACACCAAGTCTCCCATACTTTTGACACTTCGCCCGGTGCAGCGAGTTCAGATTGGAGAATTTTTTGTTTGCTTATGGGTGCTTCTACTGCTAGGGTCATTAGCACTCAGATTGGAGAAGTTCCCATTTAAATAAATAATTGCGGCAAAAGAGAGTAGGGTGGATTGCGGAAGCGCAGATTGTAAATGGAGAAGTTCCCATTTACAATCTGCGCTTCCGCAATCCACCTTACCCTCTTTTGCCGCAATTATTTCCATCGTCGGCCATCGGCTCTCAGGACTGTCTCGAGGTGAACCTCGTACACCCTTCCGGCTAAGGCCTCACCTAGTACACATCCACCACAGTACCGTGCCTCAAGCAACGACCTCCCCGTAAACATAGCACTGCTGAGCAGCATGAGTGCCGGGTTCATCTTCAAGGCAACCCACCCTGCATGTAAGAATCCGGCCCTCACGCCGGCCCTAACTTCAGGGCACCAAGCGCCTTCACGTATTAAGCCCTGCCTGGCCAGGGCCTCCCTCGCTCTTCGCATTCTTTTGGTCACGTCCACCGAACCATCAACCGCCCTTGCTGCGGCCAGACCAGACCATTCCATTCTAGACAGACGGCCTATAGTCAGAGCCGGCACCAGGACGCCTATGCAAGCCACACCCAAGCCTCCGCCCATGCACGAAGCATGGAAATATCCAACAGCCACCTCCTTACCGCTGCTCTAACCTTTATTATCAAACTTCCTTAATGCTTCCTTAATGCTTCGCGGGAGGAGCCACCATGTACCACCTGGTAGAAGGTAAGAAGGTGATTCCTGACGGTGGTCAACCTCTGCTGCGGCTTGAGGGGAGCATTTCCAATTCTCAAAAGCCCGTTTCTATTTCCTCGTCAGGCCTCTCGGTTCCATGATTCCTATAGGTACTTAACTGAGTCACGGAACTGCATATGCCTCACCGGGGCTCCGCCAACGGTAAACAGTGCGTCTTCAACTACCTTGACCCTGGTCACACGCCCAGCTGGTACCAGCAAAAGGGCACAGTACTTACCAGGGCTGAGCTCCATCCCCAGTTTGGCGATGGCTCAACATACATACACACACACATATATATATGTACATATACATATACATGCTAACATTATACATACATAGAGGAAAACATATTAAAAATACAAAATACATTAAATGAAAACGTTCTGCAAAAAGTATTTTTTATGTAAATCAATAATAATAAAAGAAGGGAAAATAAATGAATACATTACTGTCGAACATTAAAGAGGATTAGAAAAAATTAACAGAAATAAAACTAACTAAAAAAAAAAAAAAAAAAAAAAAAAAAAAGAGAGAAGGAAAGTTAAATAAAGTTTAAACATAAAGTGACATCATATTTATTAAGTGATTTATAATTCGAAAAATATAATCCATCACTAATTTAAAGAACTGCAATTTGTGTAACTAGATTTGCTTAATTTAGAAGATATTTTAAACAATAAATAAAAACAACCAAATAAATATTATAAATATATGAAAGAAAGTCATAACGTCATACTGAGCATTACGATATGGACTCCCACGAAATAAGTCCATGTAGTCCGAAGCTGGTATATAACCATAACACATTTAAAAAAGAAGGCAGGCTTGATGTGTAATTTCTATTGTATATAATTTCCTAAAATACGAGTATCATTTTGTTCTATTATTATTATTATAATGAAGCAGTTTGAGTTATTCAACTATAACTGGAAGGCCAAAGACCATGAACCTTTCAAACGTTTAATTTGGTTAATGGGGGGGGGGCGAGGTGGTAGAGCACTGGACTAATAAGTTGGAGGACCTGAGTTTAAATCCCGAGCAAGCACTAACGATTTTTTCTTCTAGTGTCTTCGTTCTAGGGTTGAATTCGGTCTTCCTGACCGTCCCTAGGCCAACCCAGCCTTTAATTAATTTAATAATGGGTACCTTGGGTGCTAATGACTCTAGTAGTCGAAGCAGCCAAGGGGAAAATCAGGCGGCCGGAGCATAGTACTGACCACACTATCTCCGTAGTGTGCCGTATGGTCATGAATCAGATATCTCTATAGTATCGGCCCCTCAGGGCCCTCGAGGCCTGTTACGGGGCTGATTTTTTTTTTTTAATGGGGATAGTAGGTGACCAAAACATGTGTTCTAGTGGGATTTCTGGTTGGATGGAAGAAATATATTAATGAGGAGCTAGGTTTGAAACGCTATTGAATTGTCTATTTTTCGGAGATATTTGGTCTTGTGGGTGAGTTTCGTAATATCCTTGATGTTTAGTTTGTGCTTCCATAATTGCTTTGTGCGATGATGATCGTTGTATGTTATTTTAAATATGTTCTCTGTTTTTTGAAGAAATTATTTTTTCAGACAGACATGAGCAGTTTTAGAATTTTCTTACAGCTCTGGTTGGAAAATCTTGGTAAGTGGACGGTAACCATTCGCGAAATTACTAATTATTCTACAAAAACGGTTCTGAAGTAATTTTCAACGAAACGAACTCGTTCGGAGAAATCGGCACTTTAAGATTCTAAAGTGTCGGGTTCCTTCTTATTGAACGGTTTTTCCCTTAGGTTTGCTTCAGTTTTGATTTTTTTTTTTTTTTTTAACCATTACATTTAAGAGTATTATGCGCTGTTATTGCCTTCCTATCTGTAAATGCGCATATTTATATTATTCATTATGATCACTAAAAAAAAATATTAAGTTTCCAAGTGTTTATTAAGTAGAGTAGTACCTCAAACACACACTAGTCCAGAAGGATGTTAATAATTAAAACAATAATTCAGTCAGTTTTTCACTACAAATATTTAAGGTCATAACTATTCTTTTTTTTATTTAAACAAATTAATCAGAAATTACACACTTCCTACCTTCTGAAGAATGTGCTTATTTATGAAGGTCCTGCGTGACGGGCGTTTTTGATGAAGTAGCTCATAGCTTTTAATTTTGCATTTAGTAAATCTTGAATCTTATTTATTTATGTATGTGAATAAAAAACTGACGTGATGGATTGTATTATTTATAACATCGTATCTTCATCCAACTCATTCATTTCAAACGTAGAATATTAAAATAATTTTCTGTGAAAAACACAAAACATTGAAATACCGAAAACGTCGGTGCTTCAATTAAGAAAATAAAAGGGTTCTTGGCATAATATTATTTATTTATTTTGTATAATTTAACGTATGCAATAAATTTGTTTGGCGCTTGTGGGATCTACCAGTTTCATTGGATTCATAGTGAGTTGTTGGTTCCGTCATAAAATTATTATTTTGTTCTAGCCCTGACGAATGAGTGGAGAGCTTATGAAGTAGGATTTACCCAAAAAATGTGTTTGTTTTTTTTTTTATGAAACTGATGAAGTATAATTTTTACCATATCACGATTTCTGTCTATTTCATTTTACTTAAAATTTTTGTATTTGAGAAGGAATTTAGAAAATAGTGAATCGAAAGAGGAAAGCATAACTAATGATAGAAACGAACAGTTCTGGTAGTAGACATTGTAGGTAAATAGGGCAGTACGCCTTTTTCAGACTTTTCTTTTCGGCGGGACCGTATCTTTATCTAATCCTTCAAGAGAAACCTTAAATCTCTGGTATTTTAGGAATTTGTAGGGATTAAGTCTATGTCAATTTTTATTAAGTAGACTACAATGATTCTTATTATTTTGATTAGTGTTTTTTTCTTGACTGATTTGGATTTTTTCAAGATTTCCCCCACAAAATGAGATATTTCATGTATTATTGACGTTGTATATTGATTTTCCGTATAAGATTATGTTTTTACGTTTCTCTCCCCGACTTTCCCGCTCAAGATATCGAAACTCTATCCAAAAAGAAGGTTGTGAACAAAAATCGTTGGTTTCAAAAGTACAGGGTGTCCCAAAAATAATAGTCATCCGTTGGCCAGAATATTCTCCAATGCAAGATCGGAAAAAATAACCCCCATATTAACCCCCGCAAAATTGACCTTGAAATGTTATTCAAGGTCAAATTTTTTTATTGCATATTTCGAATCTACTAGTCATGAGGAAGAAAAAAGTCAACGGCACCATAGGTCAGAAATGACTCCTTATGGTCAAAATGACCATTAACAGCGTATACGTGGGCCATTCCATTCCAATCGACAAATGGTGGCCGATTTTGACCATTTTTCTGTTTTACATGTTCTACTAGCATTGCCTTACACAAAAATATCTCGTTTGACTTTTTTTAAAAGTATCTTCTAGCATAAAAAAATTATAAGTATATTGAAAAACGTGCCTCTCAGAGGCATTAATTGGAGAACCATAACTCACATTTTACAATAGACAGGAATGCCATCATGAGGTTTTTCTCGAAGCTTATCAAGAGCTCTTTGTCTTAAGCTTTCAATCAATCGCTGCAATTACTCATTAGGGATTTCACAGGTCATGTATGAATTTCATGAACCAGCCAGTCCCTCCCAGAATAGAGTATAGAATAATTGCCCTCGCCCTTGGGCAGAAGAAAACGTTTCTTCCTAAAAAAAAAACAACAAAAAACTTAAGTTGTAAGATTATCTCTCCAGCGCCTGTAGCCATTGGGCCTGTTCTCCAGCTTCAATATGTCGGACTTCATTCCTGAGACAAGCTGTAACATTGCATTCAAATTCCTGCTCACTCGGCTAAGGACCTGGCGAGAATTTCTCAAAATTCTTTCAAATGCCCATGTTATTCTCGTCCATTTTGCCTGCAGTGGACGATGACGCTGGAAAACGAACTTTCGTCAGTCCACAATACTCGCTGGAGGAAGTGTGGAGGACGTCCCAACATGTCCAGCACCCACCTTCAAAACAACGCTCTCTGCTCCTGATCCTGGGCCTCAACTCCTGAACTTGCAGTAATCTGAAGGGAGGCGTTCTTCCCGAAGGATCCGGCAGACCGTCATCCTCGAGACTCCCGTAGCTTGTGCCAATCTTGTCAGCTCCATAGTAGGCCTGGATCGGGCG
Organism: Gonocerus acuteangulatus; assembly: GCA_946811695.1. Classification (NCBI taxonomy): domain Eukaryota; kingdom Metazoa; phylum Arthropoda; class Insecta; order Hemiptera; family Coreidae; genus Gonocerus; species Gonocerus acuteangulatus. The sequence goes on along the minus strand of OX328124.1, from coordinate 47,813,835 downwards.
ATATTTTTTTTATAATAGAAGTTGCTTTTTAAAAAAATCAAACGAAGTATTTTTGTGTAAGGCAATGCACAATGAACATGTAAAAAAGAAAAATTTGTCGATTGGAATGGAATGGCCCACGTATACGCTGTTAATGGTCATTTTGACCATAAGGAGTCATTTCTGACCTATGGTGCCGTTGACTTTTTTCTTCCTCTTGACTCGTAGATTCGAAATATGCAATAAAAAAAATTTGACCTTGAATAACATTTCAAGGTCAATTTTGCCGGGGTTAATATGGGGGTTATTTTTTCCAATCTCGCATTGGAGAATATTCTGTCCAACGGATGACCATTATTTTTGGGACACCCTGTACTCAGAACAAACCATCTAGACCTTTTAATAATTTAATAAAAGTTAAAATTAACGTAAATGTCTAGTAACGTCATTGTAGAATAGATCAAATGGTAGGTTTGTCTGTTCTTCTGTCACGAATCTATCAGGAGTCGTATTTTGTCCGATGTCCAGACAGCAATGATAGTATATATATATATATATATATATATATATATATATATATATATATATATATATATACATACATACATACATCTTTGTCCACACGTTACAGTGTGTGACCTTCAAGAATAACCTCCTAAATAAATTCCTGTCAATTGTAAAATATGAGTTATGGTCTTCCAATGATTGCCGCTGAGAGGCTCGTTTTTCAATATACTTATAATTTTTTAAACTGGAATATGCTTTTTTAAAAAATTCAAGCGAGGTATTTTTGCGTAAGCGGATCTTAGTAGATCATATAAAATAAACATTGTCAAAATCAGCCACCATTTGTCAATTGGAATGGAATGGCTTACGTATACGTCGGTAATTGTAATTTTGACCATAAAGAGTCATTTATGGCCAATGGTGCCTTTGACTTTTTACTTCCTCATGATTCGTAGATTCGAAATATGAAATAAAATTGTTTAACCTTGAATAACATTTCAGGTCACTTTGCAGGGGTCAATATGGGGGTTATTTTTTGCGATCTCATATTGGAGAATCATCTGGCCAGCGGATGACCATTATTTTTTGACACCCTGTACCTCAAGGCTGATGACAAGCAAATGGGTTCTTTTAATGATGAAAAGTAGAATATTTCGTCTCTCAATAGTAGTGGGGTTTGATTCATAATCTGAGAAGTTATTTTTAATTAAACTTGAATTCAATGACTGTAAATCCAGCCTTTAAAACATTTACCTACATAGAAAGTAAAATAATTTTACTTGTTTCATTTTTATTCACAGGAGTAAAAAATACTCCATGAAAAACTCGAGGTTGATAATTGATTTATGGTTGCTCAAAATATTTACGTTACTCGAATCAGAAATGAGTCTGAGTATTAAGTTTATGAGACGGTAACTTTGAGCCCCCTTTAATACGAAATATCGCGAATTACACCTTTTTAAGCCCCACACTTTTTAATATTTGTAGCAAGTTTGAAGTCATAACACGCCTGTAGAGAAGAAAAATTGGATGTATATACAAAATTAAATATGTATATTTTTTCATATTTAAATATAATAGGATTTCATAATTACGAGATAATTATTAATTTGATTTAATTTTATCGGTTGAGGTGTAAAGGTCAGGTTTCTGGGAGACTTGGCAGATCAAACAGAAATATTAATGATGAAAAGGAATGTTAATGATTAGTAACAGGGGTGATGTTTAAATTATGCTGAATGGCTTCTAAAATAATTGTTCTTGCCTCACAATTTTGTTGCAAAATATTACGATTATTTCCCTTGGATACCCTTAGATTATGTGGCCATTAGCAACAATGTCATAACAATTGACTAGTTACAAGTGACAATATCCGTCTACTTGATTATCTTTATTTGCTCCCGAACAAAATTACTATTACTGGCTTAAAGTTCGAAATGTTGGGATTTTCTCCATGTCAAAAATGACGGGCCTGACATTAAATAATATTAAACTCGAACGGGGGGAGTCGTTTTTTTTGTCTCAGTTTGCCTAAGTTATTAATTGGTTGTTTTTTTTTCATCACTGTTTGGCTTAGTTTTTAATTGGTTGTTGTTATTTAAATAGTCTTTAAAGGATTTACTCGTAAAATAATTACCAATATAATTAACATGAGTGATGCAGGTGTATTCTGTCACTCATTAGAAAGTCACATTTTGGTTGCAGAATTTAGCTTTCTATCTTCACTTGCATGATGAAGACATTTTGTATAAGGATTGAAAAGCGTTATTTATTATGCTTAATGTTTTAGCTGATTAGTGAAACTTTAATTTTTCTTCTTACTTTTTCTTAAGGTTCTGGTGTGTTCATCCACTATTTCGATTGAAATTAATAGTTTTTTTCAGGAAAGTATCTATTCTAGAATATACTCTACTTTAAAAATTGATATCGTACTATAATATTAAAACCAGAACATTCCATTGACTGCTTGTACTCTCAAATGAACCACTTTGATTCATAAAAATATTTAACGTTCAGTAAAGGATTGCTGTAGATTCCTAAATAATTAATTCCATAGGCCGACATCTCTTTGTCGACTTGGTGTATATCTAGATAACTATTTATTGGTACTGCATCTCTTAACTCTTAAGCCACAAGAAAATAATTCGTTTTATTACCTCTATCGAGCTAATGGAGAAGCAGTAATTACACATGTCTGTGGCACAAGAACTTCGTGAGATTTTTTACCTGTTTCTCATGGATTTTTGCATGCTGAAGCCGAAAAAAATACTCCATCACGTCTAGTTTTTTAACAAACCCGTTTTTTTTCGAATACCTGTCGTCGGTAGTTGCTGCCAGGTTGAAAATCTTATTAATTGCTTACATATTTTTTTTTTTTTTTTTTTTTTTTTTTTTTTTTTTTTTTTTTTTTTTTTTTTTTTTTTTTTTTAACTTTCATATTTAGTCATATACATGCCAGCCATAAAAGAGAGTCGGTAGGGGAGAACGGGTGTGATTACATTGATGAATAAGAGGTGTAAGAATGCCCAAAATCATGTCACACCAAGAACCTGTTAAGAATTTTGTGTTGAATTGAAGACAACAATTTTTTTTTTTGGTTTTTACGTAATATGAATTATGTGTTTTTTCCTACATTTTTGTGCTCCCATCACATATATAACCATAGATCAGTACGTAGTACAGCGCAATACGGTAAATTCTGTCCAACTTGTTGTACAACTGAATTTGCAAAACGTTCCAACCGTTTTTTTGACTTGTAGTACAACAGTAAGGCATATCGTAACGTGTATAACACGCAAATGCAGAAGAAAATTACTCCCTGGTGTTTTTGTTGATGTTAGAGTCAGCGCTACCAGTCTTTATCGAATAAACTAAAATTAAACTAATAAAAGAGAAAGGAAATTTTTAAAACTTTGTGTAAAATAAATTGCATCAAACAAATCTTTATTTCTAACTATTCCTATAACTATTATTTTAAGAAAATAATAAATCTACCCAATAAAGAAATCCTTATCTGCTAGTTCAAAATGTCACAATTATTTATTGAGTTACTTAAGCAACATACCAGTTTCAAATCTGGATACAGATCCGTGCATTTCCATTATTATTTATTTTAATAATTTCATTACTAAATATGCCATTTTTTAATGAAAATTTATTTACATTTTAAGAATACTATACATTCTAGCTAATTCAATGTGCGTAAGATACTTTATTTATTATTATACAAATTCATTTAAAAATCACTAATTGCGTTCTTGATAATGAGATGTACTCTTAGTACATTGGGATTGCTAAAAAACATTGAAGAGGAGAAGAATATAAAAAGAAAAAGAAAGTAAAAACCCTGAAACTGTTAATACTTTTTAGCCCGGTTCCTCCCTCCCTCCATTGGGAGGAACCCCGCTTATAAGGTTGATCTCATGTCGCAATCCAGAAGTGCCGACTAGAAAGATTTGCGTTTCAGGACCCCTAGAGACCGGAAATGATGGTGGTTAAAATTTGTATATATATATATATATATATATATATTTATATATATATATATATATATATATATAAATTTATATATATATATATATATATATATAAATTTATATATATATATATATATGTATATATATACATATATATTTGTATATATATACATATATATTTGTATATATATATATATATATATATATATATATATATATATATTTGTCTGTTCGCGACATAGGTCAGCGAATAATGGCCCGATTTTGATGAAATTTGGTACAAAAATCTTTCGTTTAATTTGAAAGGTCAAGTTCGTTAACCAGCAGAATCCGTCCACCGGAACATGGGTTTTGGAGCGAAATTCGCGCGAAAAAAATATTTACGCTTACATCATATCGTCGATACAAAAGCAAACTAACGAATATGAAAATCACCACTTTTCAGAGTGGAAAAGTATTTATTCATAACTTTTTTTTGGACAGTGAAATATTCGGCAGATTTGACCTTTTGATAGTGGAATACTTTCCCTTTAATAGAGTGAAGTTAGATTGAAGAATTTGCCGTAAATAAGTCCAGCAGAAATTATTAAAGATGGACAATGAAAGATGCATTTTTTCATATTCGTTAGTTTGCTTTTGTATCGACGATATGCTTGTAAAGTACTCGTTTTATAGGCTTCTTGGCATAAGAAAACGAATATTTTTAAAGCGATAGCTTTAACCGTTTTCGAGAAAATTGGAAAAATATTTGTTGAATAACGTTTTTGGTTCGGGTATTTAGAATCATGGGATTCAGTTGAAACATTTCCTGCATGTTCGCATTTCATCAAAACTAATATGTTAAAATTTTGGTTACGTTTGGAGTTAAGGAAGGGTTAGAATGAAATATTTAATTAAGAGACATGGAAAGTTTTGGTAACTTCGTATACTTTTTATCTCGAAAACTGTTAAGAATCATGGGAAGCGGAAGGTTGCCATTCGAAAGCTTACTAAATGCTCTATAAAAATGGTTCTGAAGAAAGTTTTGATTAGGCGATGTCAATCAGAGAAATAAGTGCTTAAAACTTTAACGTAATTGATTTCGTTTATTCAAACGGTTTTTTTTGTTTGTTTTTATTCCTTGATATTTTTTAATTTCGTATAGATGGATAATGTATATGCCAATAAAACAGGTTAAGTAAAATAAGAAAAACAATTTATTGTTAGAAGTATACATTTCCAAAAGTGAGATTCCAAGACCTTGTAACCAGCGGGAGCCTTTCTGGGGTTGGCCGACCCATCCAGGTAAGATCATAAATCAAGACCTTTCAACAAAGGAGGAACCAAAATAATAACTCTTTCTATCTTTCCAATTTAGACTAGGAAGAAGAACGGAACCGCGCTAAGATGATGCAGTTCCTGCGAGTCGGACTTTGGGTTTTTCGTCATCCATTCACTTTTCACATCACTGCTTAGTAACAATATTTTCAACAATGCGTTCGCTAAGACTAGTAACATCCTTATTTTAGGATGCAAGACCCCAGAAATATTGTTACATATGATACATATATACCAACTTTTGGCTAACGATGGGATCGTAAGTGCAATAAATCGCTCAAACACGCCACAGTTTTTGTTTTCTTGCCAAGAATCCTACCACCATTCTGAGGAATGTCCTTAGTATAGCAGCTCCCTGTTTTCTTATGTCTCTCAAATATGTTATCTTGTTGCCTGATCCAGTATTTTGCTATTCATTTCGTAAGCTTGGTACACATATTTATTTAATAGGTCATATCTGAGAAGTTGTAGAAGCAGCCTTGGCGTAAATAGATAGGACTGGAGATGCGAGAACGCGCACTACGAACGTGCCGTCAGGTGTGTGCTGGTCTAGGGCATTCTATCGCGGACCGCTCTGTCTGTCCTATTGTCGTCTTCTCTAGCTGATAGCCTCCACTCATAACTAGGTCGTACACTTCCCCTTTATACGTGCTTCTCTCATTCCCTCTAGGAGAGGCCATCTCCTCTTCAGCACATAGCATCTTTTCACACTTTTTTTTTTTTATTATTTCTTATCCGCTCTCTATCTGGATTGAATACTATTTTTCAGGATCAATCCTACATTGGTCTCTTCTCCTTCCATTCTTCAGACTTTAATTATTGTTCAGATGTGTGCGTCATATTATTCGTTTGAAATTGATAACTATAAAAATAAATCCATACTACTGATACCAACAAATATCAACTGAAATATTTACAGCAAATTAAAACTAATATTCCATAATTACGATCATGGAAGTTGTGAAACAATGATTAGAACTTAGGTCCAATGAAGGACTGTGTTTTTCATCAATAGCATTACATTTATACCGTAAAATATGTTTGTTTGTTTGAAGTATTTGGGGCCAAAAACCTCCAGATCGTCAACGGCTTACCATGTGAACATGTCACGAATATACATATCACGTCCTTGGGTTAGGGAATACTTTCTTTAATTTGCATTCATGTCAGGATTTTCTTTTTATTTTAATTTATTTCTATTAACTTTTAGTTATTTATCTATATATTTTTTACTTTCTTAATTTTTAATTTTCCTTTAAATCGAATGTAGAGTCTACCTTCTTACAAATTAATATAACAACAGCATTGCCACCAAATAAACTGAATAATAAAAGATATGTGGTTTCGCTATAAATGAGCTCTCTATTATTCGAAACTAATGAGAACAATTCGTTAAAAAAATCAAAGTATAATCAGACAATCATATTCATTATTTATTTATTTATTCCATGTGAGCTCCGTAACAGTGGCGATGAGCTCATTGGGACGACAGAAGAAAGGTCCTTTAAATATTAGTCAGTCTGTCCAATAAAACAAAATAAAACATAAAGAAATAAAAGAGAAAAAACAAGATGTTGCTATTAAATAAAACCAAAATAAAATATAACATATAGTTATACCTTTGAATATAACTGTGCTGCTTTCATATTCATTATACATTAAATAAACATATAATTTAACTATACATGTTTTAATTGGTAGTTCTTATATTTTTTATGATGTTAGTGCAATGGGAAACCAAAATTACCTACCTGTACCTTTGAGAGGAGCAACACATCCGGGGTATTTTCTGCACACAAAGAACAATTTGAATAATATTTGTAGTTGTTTTTGTTGTTGAATTGATGAGCGAGATATTGCATTCCGAGTTTGAATATGTCATTTATATGTACAACCTCTTAACGGTGAAGGAATGATTGATGATCACCTGTTCTAGTTCAATGCCTTATGCTTGTTCTTCTAAAGGTCGTATTCCTCTCTGTGTTTGTCTTAACAAGAATTCCCTTGAGTATGCTTTCATTTTGTATTGTGGATATTGTAAAGTTCTATTGTTTCTGTAAAATGCTGATTAGTGTTAATATACCAGTTTATGGTACAGAATGGGCCGAGAGTAATTAAATCTAACTACTTGTATCAAGGAAATGGGTCGCGCCTATATTATTGTTTTCCGAAAAGTCCTGAATCATTGTTAACTATTTATTTTATTTTTCTTTACTCCAGGGTTTCTCATCTAAAGCGATTCTAAGTTAAATGTTATCTAAATTTTTGAACTAATAAATGTTTGTAGTTGGTCATGTCTATTGCTATTTGTTATAGCTTTTGGTATGTGGTTGTTAGCTGCTGCAAAAATTAATATACTAAGTCCGTCTAAAGTTTTAATTATTTGCAATTAAAGCATATAGAACCTATCTATACGGAACAATATAGTAGGTAGTCCATATAGAATAAGAACCTGGAAAAAAGTATTTTAAAAGATGATTTTAACATTGTATCAGATAGATCCAAGACTTCATCAGATAATTTATTTTCCTTAAAATAACTCGGAGTCAGAATCGCGCCATCGCCATGTAGTGAATATGTATGTGTGCATAAACGTACACGCATATATATATATATATATATATATATATATATATATATATATATATATATATATATATATATATATATAGTGTAATCAGCGCAATAAATGGATCTCCTCCCAGCAGAAACAAGTTTAAACCTACATATATTTCCTATTAGAAATATGTCTTTCTTATAAACGAAGAACTCCCTATGTTTTCTACTTCTAGAAGGTAATCTCCTGTATCCGCTGCTAAAGAGTTGATATCCCACGGTTTCCACGGATCGATGAACCTCAACAATCACCTCGCTTCATTACCTCCACCTAATCAAATAATCACCTACAAACGAATTGCAGTAGCCGTTATCTTCTTCCGTCCACCTTCAAACTTATTATTATCATAAAATCCACAATTGTCAGGCCTACAATTCGATTTTTTGCCCCAAACAATGCATTCTAGCCTTGCTATCCTTCCTCCCTTTTTTTTTTTTTTTTTTTTTTTTTTTTTTTTTTTTTTTTGTATATTTTTTGTATGCACCCTATACTTTGGGGTTTATATGTTAGTTTCCGATGGGCGATAATACATTCAGCTGTAAAAAAACGGGCACGCTGATTACTGCCTGTTCTGTCCAGAAACTCCAGTAAATCTATGTGTGTTTTTAACTTATAGTAGAAATTATATGTGTTAAAGGTTATTTGAACAAAGTATTATTATTAAGTAAATGCTTATTACTAAAAAAATATAAAAATTATTAATAATGTTTAAAACTACAAAAGAATAAGAGTTTATTTTATAGCCTTAATTATTGGTTATATCCACGTTTTTGAAACAGGATGGCTTCCGAAAAACATTGAAGACCCAGGCTCACGGCCAATGGCTATTCCTAGCCTAATCTCCTCTGCTGGGATTATTTCTCATTTATAACTCACTGAAGGTTTCATTTCAGTGAACCCGTTATTACTCTGCACTAGCCAGATTACTCACAAAAACGAAAACATCATTTACAATTGGCAAGGGAAATAAATAATATTATAAGTGTCCGGTTTTTGTTTGAGTGTAAATTTATACTGCAAATCATTTCTTGTATCATACTTAGCCAAAGTTGTTGTGTCCAATAAATACTGCTAGCGAACAGGTAAGTTCAAGTTGGCGCATTGGACTTTCTGTTGTTGAACGAAAGAAATGTGTCCCTAGAGAGGAGCGTGACAAACCAATAACTTCCCTAACATAGCCTGCAATAGTTCCCGATGTTAGTTCGCCAGAGTCGAAAAGACCTCGATCGAAAAGGTATATATTAACTAAATTAAACAATGTAGTAACTCACAGCCCATTGTAGGAGGTTCTGAAGATAGAACGTTCCGTCTTCTTGTATTGGACTAAATGTGACCAACTGGAGTACCGGAAGAAACTCATTTATATCCATAATTTCAGAAAAAATCGCATTTAAGTTTATGAATTACGTGATTATTATTGATATTTTTCCAACCATTTGTGCAACATTTCTGCTTGTTTCTTCTGAAAGACATGTATTTTTTCTGCATACGCTTATATTACCTATTTCTTTATCAGATATCTTCGTAATTAACTCATCATGGTTAGCTCACTCATTATCATGGTTAACCCTCCGAAAATGGCTTGAGATGATAGTAGAAACCCCTGGTTATTTGGGGGGGGGGGTCAATTCGTTCAACTTGACACTTTCAGATTTCATCTGTTTCATTGAGCTAATTTAAAAACGGACCACGGGCTCCTGTTGAGCCTTAACGATTTTTGAGAGTTTGGGAAGGAGGACTCACAATGGATCCCCGTGTCCGGAGCCAATTTTTATGAAACTTGGCATATTTATTGAACACGGGAAAATAATCGTAAAAGGGGTGACGCGATCCTTCAAAATTATAGAACAAATATTCTAACTTTTAAACTATCGTAGATAGAAAACAAATGTTATAAGAAACACGTTTTTGGTATTTTACATACAAAAAAAATATGCAGACAAATTATTCAAATAATAAGTTATTTATAACAACAACAAAAAATGGTGCGCCTTTTTTTTTTTACTGGTTATGAACATTTTTGTTATGGAACAAATGACTAGGAATACGTTGCTGAATTCAACGATATGTTTAATAATTAAGTTTGTTGTATTTGTTTTTATAAAAGTAAGAACACTGCGCTGCTCGTCAATTCGCTGATAGTGCAATCTGCGCGTTAATCATACTGATATACGCCAAATTCTGAGGTGGAAATTAAAAATATCATACATTGTTGAATTCAGCAATGTATTTTGGAAGGATGTGTTATTTGGAAGGGTGGTCTCACCCCTTAAACGTTCGATTGGGCCGATATAAAAAAATACGTATCGTTGATTTTCGTGTATTTAATAAATTTAAAATGTTTCATTAAAATCGGTTCCGGACACTTGGGGATGTTCCCTTGTCAATAAGAAAACTGGCTGAACAGCGGTGCTCTCTTAACCTATTGGAAATGACGATTTTTTTCGAACGCGGTCCTCAGGAGCGATTTTTTTTCTTTATATTATTCATTTTTAATAAAAAGGCATGTTTCACCCAATTCGTAAGTGAATTCACTTAAATAAGATCATTATGCGGGTGTGCAGCTCGCTCTTCGGAAAATGATTATTGCGAGGAGTGGATTAAGCACCATGTGTACAATTAACCCTCAACTGGTAACATACGTCTGAGAGACGCCTATGGATAGTATTTTCCCGCATTGTGGTGCTTAGAGCTATTTGTAAGATTAAACCTCCAGTGTATGCTCACATTAGATATTGTAAAAAACGCTAGTGAAATTTGAACCCGATCAATTGTATTTTGTGGTAGTAGTAAGGCTCTAACTATAAAGTACAGCGTCAAGTAGACGCGTGTTACTAATAGCGCTCATTTTCATGTTCGTCTCACAGACGTGTATTACTTGAAACTTATTTATTTACTACAATTACCATGCAAATCAACAATAACCATGTAAAACATTCTTTCTTTTTCTTTTTCTTTTTCTTTATTGATATTTACAATCTGCACAAATATGTACAATAAGTAAATTTGATCAAACAATGTCAACACACTGGATGAGATGAGGGGAGAAGGCAGACATTACTGCTACTCCCAATGACAGTTATGTTCTTATCTTATTTTAATGTAAAATTGGTTGAACTATGTACACTATTTACAATATTTACACAATTTCTTGCAATAACTTGTCTCGTGGCCAATGTCGGCGGAGGCGGCGAGGAGGATTATCAGGAATAACATTGGAAGAGAGGGATCTGCCATGAGGATTGGGGTGGGCTGGGAGTTTAGAGAAAAAATTCAGGAATCGGGATTTGGCTAAATCATGGAGAAAGGGTATATCAGTGTCTCGGTGGATGGTTAGGTTTAAAACGTAGAAAGGAGCGTTAAGGATTTTACGAAGGACTTTGGATTGAAAACGTTGGATAATGTTTATATTTGATGGCTTAGCTGATCCCCATAGTTCTACGCCGTATGTCCATATCGGTCTTATTATAGTCTTGTATATTGTCAGTTTGTTTTTTGTTTCAAGATTTGATTTAGGTCCAATAAGTCGTCGGAGAAGTCCAAAGCGTTTGTTCAGTTATTGTCTCTTGAGTTTTATGTGTGTTTTCCAGGTAAGTCGCTTGTCGAGGTGGAATCCTAAATATCGAACCTCGTTGGATTGGGGTATTGGGATATTGTGGATTTTTACAGGAGGGCACTCAGCTCGTCGCAGGGTGAAAGTTACTTGCGTACATTTCTCTGGGTTCATTTGAATCCTCCTTTTGTTTACCCATTTCTCGACGTCATTGAGGTAGGTTTGCAGTTTTTCAGATGCCAATTTAGGACATTTAAAACAAAATTTAATTATTTTTCCTCTCTATTTATATTTTATTCCGAAACTAATTGCACATTTCATTCCCAACATTACTGTTGTCAATGAGTTTTCTTCACTTGAAATAGTAAATGAATAGATGAACATAATTTGAATCATTGGCACTATAAGAAGAAAAAGGGTAATTCCACCTAAAAATCTGATAATACAAAGTTGACGTCGTTTGATAATTCTTGGGCTTGGGGAACGTGAAGAAAAAATTGGCAGGTTTTAGGAAATTTGTGATTATTTTTCCAAATAGAAAACACGCCGCTAAAGTCCATACTCAAAAAGAACACAAACAGCTTACAAATGCATAAAATGTTGAATCCGTTATGGCTAGAGTGGTCAACAAAAGTATGCAATACTTGAGCTCCTAGAGCGATGAATATTTGCTTGTTTTTAGATCTGATTTTAATACGTAGCGATGAAAATTATTTTAATAAACTATACCTTCATTATAAACAGTTTTTTTCAACATATTTGCCCCAAAAACATTTTTTACCATGCATACGTCTCACAGACGCATGTTACTTATAACGTACAAAATTTGGATGTTACCAGTTGAGGGTTAAGGTAAAATGAAAATACATCGTTACAAAAAATATAACATTTATTTCTGACTAGTTTACTCAGAATAACTGATAATTGCACATTAAAGTTATTGCACACAGGGTGTGCAATCGGTCTCGAATTGGTTAAGAGATTAGGCCAGGGAATCCGATGTAGTCTAATGAAGGCTTCCAGGACTTCGGAATGCGGTGAGTTTATATAAAATAATGGCCCTCATAAAACTAGGGAGATGTGAATGATAAGCCATAGTTGTAAATCGGCGAAAGCAATATTCGTTTTTTGCCCTAAGAAAACCGTTAATCTTCCGTTAACGTTTACTTAGAAGAAAAATGGATTAAAAACTCCTTATTTCGATTGATTCGCGTTCAAATGATTCGGATAAAATTTGACAATGAATTCGAAAATAGAAGTTCTACTCCGAATACCTAAAAATGTTATGCTAAGTTTTGAAATAAAAGCAAAGTTTGAAGTGAACGCTCTTTGATTCTAGGACAGCATTACTCGCCGGATTTATTTCCGTTTCATTTCCTCCGCAAACTGTTTTCTTTCTTAGGCTATTGATTCTATTCAACCTTCGTGAAATGTCATCTACAATTCAGCCTTTTCTTCTCATTAAAACCACTTTTTCCTAGCTTTAATTTTAAAAAGAATTCCTATATTTTTGTTGTTTACAATTATTTAATGTGATTATCACAAATTAGTATTCGAAATAAGAAATTTAATGATTTTTGTTGAATTTCAATTATTATCAAGTATTTCCACTCATTTATAAATAATTATAGTACAAATAAAACCATAAAACGACTCGTTTCATTTATTAACAAAATTTAAAAATATAAAGCTTGTTACACATTTATTTGGCAGGAAGTGGAATTATTTATGTTAAAAACAACATTTTTCTTTTCTATTACTTAATAGGACTCCAGAGGGAGTACTTGGTAACGGGAGGACTTCCTTGCAAGAAGTGCCCCTGAAGAGGTGCGAAGAAAAGTTGCACGAAACATGTCGGGCCCAATAAATAAAGTGGTGTAATAAAGGAAGACTGCTTTAATGACTCCATGCCTCCTAGGATAAAAAAGAATTTTGATATTTTGGGTCATCTATAAGAATAAATGATATATATATATATATATATATATATATATATATATATATATATATATATATATTAATTCTTGTGAAAGATGACCCGATATATATTTTCCACTTTTTCTTGTTTGTTTTTCTGGCAGGGGGTCGATAAAGCAGTACACTCTTTGTTCACATTAACTGCTTTATTTGTTATGTTTCGCCCGACATGTTTCGTGCCTTTTCGCACCTCTTCAGGGGCTTTCCTATGTAACAATATTTTTTGTAAATCCTAAACTTTAAATTGCTTACACTAATACACATATCCTGTCCCTAAATAATTTACATTTCAACATATAATATTTCAACTTAATCTTAATCCTACCTTATCAAGAAGTCCTCTCGTCATGTTGTCTAGCTTGAGTCAGGCGTAGTACTGAAAAGTCATCTGTGGTAATTAATATGGCCGTTTGTATCGATTCCTTAGCTATTTTCATGGTATCGATTATTGGTGAAATTTGTTTTGTAAGGTTTAATTTATTATACTATGGAAAATTTGGTGCACATTCTTTAAATCTGTTTTTTTATTTATGGCAGTGTTGGAATTTTTAATTATGTAAATATTTTCTTTGATTTTTCTTTTTAAAGTGTTCCTCTCTTTATTTAAAATGTGAACGTCCTTAAAGTTAAAGTTATGTTTTAAAGTTAGTGCGTGTTCTGTCAATGTTGTCCTGTTTTCGTTTGTGTCTATGCTTTTTGCGTGTTGCACGATTCTCTTTTGCAATAGCTGTGCCGATTCCCCAATGTAGCATGCGTTGCAATCGTTACATCGAATTTTGTAAATATTGTTCTTTGTACTTGTTGGTTTAATTTTGTCTTTAATATTGCTAAAACTATTTTCTATTTTGTTACCATATTTCCAACTTATTTTACCTACGTCTTTACATATTTGTTTAAGTCTATTGGCTATTGAAGGATGGTAATGAAAAGTAAAAAATCTATTTATTTCATTCACATCTTTGTCATTTTCTTTTGTTAAAACCTGTTTTCTCTTTTGTAAAAATAAATGCTCATTCAAAGCTATTTGCTTATTTAAATTCGTATTTTTCATAAAGAATTTTTGAATACATGTCTGTAATAACTTTCGCTTTTTTGAATTGTTCTGTGATTCGGGAGGTTTATCGTTTTGATCTCGTTTGCGCTTGTTTTTATTTTCAGTATCCTTATTAAGCAAACCTGAAACTAATTTAATTTTTTTAGGTGGCATTGACTCTGTGATAGTATCAGAATATTTTCTTTTCCTTTTGCATTCTATGTCATCAAAAAAGTCGTCAGATATGCTAAAAATTTCAGGTTTAAATTCATATTTGTCTTGCTTATTCGGAAGTTCAGTTGGTGTTTTTGTGTACAATATACGTTTCTCAGCCCTTTTTATTTGCTGCTCTATCAATGATTTAGGATAGTTGTTTTCTTGAAACATATTTCGAAATTTATTTTTTATTTCGCAAAAATACTTAGAGGAAGTTCTGTGCAAAGCTGATAATGTCCGATTGTATAAAATATTCTTTTTAAAATTAAGCGGGTGATTGGAATAAAAATTAATCATTCTTGTTGAATGATACGTCTTTGGTTTCCATTTGTATTCAATAAAATTATCCTCATTTCTGATTAGTTCCATATCTAAAAAGTTTAATCTTTTATCAGCTTCCAACTCTTTGGTAAATTGTATATTATTATATTTGTTGTTAAAGGTTTCTAAAAGCTTATCCACTTCCTTTTCCTTTACACATAAAATAAGATCTTCTACATATCTGTACAAAAATTGAATCTTAATTGGAACCTCTGAAATGATTTCATTAAGAATCCAATTCATCACTATTCCACTAACAGCAATTGAGAGCGGGTTTCCCATCTGAATTCCGTATAGTTGCTTATATATCTTTTTATTGAATTGAAAGTACCCGAATTTACAACATAAACTGATTCCTTCAATGAATAACTCTTTATTTTTTATCTTAGTATGTTTTTCAATCTGCGTCCAATTATTACTAATGATTTTTATTGCCAAATCTACTGGAATGTTTGGAAACATGTTAACAACGTCAAATGAGAGTAATTTAAAACCTGGTAAAATCTTTATGTTCTTTAAATTGTCAATAAGATGCGTCGCATTGATAATATCGAAAGGGTTATCTTCACTAAATGGTTTTAAATCGGTTGCTAACATTTTTGCTAATTTTTGTATTGGGGATTCACAGCCACTGATAATCGGTCGTAAAGGCATATCTGTTTTGTGCAATTTGATGAGTCCATAAATTAAGGGAGTCAAGCAATTATGATTAACTAATTTGGTTTTGTCAAATTTATTTAAATAGCGTTTGTGTACCAACTTGTCCAAATATTTAATAACCTTATTTTTTATACTAGTAGTTGGATTGTAATCTATTTGTTTATATACGTTTGTATCGTTTAGTAAGTTTTCCATTTTAAGATTGTAAATATGTCTGTCTATTAAAACGGTCTTGTTTGATTTGTCAGCTTTTATTATTAAAACGTCAGGATTGTCTTTTTTAAACTTCCTAGTAAGTCTTTCATATTGATTTAATTTTTCAGCAAGTAAAATATCTGTATGGTCAGGAATGTTTTTGAAGTAAATTGTCTTTGCATTTTTGCTCAATAAATTTACACTTATTTGTCTGATTTTATTCTTTTCTTTCTTTGTAATGTCCAGGTTGTCAAGCATGTATTCTATGTCCGTTATCATATTAATCCTATCTGTTTCAGTGATGGGTTTTAAGATATTAAATTTACCACTTAAAGTTAAAAATTGTATAACCTCTTGAGGAACACTTTTCTCTGACAAGTTAACAATCCAGTTACTATTCGTACTAATGTCAGTTATCCGTTCCTCATGATAATATGGGCCTTTATGTTTTTTTAAAATACTCTTACTTTTTTTATGGTAATTTTTGCCAAATTGTAAATTTATTCGTTTCTTATAGAGTTTAAAATATGTATCCAGCACTTGCCTAATTTTTGAACATTCTATTTTGGCGACGAGAGAACTTTTACATAAACCTTCTTTTTTAACTGTTTTCTCTAGTAAGGCGTAATTTCTAGACATTTCCAAATCCAAAATTTTATATTTAAAGTTATTTACTACATTCATAAATTTTCTATATCCACTAAAATTAACATCAAGTATTTCATAAACCTTTTTAGTTTTATTTTCTATAAATTTTGGAAAGAATTTCGCTTTTTTACATGTTTTTAAAAATTGCAACCTTAATCTAATCCTAACTAGTTTTTTAACAATGTTATTCAGTTCATAAAAATGTTTCATTAAAAAAGAATCCAGGTTCATATTTAGAATTTCTAAATAGAACCCTTCGTCACTCCAATCTTCTGCCGCGGAGTAATTCATATTAATTCATGTGAAAGATGACCCGATATATATTTTCCACTTTTTCTTGTTTGTTTTTCTGGCAGGGGGTCGATAAAGCAGTACACTCTTTGTTCACATTAACTGCTTTATTTGTTATGTTTCGCCCGACATGTTTCGTGCCTTTTCGCACCTCTTCAGGGGCTTTCCTATGTAACAATATTTTTTGTAAATCCTAAACTTTAAATTGCTTACACTAATACACACATCCTGTCCCTAAATAATTTACATTTCAACATATAATATTTCAACTTAATCTTAATCCTACCTTATCAAGAAGTCCTCTCGTCATGTTGTCTAGCTTGAGTCAGGCGTAGTACTGAAAAGTCATCTGTGGTAATTAATATGGCCGTTTGTATCGATTCCTTAGCTATTTTCATGGTATCGATTATTGGTGAAATTTGTTTTGTAAGGTTTAATTTATTATACTATGGAAAATTTGGTGCACATTCTTTAAATCTGTTTTTTTATTTATGGCAGTGTTGGAATTTTTAATTATGTAAATATTTTCTTTGATTTTTCTTTTTAAAGTGTTCCTCTCTTTATTTAAAATGTGAACGTCCTTAAAGTTAAAGTTATGTTTTAAAGTTAGTGCGTGTTCTGTCAATGTTGTCCTGTTTTCGTTTGTGTCTATGCTTTTTGCGTGTTGCACGATTCTCTTTTGCAATATTATTTAGGGACAGGATATGTGTATTAGTGTAAGCAATTTAAAGTTAAGATTTACAAAAAATATTGTTACATAGGAAAGCCCCTGAAGAGGTGCGAAAAGGCACGAAACATGTCGGGCGAAACATAACAAATAATGCAGTTAATGTGAACAAAGAGTGTACTGCTTTATCGACCCCCTGCCAGAAAAAGTGGAATATATATATATATATATATATATATATATATATATATATATATATATATTGTAGCGGTTATCAGATAACCCAAGAACACATGTGATAAATAAAAAAAGAGAGTTGAACCTTGCTCTAAGAAGGGTTAGCCTAAAAAAAGTTTCAGTGCAATCTCGTTCAAAACTAGATCCCTAGTCTGAATTTGCTCAAACTCGAAACTCAAGCCTAGTCCACGGTAGTACTCGGTCAAGGCTGGACTTTGGTGAGTACCAACCTTTTAATCAAGTTTCCCATAAACTGTGTCGGTGAAGGAGCACTAGACCTGACTACTCGCTCAAGGAACCGGATATATCGCAGCGCACCGTTTGAACCTCATATTTACATCCGATCAGAATCTTCAATCAGTTTTTTTTAATAAAGTTCTATTTCGTTTAATAGTTTAAGTGTTTATATTAATTACCAAACTTAAACACTTAACAATATATATATATATATATTTAACAAATTTACGTCCAGGCCTACAACAATACTTTTATAAATATACAATTTCATCTAAATTTATTTTTTATTCAAATCATTATCAAAATTTATTTTATTGGGAATCTCCAAATTTAAAAAGAAAAAAAAACGTTTAACCCAGTTAGTAGCAACCCAATATATGTGAGCATTAAACTTTGTTTGGATATTTTTTAATTAGGTTATATGTAGGCAATTCGTTGTATAATTGTTATACTATTTTTCTAAAATATATATATTTTTTTAATTCATGCCGGAAACATAGATTAATCAATCCTGTTCTGAAGAAAAAGAATTAATATTTTAGTATTATTTCTTTCTGAAATCGAAGGAGAAAGAGTAGCTGAATTTTCCATATGAATCAACTAAAGTAAGAAAAACTCATTTAGTTTTATTGAAACTTTTTCCTTGAGCGGGGAAAGCCATGAGACCACTTCGGCCTTTCACTAGTGTCATTCACTCTGACATATTGAGACACTAAGGTATTTTTATTCCGGTGAAAATTATAACGTGTCATTCGCAGCCTCAGTTTTCTTACATCCTTGTTCCATTTTGCGAAATCACTGTCATGGGGATCATTTCGTTTTTCTTGGTTTGGTTTATACTCGTTTATACTGAGGGTATTTCTCGTCTTGTTTTTCTTCAATACTTTGATCTTGATCGAAGTTTCGTGTGGTAAAAAAAAAAAAAAAAAAAAAAAAAAAAAGGAGTGTCTGTTGCTAATCAAATAAAATACGTCCCTTGACCAGGCCAAGAGAGCCCAGAGGGGCAGATATTATAGAGATATCTGATTCTTGCCCATACGGCACACGAGGAGGATCGTGTGGTCAATACCATGCTCAGGCCGCCTGGTTTTCCCCTTTGCAGGTATCATTAAAAAATTCATTAAAGGCTGGGTTGGCCGAGGGCTGGGCCAGGGAGGCCGAATTCAACCCGTGAACGAAGACACTAAAAGATAAAATCTTTAGTGCATGCTCGGGATTCGATCTCAGGGCCTCCAGCATGCTAGTCCAGTGCTACCACTGAGCTAACCCGTACGTGTATATTGGGATATCGTAAGTAGCCTTTCATGTTCCTTAGGATTTGATGAGATTTAATGAATAATTTTCTATTAATGTTAATATCAATGTGACTTATTAAATCCGTATTACTTGCCTAGTTGTCTCATTCCTGGACGCACCTAAACATGTGTATGATGGGAAATTGTGAATCCAAACATAGCAAAAGTAACAATAGTTGCGGTCAGTGAATCGTGAGTAATGCGGAGAGTAACAATAAAAAAAGTCATAAGCTTGGACACCATTATTTAGTGAAACATCTATATATATAAAAATCAAGTGTCTGTATGTTTTTCTGTCTGTTTGTTCCTTATACAAATCCACACCGTTCGCCCGATTTTGACCAAACTTGGAATAATGGTAGGTCTTGATACGAGAAATCTCCTACGCTAGGTCAAAAAAATCTACCAGCTGTCTGTCTGTATGTTTGTCCCTTATACAAATCCACACCGTTCGTCCGATTTTGACTAAACTCGGTACACAGGTAGATCCTAATCTGGAGAGTGCCGTAGGCTAGGTCAAAAACCTCTACCAGCTGTCTGTCTGTATGTTTGTTTCCTATAAAAATCCACACCGTTCGACCGATTTTGACCTAAGTTGGAACACAGATAGATCGTGAAGAGCGATTGCCATAGGCTAGGTCAAAACGGCTACCACCTGTCTGTCTGTATGTTTGTTCTTTATACAAACCCACACCGTTTGACAGATTTTGATCAAACTGGGCTCACAGGTTGGTCTTGATCAGGGGATTGTCACAGGCCAGGTCAAAAACGTCTACCAGTTGCTGTCTGTTTGTTTTGTTTTTAAATAAAAATCCACACCGATAGACCGATTTTTACCAAACTTGGCATACATGTATGTCTTGATATGGGGGGTGTTATAGGTTAGGTCATCTAGGACTCCCAGTTGGGAGGTCACGGGTTCGAATTAGTTACAGATTCGTGTTATTAGATTTTAATAATACTTATTTGGTTTCTAATTTATTTAGGCTTTTCTATATGCAGGAAGTAGGTGTAGCATGGCACGCCGGGTAACAGCTACTGTTTAATAAATACCTTCACACTGGAAATACTAGTGTGAGAAAATCTGAATGGGAAATTCCATGTTTAATTCCGCCATGAACCTTTAGTTCTTTTAATATTTAAACAAGTATTAATATAACCAGAAAATAATGTTTTTGCGGTTTCTACTTTCTTTTTGTGGTTGTGTAACTGTATTTCTCGCCATAAAAGTGTAGTCTACATTGGTTTTCACGGCGGCGAGCAAGACTTTCCGGTATCGTTGTCAATGAGATTGGGAATGGTCTGATAAAATAGGCAGAGAAGTTAGGAGTGCGTTACGGATACTCTCACTTTTATCAGTGAAAGCCTTCTTCCACCGTAATTTATGGAGCTTTCTTTCAAATGGAGTAAGCATCTGAAATTTCATGAGTTCACTGAAATTCCTTCCATTTTACTACTACAAATATATATATATTTGTAGTAGTAATATGGATATATATATATATATATATATATATATATATATATATATATATATATAAATGGAAGGAATTTCAGTGAACATAATGGCATTATTTGAGCCGAACGCTCTTACCTATCACACTAAATGTAAAAAACCTTTTAAAAAATTTTAAATAAATGTTTTTGCGCTTTGAGATTTGATTTATTTATTTTTAAATGTGTTTACATTTTTCAATAAAGATAAAGACAAAATATTTACTGTTTCTATTCTAGGCTTTCGAAATGACACTAGGGTTAAGGACAGAAAAGCGCTAAGATGATGTAATTCATCTGAGTCTGACCTTTTTACTTGCGCCGGGACTGTTTTAGCACTTTCCTCCGAAGGAAAGTAGCTATTGAGGTTGGACTCATGACGGAATTTTTGAAAAGTTTCTTCAAATCATTATCGATCCTACCTAGTAGACACCGAAAATGACCCCCGTTTAAATTTATATATATATATATATATATATATATATATATATATATATATATATATATATATGTCTGTTAACACGATAGCGGCCAGAGTTTTTGTTTTTTCGTCACGAAACTTGGTATATAGCATTCAATTAGCAAACGATTGAACGAGTTCGTTAACCACCAAAGTTTACCCCGAACCCAAAACACTAATTTCACCATGTCAGCCGTAATATTTGTTATATTTCGACGAAACTTGGTATTCGTAGTGGTGATATAGAGAGAAAAGGGAGATATAAAAATGAACTAAATCGGTTCATTAGGAGGGGGGGGGGGTTACTCCGGACCCAAAATACCAATTCGCCACTACCAGCTGCGATTTTTGGTATATTTCGGCGAAACTCGGTATTCGTAGTGGTAATCCACAGGTTATTATGTGTTGTAAAAATAAACTAAATCGGTTCATTAGGAGGGGGGGGGGGGGGGGTTACTCCGGACCCACAATACCAATTCGCCACTACCAGCCGTGATTTTTGGTATATTTCGACGATACTCGGTATTCGTAGTGCTAATCTACAGGTAAATATGTGTTGTAAAAAGAAACTAAATCGGTTCATTAGGAGGGGGGGGGGTTTACTCCGGGCCCAAATTACTAATATACTCATACCGGTCGTAATTTCTAAAACGTGGATGATTCTTCTTTTCTTAAACGCGGTATACGTCGTGGGTAACTCATGAGAAAGAAGTGTTGTAAAAATGAGGTGAATCGGTCAATCGGAAAGGGGGGGTTTACTTTGTAATATATTTCAATAGAAAAGCCCGCCAGACGTAGGTTCACAAAGCCGCCGCTAGGAGCGCTTTCTACCACTAGAGGGACTGTATCCTGTTCCTGCGTCAGATCAAATACGATAATATGAGTTTTTTTGTATTTATTACGTAGTGTAGTAGGTACCATGTGTTAACATAACTCTGGAAGCAAATTAATAATTGATCAGTTACTCATTACAAAATTAAACGTAACGCTTACGTTTTTGAGTTTATATATGCTTGCAGGTACTTGTTTTATAAGTTTCATAACATAGGAAAACGAATGAAACCATTTTTAAGGCGATATCTGTAACCGTTTTTGTGAAAAGTGGAATCAATGTTTTTGTAAGTCATTATTTTTTTGTGGGTATTTAGAATCGCGGGATTCAATTGAAATATTTTTTACATATTGGAAATTAATCCCAACTAAGATTTTAAATTTTGGTTATGTTGAGTTAAGGAAGTATATGAAAAAATATTTTATTAATAGATATGAAACGTTTTCGGATCTTCATACATTTTTCGTAAATATCTCGATAACGGTTGGGAAATCGTAGTAAGTGGAAGTTGACCATTCGTATGCTTACTATATTCTGTACAAAAAAAGGTTCTGAAGCAATATTCGATGGGGCAAGGTCAATCAGAGATATAAGCGCTTAAAACTTAAAAAGTGTTTGTTTTGTTGTTTTGAAAGGGTTTTTCTCTTTGTTTATCTCACTTTTTAATTGGTTGTTTCTTGTTTTAAATTGCATTTATCAGTAAAATTAGTATTGTAGTAAAATAAGCTAAGAAACGGTGAAAGGTATTGGTAATAAGTTTGGAGTGGCTGTGGTAATCAAGATGGCTGTGGCTAATCATGATGACGTATGCGTACTTTGTTTTGAATTCTCCTATCTATATAACCGTCCTCATAGCCTCCAACTGAAGTTATCGTTATTTCTTATTTTATAATAAGATTTAACCCACGACAGAATGGAATTTTATTCGCCATGAAGCACATATTTACAGTTGATTATAACAGTAAAACGAATTTGCTAGTAAAACAAAATACTTAAAATATTGGTTGTTTAGAATAGAGCCTTCTCAGCAGTAGTCGAAGAGTAAGTACGCTTTCAGTACATAATTGTATTCACTTTTACATATTAAGAATTATCCGCTTCTGTGTATGTTGGCTATTGTCAGTTTCATGTGATTTGTGATGCTAATCTATTCCATTTCTGCGAGATGTTTGTAACCGCGCTAAGATGCTGCAGTTCCTGCGAGTCGGACTTTTTTTTCATTAAGATGCAGGTGAAATGATCTGCTCTTTATATCGAGGCCATTAAATGTTTTTAGTCTCTTGTTAAAAGTTCTTTTATGTTTCTTTTAAAAATATGACTCGCTTTACACTTATGCAGTGGGTTATAATAAGGGAACTGACTGCTCTTCCTTCAAATCGCATTAATGTTTTTTCAACTTTTTGATAACAGGGTGTCTGGTGGCAAATTTATATTTTTAAATACGATTATTTCAAAATGTAATAAACGGTGCGGAGAGAGGGTGGCGCCGTTGGAATTATCGATTGTGCGGATTTGATAGTGACCATGTCGCAGTGGTCGAGAGCATCGCGCGTTCGCTGTGGAGACATTTTGTAAGAGTAATGATTCTTACGTAATTGCTCGTCGACAATTTTATTCAAAGTTCGGTATTCGGCGAATACGTGGACCGAGTGTAAATTTAATTCGTGTAAGATTAGGAAGGCATAGAGAGGAGTTTCGTGGGTCGGTTGAGAAGATTTTTCATTTTTACTTGAATGAAAAATAATTGTATTTCTGCTTTAGTTACCTAAATCAATTCGAATTAAACATAGACATAATAACATTTCAGATAATTGTTAATAATTTAAGTATTTTTTTTTTAACGGCGCATCGACAAATCTGGGGCAGTAATATTAATTATAATCATTTTTAAAACTAGCGTCATTTTTGAGACTGCATCGCTTTTGAAAACAAATCATTAACCGTGGATGATTCTCTTCCGAAGTGAGGAACATACATAAATAATAATATTTTTTTCTTTCTAATAATAACAAGTTTTCGAAATCAGCTGAAGGTGATGGAGCAGCTGCGGTAGTCGGAGAACAAATCATATTGTCTAGGCTGCCACAAATAAAAAGCTCATACTCAGCTGAACTCCATGCTGTAATACTTGCGTTAGACAACATACATCCCAGCACAAAAACATAACAATTTGCACTGACTCACTGAGCACATTAGTGACACAACAGGACATTTACAGTGACAATTCATTAACGATACTTATATTTTACAAACTGTCAGTACTGAACAAAACTGTGACTATGTACTGGCTACCAGGCCACGAAGACATTGATCCTAGTACTAAAGTACACATACAAGCGAAACTTGCAGCACGAAAAGACCAACTAGACATTTAGGACTCAACGTACCAGGACTTATGGACAGAGGCAAAGACAATAATTACAAAAAGGTGATAGGAGACATGGTACAGGACAACAAATAATAAGTTGCGAAAAATTAAAGAAACAATTCACGAATGGCCTTCAAGCAGCAGAAAGCAACAGACGAGAAGAAGTCGTCCTATGCCGGCTGAGGATAGGCCATTCACGACTGACTTACTCTTACCTAATGACTAGACAGGACAGACCAATGTGTAAGTGTTGTAATATAACTCTCACCATTAAAAACATCCTGACAGACTGTAGACTGAGACAAAATGATATCCTTCCACACGACATGTACGAACTACGTACAGATGACAGTCACTACATAGGACTGCTATTGGAATATCTTAAAAGATATAACATTTATGACTTAATCTGAACCCTATTTATGTAATTACTTTATTCAATTTTTTTATTACTATTTTTATTTATTTATTTATTATTTTTTAAATTTTTATTTATCTTTATTTTATTTTTTATTTTGATTCTCTATTTATTTATTTTTTAGTTACTATTATTATTATCCCCCCCCCCGCATAAAATAAATATAAATACAACTGCCAACGGCCATAGCCACGTTGAATGCACCGGTTCTCGTAAATCACCGAAGATAAGCAACGTCGGGCGTGGTCAGTACCTGAACGGGTGACCAACCACGTGCTGTTGGCATTATAGAAAAGGGCGGCAACCTGTAGACAGCCCGGCGCTAATAGCCCTAATGTTGATACGCCGTTAAACACACACACAAAAAATACAACTGTGTGAGAAAATGTGAACTTAACTTTTACAAATGGCAAGAAACATGTCTACTATGTATATTGGGGTCTCCCGTGGTCTAGTGGCTAGCGCGCTAGATTCATAAGCGGGAGATGGTGGGTTCGATCCCCACGGGCGACAGGAATTTTCTCATCTCAGGGCTCGCTGAGAAAATTCCTGGCTGCACCCTGGACGTCGGCGCTAATGGCCACGATTTGTCGATGCGCCGTAAAAATAAAAATAAAAAACTATTTATATTTGTATAGTATTTATTATTTTAAAGCTGTTAAGTCGCCATAGTTGCGAGCTAACTAAAATAAATAACAAGTATTCTTTATTTTCTCCAGGATCCTCTTATCTTTTTTTATTTTCTATTGATATGTTTTCATTTTTTATTTATAGCTATTTGTGTTTTTTTAAATATATAAATTTTTATTTCTTGTTATTTTTTATGAATTTTGAAAGGGCAGATCACTATCGCTGCGAAGCTCTTCAAACTAATAAATGAATATATAAATAAATAAATATATAAATTCGATTAATCGTGTAATTGGTTTTTATGTAATATGGTGTAATTAATATATTTTTTTGGTGTTCCTATTTGTAATTAATATATTCATGAAACTGTACATATTTCATTTAATATAACTGCATATGCGTATAATCTCTATTGTATAATTAGAAGTATAGGTAGTTAATAATTGTATTTGTCGAATGCACCGGGTAATAAGGAAGCAGTTTGACAGCTGAAAGAGTGCACTTACATTCACTTTCAGATGCGCCACTAGAAATTAAGGAGTTGAAGGAATTAACAATATTAGTAGTTGTCACATTTTTTTTTTATTTTTATTTTATACAACTCCTGTTGAATACTTGGGTCGTAATATCTAATTGTTATTGAGTGTTATCTAGTGTTTATAACCCCCCCCCCCCCCCCCCCACTGTAGTAGGAGACCTA
Organism: Gonocerus acuteangulatus; assembly: GCA_946811695.1. Classification (NCBI taxonomy): domain Eukaryota; kingdom Metazoa; phylum Arthropoda; class Insecta; order Hemiptera; family Coreidae; genus Gonocerus; species Gonocerus acuteangulatus. The sequence continues at coordinate 47,787,707 of OX328124.1, read as the reverse complement.
GCTCGGTATGTAGTGTTGGTATGTGACCATGACCAAAGCGGCAACAAGAAAGGCCCGACAGTAGCCCGTGGAGCGGGATAGTGTCCTCTCAACAGTTACTTCTAGTCCCACTTATTTCTGGGGGTCTCCACTCCCTTCTGGCTCGTGTCTCCTCTCACTGTACACTCTTATTATCGTAAAGATATTTCATTATTCCGAGAGTTTAAACGACTTTTTTTTTCTTTTTTTTTTTTTTTTTGCTCTAAGAATAGATATTGGTAATACACCAAATAATATAATAAAACAGCGTTTCCCAACATGTGTTTGGTACCCGAGAAGCCTGTTCGTGGTACACGAAAAATAATCAATAATGGAAGGAATATTATATTGATAATAAAAATATTATAGAGTCGTTTTTTCCAATAATTCATAGCATCAGCAAAATCAGACGATTTTTGTTTTTGCCTGCTAAATGTTATTGTTTGTGATTCTATCGTCTTTGTTAATTATAAGTAATTGTTCTCCATATTGACCAGCTTATAATATTTGATTGTGAATTGAAAATATATAAATCCTTTTTTTTGTTGTAATTTTTTTTTTTAAGAAAACCATTTATTAGTAAACGAAATATGATAAAATAGTAAATAAACTGGCGGTTCAGGCGTGTTTTGATGTAATTTATCTCATTATGAATGAGAATACATATTCACTCAATAAAATTTATTATATAAATAATATAACAAACTATGAAATACTACCATTTTGACGATACAATTACAACGTCTGTTAAAAAGACTCAATAAGAATATCTATAAATAAATAAATTATATTGAAGTCATAAGTGACCCAGAAAACTAGGCTTTGGGAAATTATGTTTAAAGTTCTTGATGACAGTCCGAATGTTTAACCTTGGACGTAAACAAAAAATTACGGAAGAATAATTATTACCTTTATTTTAATGTGTTTAATTGTTTTTAAATGCATCGTCTGCCGTTGCCATTGACACCGTTCTAATTCATCACATTATGTTGTTTGGAGGAGCATTGATATATTTAAATCTACGCTTAAGAGTTCCCTTTTAATTGATGCTTACCTTAAACCTATAATATTTTGTGTATATATATATATACATATACATATATATATATATATATATATATATATATATATATATATATATATACTGAAGAGGTTTATCTGGACATTAGTTTAGTTTTTAACATATATTAGAGCAAACGTTAAACTTATTTTCTACATCTAATCTAATTATTTACACTTACACATACAGAAGGTAGTTTCATTTTAAATGGATATTGGAGCTATCCATTTATCTAAATCTACATTTAATAATAAATCTTACATAAATATTATACACATGCAATCATACACACTAAAACTAATAAAACTATTCGCCACTTGAAAGGAAAAAAAAACACGAAACAGTAAAAAAATGCAGTTTAAAAATTTTGCAGTTCACAAATAATTTTTCTTGCTCTACTTTTTATGACATTAAAACTAATCAAAACGGGGTTCCTTATATATTTTCAATTATTTTATCTATGAGAACTAAAACAATGAAATAAAATGTTTCCATTTCGCCCTTCCTCCTAAAGGCCCCTGAATTGTTATGCCTATCCAGCTTAATGTCTATTGCCCGATTACTTAATGTAAGTAATACTGGATTTCTGTAATATAGATATAATAATCATAATGGCGTACACGTCATACTGAAGATATAATAGTTTTTGCATATTAATTATATGTCATTAGGGCAAAACATCCATAAAAAAACAATTTCCCTCATTATTTATTTATTCTGTCCGCTCTACCTTTTTCACGTTTCATGGGCGTCTCTTCGTGAGGATTATAACTAGGAATTTAATAATAAGTACGGCCAACGGCCATAGCGACATTGTATGCACCGGTTCCCGGTGATCACCGAAGTTAAGCAACGTCGGGCCTGGCCAGTACCTGAATGGGTGACCGACCACCTGCTGTTCCCATGTGTTAAAAATAAAAAATAATCTAAAAATAATAAGTAAGCTTTGATTAAATTGAAAACGTTCAGTGAAGGAATATTTAAATGTCTATTATATGTTCCCCCTGCGAAAGTTATTTCCAACTCGGCAATTATATTCATACATGGTTATGAATGCAGATACTATTAAACTGGTCGAGAGAATAGTAGGCTTAGAATTAGCTATAGTATTCATGGGTGCCATTTAAATTAACATAAATTACTAATGCTAACAATACTTCACGTTGCATGCTAACACGCTTTGTAGGCTCATTTATATGATACCTTTAAGCATGTTCTCCTGCTAATGACGTCGACCAGATGCCTCAAACCCTGAAAAATGCCAACGCTTCAGGATCCAAGAAAAAATCGTCGTTCAAGTATATACACACATGTGTGTATTATATTAAATCCCCAAGAAATTACAAATTATTTAATTTTTATTTTTTTGGTTTTCCGCTTCATGGCGATGTACATAAAAATTACAAATCCTTTCTTCCAAATGGTGAGGAATCGGACCCTGGTCTCAAAGAACCTGATCAAGAAGCTTGATTTTGAAGCCTATATCAACGCAGAGATTCGTTTAGAAGCAACTTCTCAGTCTCAGTCTTGTTGAGTTATAAATCAGCTAATATACGAATCAGGTTTTTCTTTTTTTAAAGCAATGATAACATTGGCAATACAAATTTATTTTGTTTTAAAAAAAACGGTTTTATTCAACTATTGAGACATAACCTTTGCTTTTATCGTATTTTTATGAATTTTTTGTTCTTCATTTATAAATTTATAATTTTATAATATTTTTTTCTCTTCTTACAGGTAAGTTTGGAATATATTCATAGAACAAGTCTCAAGTTTGAGAGGTATTTTTTTAAAAAAAATTTCTTATATTCTATCTACCATAGTATCTGACGGTTTTTTATTATTACTAAGTTATCAGTTGCATCTATGACTCATTTGACCTTCTAGATAAGTAATTACAATGTGGTGGGTTTGACGGAGAAAATGTTTTTAAAACCTGCAATTTTTCCTTTTATAGCATTTTGGATTTATTTAGAACTAAAATAAAAAATAATAAAACTAAATAATAAACGTTTTATGTATTATATGGGCACTTGATAATATATATCTCCAAAAGAGTAACTTACTTATATCTCGATAAATAATGGATATATTTGCCCATAAATGTATCATTGTTACTCCTCTTACCTTAGATAGTTGTTTTGTATCGGTATTTCATAACAATATAAAATGATGACGTAGACAGTAGTATGAAAGAATAGAAAATCAGGGGAATAAAATCTATTCTATTATTTTAAGACTTCTAATTGGCATTTTGATGATTATGTTTCTATTATAGAGTCTAATAAAAATAATAAAGTGTTGTGATGAAAAATTTAAAATTTAAAAATTAGCCTGTGAAAATAGTCTTAAGTGTTACAATGCATTAAGATGCATTGCATTATGTTGTGAAACATTTCTAGCTTATTTTAAGAAACGGATTGGATTAGCTAATTCTATTCTTTATTGACGTTGGGTCTTCATTATAATACAACTAAAACTGTTGATATAAATTCACAAAAATGAGTCCTGATGTAGGAAATATTAGTTTGAGGTAAGTAACGGAGAATGGTCATGGTGCTGTGAAGACTAACAATTAACCCTTCTGATTCAGTATGTCATTATGAGAGCGTTCCAGCTGAACGGGTCTCGGTGCCTTTTTAGCAGCGGTGATGGGGTCGCTCTAGGGAACGGATCTTCTCTAACTAGCAGAAACCTCAGCCGGGGTCTCTAGTTTCCGCGGTATTGTTATGCCATTAAAGAAGATAGCAGCCAATGCCCTCTGCAATTCGTAATGTCCACCTCACTGGAAGTATTAACCGAAACGTTATAATCTACCCCTTCCTTTCTAAGCCAAAGCAACTTTGGTGTTGAGGAAGAGAAATGAGATTTGGGCTCAACTTCAATTGGGCATTATTTTTTTTTCAGTCTTTTGGGTTGAATTGCAGTTAAGGAGATCCCAACGTCCTTAGATACAAGTTTGGTAAAGGGACAATTTTATGACCGGACATTAAAGTACCCATTAGGATATTATACTAATTTTATCAATAAAAGTGTTCGATTCAAGAACAAAGGAGCCATCCTGCTGGAATAGAAAGGGACAATCTATGGCAGGCAGGTCAAATTTGGTTAACATATCAAAAATACTACCCATTTTATAGTTAGATTGATTATAAATAAAGTGAGAGTCATTAAAAAAATAAACTAGATTTGTTTTTTGGATATTTTCTTATATATGGGGAAACCGGCTGGGAAATCGCAGTACATGTAAAGCATCTATTCAAAAGCTTATTAAATGTCCTATAAATATGGTTTGTATAAGATATTTGATTGAGCGATCTTATTCGGAAAAATCTGTGCTTAAATGGAGTTCCCGCTTAGGATACTGTCAGTTTCCTTCGCCTTGATATTTCATTTCAAATTTTTGGATGTGTTCACATTTTTTCAGGAAAGATTAAGACAAAACATTAAATGCTTCAATTCTATGCTTTCCAAATGGCACTAGGGATAAACACGGGAATGCGCTGAGATATGTTCTTCAAAGTCAGATTAGTCCAGTGAAATTGCCGGGTGTGTGATGTAATTTGAATACATCATCATGCATTAAAACAGAGCATATTAAAAACGGATGTTGTTTTGTAGCTCAATATTCCCAACGGAGTTTCTATTCTTTTTCGAAAGGATATTGCATTGATAATCAGAAAGGGCAAGTAATATCTTTACGTTCTTATACATGTCTTAATAATGTCTTTATTATTGATAGTTTTTTAAGGTGTCCCAACCTTTGAGGTCAATACCGCCAGTTACTATAGTTTACTGGACACCTTAATTAATTGAGTCGTAGTTAAGTGGAGTAAGGATCGTGTGAGCTCAGGTATAACTCCATTTTAAAAGCTAAAACAAATAAAAACATCTTATACAAATCACCTATAATCATAAACTTCATGTTTATGGTCTAAATGAACATTATTTTTACTATTTACGTCATCTTTAACCATTTGTGAATAAAATCCCGATGGTAGCCCGTTCTTATCATAGGCGCCCCTGTCATATTTCTTTTTTAATGAGTTATGACGTACTGTTGAAGTTTTGTTGAAGGAAGAAAGTAATTGACTTGACATTTCTTACTAGAATGGAATTTAGTGCTTAGAGGCAGTTTAATTGTAAAAAACAGCTAAGCCTATTTGTCTGGGATTTTCTATTTAAGATTTCTTTGTGTAATGGGTCATAATATTTTTTAAACTAATGAATATACCCAGTGGCGGCTAAAGGGGGGGCTTGGCCCCCAAAAATGATATTTCACAATATTTTTCAGTTAAGTTAGAAAAATAAATTGTTAAGGCAAATTAATAGTAATAAGTTCTAAGTAATGTATGTTCTTAGTTTATCAAATACTGCCTTAATGATTTCCAGGTTATAAAAATTTGATTCTACAAACCCAGGCGCGGCGGCAACACCATACTAAATTAGCCCCCCCAGAAATGTTTGTCTAGAGCCGCCTATAAATATAGGGGAAGGTGTTGTACCTTTGACCACTTTGCAAATTTTAATTTTTTTTTAGCTTGAATATTAAGGGTAAATCCATTTTTTTTATTTCATTGTAATTAGCATTCTATTGCTTATCATATTTAATTTCTTTCAAGGTTCTAGCTTTACATTTAATATTTTTTATTAATTTAAAAAAAAAATAATCGTACAGTGGTCAAAAGTACAACTACTACATGTTGTACATCTGAACACGTAAAAACAGCAGTGCAGAAATAAAAATGTATTCAGTAATATATTAATTAATTGTAAGGTCAATAAATACAGGACAAGGATGTAAGCATAATGAAAAAACTATTATTGATATTATGTTATGCTTAATATGCTGAAAAATCCAGTCCAATCGATAAAGGTTTTAACTGTCAAGCAGATCCACTAGCAATAGCAGGGTATGGGAGTTTAGCCACAATATCTTCAACATCAATATCATACAAATTTTCATCTTCTCTCGTAAACTTGTCACTTAAAATTTGTTTTTTCAAATATTGGATCTTGAACATTGCACATTGAATATCACAGATATCTACGACTAAATGTGTAATAGAATTTTTACTTTTATTTTTAACAAGTATAACATTTCCTTTTTCCAAATCATATTTTTCAAATTGTTGCTGGGCATCTATAAAACTCGCGACCTTTATCAGGCAGATCATCGTTACTTTCTCCTGAAGAAATTTCGGTGTCAGTATCAGAATCTGAACTGTAATTAGAATAATTTTCTTTTTGTTTACCACTTTTTTAGGAAGGGGTTTATTTGTATGTGGTGTCTTTCGTTTTTTTTTTTCATCTTCAATAATTAGCTTTTCACGAATATCTGTCAGGATACGAGGTTTCCCTTTAGGCCGGCCCCTATTTGACATTTTCCTTGCTACGCTTTTAGATGAGGCCTTACAACTTCAAGTGGAACGATAAGGGGCGGTAGGAACTGGTACACTCAGGATTGATGAAGTCAGTTTGAACTTATTTCATTTATTATTTTTTAAATTCCTTATGAACAATTAAAGCAATCAATATTAATTAATTGTTAAAAAGTTGTAGCAGAAGATCATAAAAGTTGAATTATGAAAAAATTACTCAGGTGTGTTGTACCTTTGACCTGGTCAAAGGAACAACGACTAGTCGTGGTCAGAGGTATAACACCCTGGTAGTCCAAATTAAAAAGCATGCTAAAAATTTTAGAGTTTAGATAAATCAATTTCAGAAACTACGCCATATTTCGCATAATAGCTACTTTGTCAAATGATTTCCATCTAAAAATACATAACACAAAAAATATTATGAGGCAAAACGTCATCAACCAATAACTTACATCTTTATGATAGAAATGGATAAATATTTTTTGCAAGAATCCTCTTTGACTTGAATAATCCAAAGTAGGTTACACAAGCCCTCTAGTGAAGGAGCTAAAAACTAATTACACTAAAATCTATAAAATGTTGTTACATGCCGCCACAGCCTCGGCGGTCAAAGGTACAATATGGTCAGAGGTACAACATCTTCCCCAACATCTGGGTTTCCCGGAGGCTTGAATATGATAGCTTAAACCAATTACTTTATTCCTCTTTTTTTTTCTTTTGTGAAGAGCTGTCATTTTTGTGTCCTGCACGATTTATATGTATTTCCCCTTTCCTTTATGGCGAGCTATATAAAGTTATTCTTTGCCTTATCAAATAGAGTTATAATTTTTTTTTTTTTTATCCGTGTGATTTTGCATCCCAATATGTTCGCCCGCATTATTCGGTTCGGTAACGGAATTACATAGCCACTTTCGCTCCATTTCACACGTAGGTGCCCGTACATTACTACAAAACGATTTTATTTCTAATTGCTACTTTCTCAGTATCATTAAAGTAATGGAGTGAAATTTGAAAAGGCAAAAAGGAATAACAGGTTTTAATTGTTGTACTTTTTGAAGGAACTTCGTTTTTTGTGCTTCATTAGTTTTTTCACTACCTCAAATTCATAGTTTATTTTTTAGTGCTACTCCTAATAGCTACCTAGAAAATACTTCTTACTTACAAAAAATATACCTCTACTTCTTGTTTAGGTTGTTTATTCTCGGATAATCAGGTAAATTGTTTCAGTAAATATTGTTTGACTTATTGTATGCCAAACAATAGATATCAACATCTATATCAATTATAGATTTTAAACTATCATTTATTCTATTCTTTTTCATATCCTGAATATGTATCAATTTTCTTGTCGCCTCTGACAAAAATTTCTTTTTTCGGTCATACCTAGAAGACCTTAAAACATTAACCCATTAAATCCAAAGCCTATTTCTACTGGATTTTTTGACATTTTTCGTTATTTGTTCCTCTTAGGCATTTAAAAGAATGTATAAAAACCAAAAACAAAAAATCAGATGTCGAAATTAATATTCACCTGCAGTAAATGTTAGCTGACTTTACGTGTGCAATGCTCGCAAAATTTACAAAAAAATAATTTTTTGACTCAATTTATTTTTTTAAACTGGAATTATGTTTTCATCTGAAGCCAAAGTTATATAAAATATTGTTTAGAGTAATATAAAATTTAAAAAGTAAATAAATAACGATATGATATTAAAATCATGGTATTTTCTGATATGCCTAGCTTTTCCCAAAGTTGCGTAAACGCAACATTATGTTCGCAGGGCCACAGAATTGCCATAAAAATTTATTATCGTAATTACTTTTATTGGTAACTTTTCTTAAATGTTCAAGTAATGATTAGGACAAAAAACAAATTTTCTTTAACAAATACATATATATTTTGGAAAAATTTCTAACACACTTCACAATACAATATTTCTAGTAATATTAAAAAATAGCAAAACATTTTATTTGGGTTTAAGAATTTCCTTTTCTTTAAGGAGTTGCCTTGTTAGAAAAAACTATTGAAACTTAATTAAAATATTTATTTGCATGAGAAGAAAAAATCGTGAAAATAATGTTGCGTTTACGCAACATTGGGACGAAATGGGTTAAGTATATACAGATAGGCCGCGGTAGTCTATGAAAATTTTGTTGTTCATTCTATTGAATAAGCAGATGAAAAAGGAGGGCTTGTCTGGTTTCAGTTTTTGTGCGTTTCCTCACTACCTCTATAAGGAAAAAACTTGCTTATGAGTTTGACCTTATGACGCAGCCCAATTACGGTGTTAATGGGCTTTTGTCTCTGTTTGACGCAATTTTTAATTGCATTTCATAGTAGAATGAGATTTTTAGTAGTAAAACAAGGTAAGAAAATGGGAAATGTATTGAGAAATAGTGTCTTCCGAGGGCGAACGTTGAGTAGGCGGAGGAGTCATTTATGCTTAGGATACTGTTGCGGCAACATCATACGTTAATTGTTTCTATCCTATGATTAGTGTTGACCACACACTTTGTCAGTTTATAAATTATGTTTATATTCTAGTACAATCATTCAACAAAAAATGAAGTTCAAAGTTAATATCAAGTGTATCATTCAACCGTTTCCTGCTGTGATGCCTTAAATCTTCCTCGACTTTGAGATTTTATTTTAAATTTTTCACTGAAGATCAAAACCTACCAATAACTGCTTATATTCTTTTACTAATCGCACTAGATTTGAACGGAAACGCACTAAGATGGCTCAGTTCCTGCGAGTGTACAGTGGGTAATAATTTGTGCGTTTTATTCATTTAAGGCGCTGTTAGGGTGGGTTTACACTTGCTAGTTATTGCAGGAAATTTATATCAGACAGAAATTGCGACTAGTGTAAACCATGAGCAATTTAATTTCAGAGATAAATATCTTGGTTACTTGCTGTATTGTCGACACTTCTATACCAACAGATGTAAACACTGATTATTTGTGCTTTTGGTGAATTTATCGCAAATTAGAACTATACATAGCTATATTTGTCCTATACATATCCATGACATAAATGTCTAGCTATTTCTGTCAGTATGTAAACCTTCAAGAGAATATCTATCCGACACCTGACATATATTTCCTGCGAGAAGTGTCAGAAGTAAACGCACCCTTAGTTTTAGCATAAATATGCTTTAGCGATGACTAAACTGAAAAAAAAACGTTACAAAAAAGTGTCCGGTGGCGTTCGCGCATGCGCGGTGGCCGTGTACGAAAAAGAAGACTGCATGTTATGCAGTACATTACATAGGTTTGTCGGGTGGACCTAAAGCATATTTATGTTCCTGAATTTGAGCAGAAGGCTCTAAACAATTTTATTGTTTTGGTTTTTTTTTTGTTTTTTTTCACTTCACTCCTCACTACGTTTAGAAATCAGTCAAAAACACTGTAGAAGATGATGAATTTGCAAAAATGCACTATCAGCTAAGCAAGGGGTTCACCCAAAGTCCGAAAATATTGGCAAGAAGAGTTAGTCAACTCGTTCCTTTAGGCTTATGGGGTCCTTCTTTATATATTAAAATGATTTATTGATATTGAAGACATCAATGTTAAGTTTCTAGTTTTCTTCGTAGTTCATTTTATTTGTGTGTTCATGGTGTGGTAGGATGAAGGTGCCATAAATTAACAGCCATAAATGCCAGACGATGTGTAAATTAAAATTCCTTAGCCGACTTAGGACTGGTCCTAGCCTAGGATTCCTTGGTTGGGCACCTGAAGAGAATATAACAATGAATAACGGAAAGCATAAGATTGTTTTTAAAAATCATTTCACGGGATTAGAAAAGAACTGTATTTAGCCTAGAATCATTGAACTGAAATGAAGCGTAAATGTAAAAAGTGTAGGCAAAGAAAGTAGTAATTATGAAAGGAACTGTGGATAGACAAGTGTGTTTTTCTTGGCCTTTCATCCCTGGGACCACTTAGTACTGCTAAGGTACGCTCCATTTAGCTTCAATATTTTCCGCAGTTATCAAAATCCAACTCTCTTCGTTGAAGTGGCAAATTTCCTAAAATAATTTATTTATTTTTGAGAATTAATATTTTTGTTTAACATTGTAAGGCATCACGAATCCTTAGAGAAGTCCGACCCGCATAAAATGCATCATCTTAGCGAGTTTCCGATCAATATTTATCGGTTAGAATAGTAACTCTTAATATTTCAATTTGAAGCGTCACTCATCTTCTGCTAAAAAATTTATAAACTCTTTTTATTGTTAAACAAATTTAATCACCCAATGGAAGGAAACCTCCAAGAACCTTTTTCTTGTTAAAATTGCACTAAAGCCCAGAAAGTGACTGCGACAATTATGGCGAAAAAATTCACTTCTTCACTCGATTTATGCTGCTCCTCAAGGTATGGGATGTAATAAGTAGATATAAACATTGGAGTTCACTGCTTGCTGCTATTAAACTTAATCTGCCAATTTCATATAACGTAACGAACATTGCAGAAAAATCTAGCCTTGTCTACTTTTCTCGAAAGCGTTTATATATATGTAACCTTCAACATGGGTTCATTCGTTTCCCTATCTTAGGAACCCTACAAAAAGGGTACCTGCAATCCTATTGACATAAGATCGACGAATTCTGCTGTTTAAGGAACTTGACCTTTAAATTATGCAAAGTATTATTGTACACAATGTTATCAAAATATAACAATTTTTGAGGCTGCTTGAGAGCGAACAGACAATTTTTGTATATATATATATATATATATATATATATATATATATATAAACGTACAATTTTCTCGTTGGTGCTTCCAGATTTCTTCATATGTATCATCTGGTTGACGTCATGAGCGGGCTTCGTCTCTATGGAGGGAGTGAGAAAACGTGCTAAAAAGAATTACAGTTTATCATTCTTTATGAGGTTTCTTTAGTAGTTAAAAATAAAAGCTGCCTGACTTCTGTTTTATTTATTTGTTTTCTTTCCGAAAGATTTATTTAAAAAAAAAAAAAAATTAACGTGTATTTCTACAAATACTACGAATTTTTGTGAAAAACTTGTTTCTCCCTACGTAACTAAAGGGCTTTTAATTAGAGATGTAATGATAATAATGCTTAAATTTATTTTTTCTTCTTCTTTTAATGTGGTCTTTTGGGAGGCCCGGTGGCCGTGAGTGCGAAAGTTATGCACTCCGTGTCTTAGGATCGTGGATTCGATTCCCACTAGGGGTGTTGGCTTTTCTTCCGAAAAAAGTAAAGGCATTAGCCTTATCCTGGCTAGAAAAGGGTGGTAACTTATATATAACCCGTACTAAAATTCGTTGTCAATAATAAATGGACTTAAATATATTAATAAAAAATAGTGTGGTCTAATTTGAATTAATTATGCACAATAAATATCGTGTGTTATTTATAAACAATAATTCAAAGTGTTAGGAATCAAGACAAGAAAGAACAAGGAAACTGTGTAACCATTTTTTGTTGTGCTTGCTCTGCACATTTTCCCGTATTGATGACCACTCAAGGAATGCCGTAGGGGGTGATTTTGGTTTGTTACTCGACCGACTTTCGACTAGGCCGCACATTCTTAGTCGTTAATTTGCACTGTGCGTAGCTAACACAGTTATTACAGCTGGTTTTGCTTGGGCTAGTCATCCCGAGTATGTGAATCCACTTCTTTTACGTGCTTCTCTCTTCTCTTTCACTTCTCACAGGAAGGTATGTCACGTTTACCTTTCCCTCTGATTGTGCATCTTAGTAGCAGCAATGAGTCAAAATAACACATATGGCAACTTAACGAAAAACAGAAAGTTTTCCTGCGTTACGTTTAGGATTAATAAACCCCTACACTTTCTACGCTGTAAATTCGGTGCTAGCAACATATATTTACATTATTATAGATTATATATTACGAGTTTTTAATAGATACACCTGTAATAAGGTCCTATTAGCTGTACAGCCTATTTAATATCTCCTATTACATATTTCCGCTTATAGATGTACCTTCTGTCGTCATGTTGGCAAATTTTTATTAATTAAATTACATTTAACATTAAAATAGATATTATTTCCGAGATGTTGTGCAAATGACCTGCCTTTGCTATTCCAGCTGGATGGATCATTAATTTTCGCTTCGAACACTTTCATCTTTACATATAATAAACTTCCAACGGATCGCTGCCTGTACATGGAAGATATATGGTAAAAAATACCATTGGTGCCTTTATCAACGAAATAGGACCCAAAACAATGATTTTTAGAATTTTTGTCTGTTTATCTGTTTGTCCGTGCACGCTAATCTCAGAAACGGCTAATCCGACTTAGTTACGGTTTTCACTAATATATTGCGATAAGCGTCACATATCATTCAGTGTTTGTTTCATGGCAATCGGTTCATAAATCAAAAAGTTATGTCAATGTAAAGTATCACGTCGAACATTTCATGAATTATCGTTTACACGATACACACCGGAGTTTTTTTTTCGTCACGAAACTTGGTATATAGTATTCCCCTAGCAATGATGAACGAGTTGGTTGAGCAGCAAAATTGTTGTTACTGGCCGCAATTGTTGTTGTATTGCAACGAAACTTGGAATTCATGGAAATATTAATAGAGAAATATGTTGTACAACCAGCCGTAATCTATCTATACATACAATAAAATTCTAACGGATCGCATTCTGTACAGGGTGTCCCAAAAATAATGGTCATCCGTTTGCAAAATTGACCTTGAAATGTTATTCAAGGTCAAATTTTTTTATTGCATATTTCGAATCTACGAATCATGAGGATGAAAAAAGTCAACGGCACCATAGGTCAGAAATGACTCCTTATGGTCAAAATGGCCATTAACAGCGTATACGGTGGGCCATTCCATTCCAATTGAAAAATGGTGGCCGATTTAGATACTTTTTTTTTTACATGTTCTACTAGCATTGCCTTACACAAAAAAACCTCGTTTGAATTTATTTAAAAGCATCTTCTAGTATAAAAAATTACAAGTATATTGAAAAACGAGCCTCTCAGCGGCATTAATAAGACGACTATAAGACATATTTTACAATTGACAGATATGCCTTCATGAGGTTATCCTAGAAGCTTATCAAGAGCTCTTTTTCATAAGCTTTAAAAAAAAAAATAAATAAAATAAAAAAACAGATTATGACTCCAGCGCGCGTAGCAATTGGGCCTGATATCCAGCGCTTCAATATTTAGGACTTAATTCTTGAGGCAAGCTGCCAACCTTGCTTTCAAATTTCTCCTAACTCGACCTGGCGAGAATTTTTCATAATTCTTTCAAATGCCTATGTTATTCTCGTCCATTTTGGCTGCTGTGGACGCTGACGCTGGAAAACGAACTTTTGTCAGTCCACAATACCCGCTGGAGGAAGTGTGGAGGACGTCCCAACATGTCCAGCACCAACCTTCAAAACAATGCTCTCTGCTCCTGAAAGGGGGGCTCTCTGCTTTAATCTGAAGGGAGACGTTCTTCCCGAAGGATCTGGCAGACCGTCATCCTCGAGACTCCCGTAGCTAGGGCCAATCTTCTCAGCCTGGATCGGGCGAGGGCAATTATTCTATCCTTATTCTGGGAGGGACTGGCTGGTTCATGAAATTCATACATGACCTATGAAATCTGTAATGAGTAATTTCAGCGATTCAATGAAAGCTTAAAGCAAAGAGCTCTTGATAAGATTCGAGAATAACCTCAAGAAGGCATTCCTTTCTATTGTAAAATGTGAGTTATGGTTCTTTAATGAATGGCGCTGAGAGGGCCGTTTTACAATACACTCATAATTTTTTATACTGGAAGATGCTTTTTAAAAAATTCAAAGGAGGTATTTTTGCATAAGGCGATGTTACTAGAAACTTAAAAAAAATAAATGAGCAAAATCGGCCACCATTTGTCGATTGGAATGGAATGGCCCACGTATTTTGACCCAAAGGAGTCATTTCTGACCTATGGTGCCGTATACTTTTTTTCCTCTTGACTCGAAGATTCAAAATATGCAATAAAAAAATTTGACCTTGAAAACATTTCAAGGTCAATTTTGCGGGGGTTAATATGGGGGTTATTTTTTCCGATATCACATTGGAGAATACTCTGGTCAACGGATGACCATTATTTTTGGGACACCCTGTATATGAAAGAAGTGAGGGGGAAAAATACTATTGGGACCTCAATAGTATTCAAAACAATGATTTTTAGATTTTTTTCTGTTTTTTTGCTGTCTGTCAGACACTATACACACTAGGGTTTAACAATCCCTATGGGGTCAGCTTAGTGGCCCGGTCACGTTTTAGCATTCATAGCATCCTGTATGCTTGATCCCCGATGGCTATACTTCTAATATCGAATACAGAGAAGCACTACTGTAAAGTAGATTTTTTTTTAAATACCCATACCACGGTATTTATAATCCAAAATAAACCAAAAGATATATCCAAAAATGCTGCCCCAAGATAAAATTAGTATAATTTCCTAATACTAATATATATATCCGCTGTTTGTCTGTCTGTCTGTTTTATATATATATATATATATATATATATATATATATATATATATATATATATATATATACAGTTCCGCTGATATACAACACAATTGCGGCCAAATGAGTAATTTGGGTCTGGAATAACCCTCGTCCCCTACGGGTGGACCTGGTCATTTTCGACTTTTGTAAAACTACAAAATTACGAGTGTAAATAATAATTTCGTTTAGAGCCTGCTGCTCAAATTCAGGAACATTCATATGCTTTAGGTCCACCCGACAATCCTATGTAATGTACTGTATAACATACAGTCTTCTTTTTCGTATATGGCCACCGCGCATGCCCGAACGCCAGCGGTCATTTTTTTGAAACTTTTTTTTTCAGTTTAGTCATCCATAAAGCAAATTTATTATTTTAAAAAAATCTCCCTAGTGTGCCCCTCTGAGCCTTCGTAGCATGTTGCGAGAGTGATTTTTTTTTTTGTTTTAAATGTTATTTTGAGGAATGTGCTTAGTAATGCAGCTCTGTAGTGACAGATGGTGTTTTTTATTTTTTTTCACCTTGTGTTTACTTTTGCGGTTGTTTTCAATTCGCAAGCTCCTCCAAAATAGTTTTGTCCCAAAGAAACTCCACGGTACCTAATCAAATGTGTTAAATGATAGAATGAATTTTAACGGGGTCCATTTTCACTTCAAACATGGGACAGTAAATATTTGTTGAACTTGAAGGTGAGCAGTGGGTAAACGTAAAGGTTGAGCATCCCTCAAGATATAGGCCTTATATGGACATGGAAGCGGTGAACGGGCGACCCATATCGGCAAGAGTAATGAATGTGAGGACTGAATGCGATACGATACTATCTCTTTCTCACAAAGATGCAATCTAACTACCTGCCTCTCGTTACTCTACAGCCAATGGCATCTTAGCATACTTACGGTCAGCCGATCAGCTTCATCGGGGGCCTACATCTTGTTTACTATACGGTGGGTCGTATTCTCCTGGGTCGTTCCTTGTATTCGAAACAGTCTCCAGAGGTTGGTATTACATTATTACTAAATTCATTCCTGCATATAACACAAAAGATTAGTGAGTTGCTGATAGTTAGCCGTTGAGGTGATAAGACATCAGGGAATAGTTGGGATTCGGCTTAGAACAACGGTCATATATTCGTAAAAATCTATATTAAATCGTTTTGGCATGCTATTTGGCAGCCTTCTTCAGGTAAAAAAAAAAGTATACCGAAGAAAATAATTAAAAACAGTAAAACAATGTATTAGATTGGCATATAACATCGGTTATAAAACATTTTTTGTGTCTAATATTTAACAAAACTTTATAAAAAGGCAAGTGAACAATAGTTTTTCATAAAACTCATCGTTTTGTTAGAAATTATCAAAAGAATAAGATATAATGACGTAAGTACAGATAAATATACAAATAATAATATTTTTAATTACAAAAAATAAATAAAATACTACATACCAAATTGTATTTATTTTTAAAAATTAATGCTTTAAATTTGTTCGTTTTTAGCTGAAGAACGCAAAGGGGACGCCGAAACTTTCTAAATATAGATTTTCAAAAATCTGATTGTTGTTCTTAGTCGAATCCTGATTAGTAGGCTGTACCGTATGAAATGTCAGTTTTGGACTTGCCGATTTCCTTCAAATGTCTTGAAACTGTCGTGGCTCCTTCCACGAGTTCTTTGGCATATTCCCTAGTGCTTTTTGAGGGACAAGCTTCAACCCTTTCTTTCGGGGGGTCATTGTCAAGCTTGGTTTCTGGCCTTCCTCGCTCCTCGTTGTCAAGGTCAAAATTTCCACTTCGAAACCTGGAAAACCACCGGTAAACAGTTCGTTCATTCACCGTTCTCTCCCCGAACGCCGTGATAATGTTCATACACGCCTCAGCAGCGCTATGACCGAGTTTAAATTCATAAAGAAAAATAATACGGATTTCCGTTGAAGTCATAATTTAAGTTTTATTTTTTTCTCAGAGGATCGTTCTTACAGCACAGTACGCAAGTTACTGATTAAATAATAGGAAAAAAAGAGCTTTAATTCTATATGAATAACAATGATGTCTGTAAATAATGAAATAAAAAAGGGAAAGGTATTTCCTGGCTTCCTATCGCATTAGATTAGTTAGCCCATGGATTTTCATTATTTAGGTAATACATGTATTGACATTGAAATATTGAGTATTGGAAATAAAAAAGTAGTTAATCACTACATCTCAGATTAAATATTGTGAACAGTTATGGGGGGAAAATAGACTCCCACAGTTTCTTGTCATTTCCATAGTTATGTTTCGGGATTTACTCGAAACCCTTAGATAGAAAATGGTTCTTGATTCCACTTTTATCTCCTACGATTTTTGTAATTTTAATAAGTTTTGTGTGATCCAGCAACAAATTATTCAACGAAACTTATGAATGATTATGACTTCAATTTTTATTTGGATGGCCTAAAAGCTTCTTAAGCTTGACTATTGAAATCCTCGCATTTCTGGCTTCAATATGAGTAAACTGATAATGCTACAAGGACGCGCACCACAGTATGTATTGTGCCCCAATCAGTTAACAAGCTTAACGTAAAATCTATAAAAATTCAATTTATCTTTACAATTTCCATTGTGTTTCTTCCTTATATTTTAATTTTAACGTCCCTTTTATAATTAAATTGGGGTTCTTGAAATGTTATCTATAATTCACCACCATTTTCAACTCACTCTTGATTCCCTTAGTTAACCCAAAACGCTAAGGACCGTTTGTTCACGTAACAACAGCGGCCTTCGGGTCTCTTCTTTGTATTCCAGTCAATAAATCGCTCTTATTTATCTTTAAAAGTTTGGAATTAATCGAGTTCCGATTATAAGTTAATATTGTTACACCGCAAGACATATTAAATCCAATTGTCCTATTTGATTGAGAGAAAGCAATGTGGCATTGAAAACTGGAGATCTATTCGCCGCAAAAATGGTTTAGAATGACGTTAAAGTTTCTCAAATAGTACATATACATATATACAGTCTTCCTACCATATATCACTGAATGATAAGAAGTGCGAACTACAATCATACCAAGCCTTGTCTTGCTCTTTCATTTATTACAAGATTAATTGAATGTAGTTAATTTGAACCAAATCATTCATTTGATTTACTTTCTACCTATATGGCATTCACTTTCCTTTCATTAAGCCTGTTATTATTTACTACTTTTTATGATCCTTCAGAGTTCAATTTAAGATACTTATTGTTTCCTCTGATACTTTCTCTTCCTCTCCTCTAAGAAAATTTCACCAGTTATATTGTTTTTTTTTTTATTTTGTTTTTCTTCCAACAGTGTATTGTTTCAAAAGTTGAGTCTGAAATATCTTTGTGGCCTTTCTTTTGAATTGTAGGGATTAAATCTTTCAAGGGTCCAGCTAGAAGATGTAAGGGTTCATAATTATAAATATATACCTATTGAATGATTGGCGCATTGTGGTCGAAGATGGAAATTTTCATGAATTTCGCCTCATAACCATGTTACGAGAGGAGAAAACGAGCTATCAATGGAGACAAAAACTGTTTGATTTCTTGTTTTTTTTTCTAGTCACAACATATAACCAATATTTCCAGTTTATCTGATAATTTATTGACGTATTAGAAAAATCACAGTTGGGAATTTGCCATTGGTTGTTTTTATTGAATACTAGCTGTTACCCAGTGTGCCATCCTACACCTACTTTATGTCTATGACTCTTCCCGTATCAAGATCTACTTGATCAAAATCGGTCAAACGGTGTGAATTTGTTTATATCTGTCTAGTAGTTCATAATGCAACCGGCAGAGGCCAGCAGAAGCTTGCGAGTAAGATAGCTCTTTTCAAAGAAAGGCCAGCGCTCCTTAGTTAGACAGTGACTGTTGAAATAAAATTGAAATAAACTGCATTACATGATTATATAATGATGTAAAGTCATCAATGAGTTCGAGATATTCTAATTATCTGGAACATCAACAAATAAATTTGAGACATTATTCAAAATGGCCGTCACAATCTGAATGGTTCAGTGTAGCCAATTTTTCTTAAACAAAACATTTGACATTTTGACCAAACTTTGAAATTTGACCTAGCCTAGGAGATTTCCCGTATCAAGACCTACCTGTGTGCCAAGTTTGGTCAAAATCGGTCAAACGGTGCAGATTTGTATAAGGAACAAACAGACAAACAGAAAAACATACAAACAGACACACACGTGATTTTTATATACATAGATACAGATAATAATCCTAATAGAGAAAAAATCCTCATTTGAGTCTTAGTAAGTTATGCTTTGAAATCATGAGAGTTGCTTATTATGCCATATCCCGGTATTTTATTTTGTAGTGTCACCACGGCTTTGTATAAGCAGAGTAGTGCGATTCTGCTCTGGTCCACTATTGAGTACAAACCATTAGTCGTGTATTTGTACTGTAGGAGGCAGGCTGCGATAGTTCCAAATAATTCTCGAAATTGTTAATTCTCACATTACTAAAATATTTTATATATGTCTGATATTTATTTATTTAGCTTTTACAAGATCAAGTTTTGCTGTATATCTTTAAAAAGAGAATATGTAATGCCTAAACTTGGGCTTAGGAATTACATAAGACGCTGTGCTATTTCCTATTTTTTCCTATTTTTTTTTTTACCCATAATGTTCTAGCTAATAATGATAGCTAGAAAGTTATGAATAACTTTATTATAGTCCCAATGATCATGCCGAATTGCATACTCCGGTTCCTCTGCATGGTTGGGCGTCGGGACCCTCTGGGAAAATACTAATTGTCTACTAGCCGGAGGGAAAATATTACATCTTCATTTGATAAAGTAGATCAACTTTGACAAAGATGGCCTCTTGTTAGCTTGTCAGACTCTGACAAGAGGTCATCTTAGATCCTCGAATCTAGACGACCAATTTCAGCGATAAGCTCGACCAAGTCATAGTTGAATCGTTATAGCGAAGTTAGTCAGAAAGAGAAACAAACGTACTACGCATGAAATATTAAAACTATTTTGAATAATATAACAGTGTCCAGTAACATATAACAGTGTGGAATTCAGTAATAATATTATATGCCACAAAAAGTCTTGATTTCTAGGATAAGAAACTTATTTGGCATTTGGATGCTTGATTGCATTAGTTTGTAAGGTTATTGAATGATAGAAGTGATTGGATGTTAACTAGATGTTGCTGTCAATGGAAGGATGTGTAATTTCGATGGTGACGAAGCCGAGCTAAAGACTGCCATGATAACCGGGCTATCTGGTCTGAGTCCATTAACCGAACCGTTTACAAGTCTCGCGTCTGTAATGAGAAGTAGCTCTCACGGAGGTAGTTCCATTCCGAACCTTACATTTTTAATTGCAGTTCTTGCTTTTCAAAGTCTTATTGAATTTTACCCTTTTCTTATGATCAATACTTCTAACTTAATGTCGTTAGATTAGATAAACAGATTCTGTGAGACGCTTACCGTCATGTACGTCAGACGATGATGCTGAGAATTCCGTCAGCTGTATGAACTCATTCCGAATGAATTTCTGTCGCCCAGGATGCACTGATAAACTATTATTTATGGTCAACAATTTTTGAAAATTGTCTTCAAATCATCTTTTATGCTTCCCCGCCAGGGTAATGAAATTCGACTTCTTTCCCAGTGAAACTCGGTATGACGACATACCCATAAATAAATAGATAGAAAGCTTAATCATCAAAAATGACTGCAATACACACACACACATACAAATATATATTTAATGTATGTATATATATGTGTGTATATATATATATATAAATATATATATGTATATATATATATCTATATATATAAATATATATATGTATATATATATATATATATATATATATATACATACATACATAACATATCTAGGCGCACGGTAGTGCGCCAGGCCAAGTTCCGGCCTAAGCATACTGTGTGAATATTACAGGAGGTCTTAGAGCCGATTTTTACCCTCTCATAACTTTCAACCAGGTAAAGATAAAGTTATGAAATTTTACACAGGTATTATACTACTAGATGTGAGTAAAACTGGAAATTTTCATAATTCTACCTCGAATAGTTTCTGAGATATAAGCGATCGAAAATCGGGATTTATAGGACTCACTCACTCACTGACATCAAAATTATTAGGCACTTCCCATGATGCTAGAGACTTGAAATTTTGCATGATGATAGATATTATGGTGTTATTAAAGGAAAAAATCGAAAAATCCTGAAAAGTTGTGTTTGACTCCGCTTCCGGGGCGGGGGCGTGCCAGTTTGGTACTTCCTTCGGAAACCCGTCATTCCGTCCGAAACCCATGATGTGGGGTATCAAATGAATTGTCTCGGTATGAAGAACCTATATTTGATTTTTTAAGAAACAATTAGACGCATAAAGGCTCGGTCAAAATCTTACACCAGCTGTCTGTCTGTATCTTTGTTCCTTATACAAATCCGTACCGTTTGAACGATTTTGACCAAACTTGGGACACAGATGGGTCTTGATACGGGGAGAATCATAGGCTAGATTAAATTGTCTATCAGCTGTCTGTCTGTCTGTTTGTTCCTTATACAAATACACACCGTTTGACCGATTTTGACAAAATTTGACACACATGTCGGTCTTGATCCGGGTAGTGTCATAGGCTAGGTCAAAATCGTCTATCAGCTGTCTGTCTGCATGTTTGTTCCTTACACAAATTCACTCCGTTTGACCGATTTTGACCAAACTTGGCACACAGGTAGGCCTAGGTCTAGGGAATGCACTAGGCTAGGTAAAAAAGGTCTTTCAGCTGTCTGTCTGTATGTTTGTTCCTTATACAAATTCACACCGTTTGGACTATTTTGACCAAACTTGGCACGCAGGTAGGTCTTGATACGGGAGTGTCGTATTACCTATGACGTTTTGTTCCATCGGAAAGCCATCATTCCTACTGAAACCCATCATGTGGGGTATCAAATTAATCTTCTTGGTAAGGAGAACCTATATTTGATGTTTTAAGAAACATTTCGACGCATCTTAACAACAACATTTGTGACTTCTTTCTTAAATGTAATAAATAAAGTCGTAGGGGTTATCTGCATAATATACTTGAAAGCAGATACTAATTTTTTTCATAGTCGAGCCATCTAAATTACGAAGTTTACGATCACAAACCCAAAATGTATCGTCTTTGTTCTTATCTTTTTCTTGAAGGCCTTCTACACTTTCCCTATTGGGATCTTTATCCTTGGGATGAGGTTCCTGTGTTTTAAAGTATAATAGTTTAGTTAGGAGAGCAATCATTTTGTCCTCTAGAGTACTGTCATCTGGAAGAGCTTCTAACTTTTCTAGTCTAGTGATTAGATGTAGATAGGTATGCTACTTATTGGTATCAAATATCAAGCAGTAAGGAGAACTTTATGCAGAATCCAAAGACCCTGGTTTTATATGAAGTACAAAATCGAGTAGGTATTCAGCAACTAAATTTTAATTAATACTTAGAAAAAAGTAATGAGATCCTAAAAAAAACATAAATGTGAAATAGAGGCCAAGTTCCTCCCCCCCCCCCCACAAAGAAACACTCCCTTCCCCAAAAATATCCCTTCCTAAAACCCCCCAAAAACGCCTTTCCATCCTACACTCCAAAAAAGTAGCATGAGTTAGTGTATTAAGTGCACCATATTTTCAACCAAACATATTTGCCAATAAAAGAGATGATACAAGAAAGAAATGTCCAAGTTCATTACTTGGAAGACCTCATAGTTACTTACTAAGAACAGGAAAGACACTTCAACTAATATTTGTTATATTTCAACGAAACTTTGTATTCGTAGTGGTAATATAGAGAGAAAAGTGAGATATAAAAATGAACTAAATCGGTTCATTAGAAGGGGGGGTTTACTCCGGACCCACAATACCAATTCGCCACTACCAGCCGTGATTTTTGGTATATTTCGACGAAACTCGGTATTCGTAGTGGTAATCCACAGGTAAATATGTGTTGTAAAAATAAACTAAATCGGTTCATTAGGAGGGGGGGTTTACTCCGGACCCACAATACCAATTCGCCACTACCAGCCGTGATTTTTGGTATATTTCGACGAAACTCGGTACTCGTATTGGTAATCTACAGGTAAATATGTGTTGTAAAAATAAACTAAATCGGTTCATTAGAAGGGGGGGGGTTTACTCCGGACCCAAATTCCTAATATACTCATACCGGTCGTAATTTCTGCTGTATTGTAACGAAACGCGGTATACGTCGTGGGTAACTCATGAGAAAGAAGTGTTGCAAAAATGAGCTGAATCGGCCAATCGGAAAGCGGGGGTTTAATTTGTAATATATTTCAATAGAAAAGCCCGCCAGATGTAGGTTCACAAAGCCGCCGCAAGGAGCGCTTTCTACCACTAGAGTGACTGTATCCTGTTCCTGCATTAGATCAAAATACGATAATATGAGTTTTTTTGTATTTATTACGTAGTGTAATAGGTAACATGTGTAAACATAACTCTGGAAGCAAATTAATAATTGATCAGTTACTCATTACAAATTTAAAAGAGAACTATTCATGTTTTTATTTTATTTATGAAGGATATTTTAAGCAAATTGTTCTGGAAAGCAGTCTACACTACCCAAATTCTGAGGAAAGTGCTTAGTTATGCAGCTCCTGCGTTACGGACTTTTTTTGGAGTGTAGGTTGGAAAGGCGTTTTTGGGGGGTTTTAGGAAGGGATATTTTTGGGGAAGGGAGTGTTGCTTTGTGGGGGGGGGGAGGAACTTGGCCTCTATTTCACATTTATGTTTTTTTTTCGGTATATATATATATATATATATATATATATATATATATATATATATATATATATATATATATATATATATATATATATATAAACACACATGCGTACAAATTTGGGTATTAGTTCTCCACCCACTGGACACTGCTTTCAGCAAAGTTCTTCTTAAAAAAATCATAGCACTGATGGTTTTGCATTAATAGGATTCCAGATACTTTTTAATAGGATAGAGAAATAGAATGGAACCACAGGCAATATCTTTAAATGTTTTCAAGAAATTTGGAGGAACGTATCATTTTTGTTTTGAGCATCAGTACAGGACAAAAAAAAAAAAAAATTGAATCCAGGAGCTGGTAACCTAGACTTTAATAGCCTTAAAAAAAAAAAAAAAAACAACAAAAAAAAAAAAAAAAAAAAAAAGTAAAGGATTTGAAACTTTTTTCACGTTTGGTGTTTCAACCTTTCGTTTTAGATTACGTTTTATTTTTTATTTTTTTTTTGTTTGCTAAATTTTGTCAATTTGTTTACATTTTTTTCAGGAGAATTCACCTGACACTAGCCCCTAGCCTATTTACCTAGTGAGTAGCCCTCACTCCACATGAAAATCGGAGCCTCTGCGCCGTTTTGTTTATTGTTTTGTCTCAACGAAACTAACCAATAGCTTACGAAAACAAATGAGAAATGTATTATTATTTAAATTTTAATGTCCATTTATTATTATTGAAGAACTTTAGGATGGGATATCTTTAGGTTACCACTCTTTTATAGCCAAGATAGGGCTTCTTTTTTCTCAAGAAAAGCCACCACCCCTAGTGGGAATCGAACCCACGACTCTTTGGCACGAAGTGTTTAGTGCTCACGCCTTAACACTCACGGCCACCGGGCCTCCTGAGAAATATATATGCTTAGAACCTGCTAAATCGGAACAATTATGTTGCTATTTACCTCAGAACTTGTTATGCTTGTATTAAATCATTGAATCAGTTGGTTATTGAACTCTTTGGCGGGCCGAGGAATGTGTTCAGTTTGGGCACAGTATTACGGACTATTTGTCATGGAGAAATATTTTCAACGGAGTCAATTTAATGGAAATTATTATGTTGTAGGGTTCGATTCTCTACGGAATCATTTTCGCATAAACCGGAGCGATGAGGCTTTGAAGTGACAGGAGTAGGGTGTGCTGTGAGGCCCTGTTTAGCAATTCGGATGTAGCTTGCTGACTGTGTGCTCTAGCGGAATGGGGTCGGGCCCACCCCCATAGCTGCGACAGAAATACACTCCGCCACATGATATGCCGAGACCACTTTCTACCTGACTCTGCCCACTCCTTTCATCTCCTATTCCACTATCCCTGTTGAGAACTTCCTCAGTTTCTCCTCAAGTCCCTTTGAAAGTCATTTAGGCTCTTCAGTTCTATGCCAGTAAGCATTTAAGAACATTCAAGGAATGAATCCATTCAAATAGCCTCCATGAACAAATTTTTGAAGAAATTGTTCAAATATTCATCAAGCTTACCTAACTACTGCTTAAACAAACCTCGTTATAATTTGAACATATGTATAACGAACACACACATAGATCGTACAAACACATAGGTCAAAAACCTCACACACCCCCTCCCCCACTTCCTCCTGTCAAAGAATGCATCTCCAATGTGCAGTTCGTGCAATGTGTAACTCACTGTGAAGTATATTTTGACGAATTGCATGTTTTATGAACTATTAAAGAGCAACACAGCTGTCAGTAATACTTTTTGAAGGCCGGGAAACTAATCAGCCCGACATTAAAAAAAAAAAAAAAAAAAAAAAAAAAAAAAAAAAAAAAAAAACTTTTTTCACATCCCAAGTTGAATGATATGTTGCTCATAAGAGAAGAAACTTCCTGACGAGATGCAGTTAAAAATAATTATTAGCATTGACACAATTATGTTACGTTATGCAGTTTATTATTATGAATGTATCTATATGTAAGTGAGTAATGTTTGATGATTATAAACTCTAAAAGATTGACATGCTATATATAAAAAAAATACATACACACCCAAATATAGCTTCTCCATATATCAGGATGGCTAAAGTACTCGACATCCAAGTACGAAAGGAGGGTTCGGATCCCGCTCGTGGTAGGTTGACTATGTCAGAAATTGGCTCGCTGAAATATTTCCATGCTCTACAATGGATTAGAAAGAGTGATAGATACCCCGAAACTAATTCCCATAGAAGCAGAAGCGACATACAAAGAAAACAAAATGTTCGTACGCAATAAAATAATTTAAAACTATCACACAAGATTGAAGAACATCCTAGTTTACCTTACAAAAAAAAAAGGGTTTTTGCCTGTCACAATTGGTCAACAAAGAAGTTGGATTCTTCACAGTATAGAGTGACTTTCACATAATGTTCCTTTTCCAGTAGTGTTCCGTAGTTTTTCGTCCGGCTATTTCTCTAAAATTGATAAACTTCGCTCCACTTTTCCTTTAGCCTTGAGTACAAATTGAACTTTTTTTGGCCGGCACATCCCTAATCCGCTTCGGTTCCGGACTTGCTTGTCTATTCAAGAGCCACAAAATAGGCTAATCTTCACGCCTTCATTTAGCACTTACCTACTACCTTTGGCTCTTTCTGCATTCTTTCTTAATTTCCTTTTTGTTATGCTGCTTTTCTACAGAATTATACCTGGAGGGTGTTCCCCCCCTGTCGGCAATTTTCTCCTACTATTCAGTATCGATTGTTGAGAAAAAATTATCTTCCATTATCCGTCATTATTCCGGGATTTTAAATCGACTAATATGAAGGAATATTCTTGCGGTTCATTGGTGAATACAGTTATAAATTCTTTCCTTATATGAATCTTACTTTCTGGCTCGTTTTTTCGTCGCGTATTTTAAATTGGCAGGTCTTACATATAAAAAGCTATTCTTTTATTTGGTCCTCTACATGCTTCACACTACTGGACTCCTCCTCAGGAGTAACTTCACTAAATATAGCATTTCCAAGTCTATTTGAACCTTTTCCAAGTCAACTGTAACCTTTTCCAAATCAAATGTCACCCTTTCCAAGTCAAATGTCACCCTTTCCAATTCAAATGTCACCCTTTCCAATTCAAATGTACCCCTTTCCAACTCAAATGTAACCCTTTCCAAATCAGTTGAAACCCTTTCCAAAACAAATGTAACGCTTTACAACTCAATTGTCACCCTTTTTATTTCAATTGTAACCGTTTTCATTTCAATTGTCACCATTGAAATTTTTTGCAAATTGACCGCAATGGGGAATGGGCGAATTGAGGGCCTCAAAACTCAACTGGATAAATCATGAAAATATTTTAATTAAAAAAAAAAAAAAAAAAAAAAAAAAAAAAAAACGATCTCGCTAGTGACCTAAATGTCTGTTCGTCGTTAAAAAAAAATCGATCTCGCTAGTGACCTAAATGTCTGTGCGTCGTTAAAAAAAAAAATCGATCTAGCTAGTGACCTAAATGTCTGTGCTTCGTTAACACGGAAGCATGCACCGTATATACCCCTTAGGTAAAACTGAAGTTGAGCGTCCTCAAAACCAATTTCTTTCAAATTTTGTACAATAACGTATTTTGATGCACTAAACACGAATCCGTAAAAAAAAAAAAAAATCGCTTTCAACTAGGAAAGAAGTTATTAAGCACTAACGTTTTCCTAGTTGAAAGCGAACTGGTGACAATTGAAATGGAAACGGTTACAATTGAAATAAAAAGGGTGACAATTGAGTTGTAAAGCGTTACATTTGTTTTGGAAAGGGTTTCAACTGATTTGGAAAGGGTTACATTTCAGTTGGAAAGGGTTACATTTGAATTGGAAAGGGTGACATTTGACTTGGAAAGGGTGACATTTGATTTGGAAAAGGTTCAAATAGACTTGGAAATGCTATATATTTCAATTAAGCCTCAACTTAGCAAGACCTTCCCCACGTAGGGCCACGTCTAAACGATTAAAGAAAATTATTTAATTTTTAAAAGAGATATATATTTTTTATTTTAATTAATATTTTCAATTTTTTTTTTTTTTTTATCACCTGAATTAGCGAGATCCTTCTATCTTAAGTGAAAATCCACGTATTATCGATTTCGAAAGAAATCTGGCTACAGAGTTCTTATACTATACCGTTGTATTATTAATGAATTTAGGGCCTCCCCGTGGTCCAGTGGTTAACTTCATGGATTCACATGCGGGTGATACGGGTTCGAGTCCCGTCTGCAGCAAGTTGAGTTGTTTCATCTATTGTATCAGTTGTAGCCCGCTGAAAGAATTCCCTGCTCTACCATGGATGTTTAGGGAGGGTGGCAACCCATAGATAGCCAAGCGCTAATGTCCTACATGCAGATGCTCCGTAAAAAAAAAAAAAAAAAAAAAGTATGATTTGCAGGAAATGCGTCATCTTAGTGCGAATTCTTAACCTTAGTGTGTCTAATGTCATTTTGAAAGCCTGCAATAAATATAGTTAATATTTTGAGAAAAATGAAAAAACACCTACTCCAATGAAATCCTGGAGAAAAGTTAGATTTTAGACGCCACTATCATACAGTCGCAAAAATTGCTCTCTCGGTCTCTTCGACTTCCGCTCGGAAAGATCTATAACAAACAACCCAAAATTGTTTCTCATTTAAGGTATTTTGTTTTACTGGCAAATTAATATTACTGCTAAAAACAGAAGCAAAAAAACTGAGGAAATCAAACACAAAAATCTTTCAAATAAACGAATCACTTTCGAAGTTTTAAGTACTTATATCGCCGACTGGCAGCTACCCATCGAAAATTACATTAGTATTTTTGTAGACAATTTAGTAAGCTTTCGAATGGCTACCTTCCACTTTCCACGATTTCCCAACCGTTTTCGAGATATTTTAGAAAATATACGAAGATATCAAAACTTTTCATGTCTGTTAATATTTTGTTGTGTTTTTCTATTACTTCCTTAACTCCTAAGGCAACCAACATTTAAATATATTATTTCGGAATAATTTCAACCGTCTGGAACAAGTTTCAACTGAATTAATCGTTTCTGAATATCCAAACTGAAAATTTGCTGGGAAAACTTATTGTATCAATGTCTCTCGTAAGCTGTTGCAGATATCGCTATAAAAATGGTTTCATTCTACGCTAGAAAACTTGTAAAAATATTACCTGCAAGCATATTATCTCAAAAACGTAAGCGTTAAGATTTCTTTCGCTTTCGGTTCAGACGTACATATCCTCCCTACCATGTCAAACTATCGAATATATAAAATATCGTTTTTCAAATTTAATACTTTACTCTTGGATAGCGGACGATAAAGCTTGTGGCAAATTGTCGAAACTCTTTAGATAGCCGGAAATGCCTTAAAAAAAGTATCGAATATGACCATTTTTTCAATATATTATTTGTCAATGTATCGAATTTGTTCATTCGCTTGTTTGCTCCTAAGCGTCATACTTTTGAAACCAAAAACTGACAAGGCAAACTAACGAAAATGGTATATTCGTTACTTTGATTTGTAGATATCACTAATACGATGGAATAAGTACAATACATAAGTCGAATGCGTCACATTCGTTAGTTTGACAGTGTAAATATTTATACAGTTAGTCAACCGGAATCAGCAAACTATCGAAAATACCATATTCGACAATTAGAAACGGCGATCCAAAAAAATCACTTATTACAACTAAGACGCAAACTCACAAATATGATTTTTTGGTAATTAAAAAACGGTAAACATTTTGTTCATAATTTCACCTTAAAATTATTAACAAAATACACAGAAAAGAATATTTATAATTGTCCTTTTGTAAAGGCGCTGATTGTGGAATCACTATTAAAGCTTTATCTCTAATCACTATTAAAGCTCTCTTGAAAAGTACCGATTTTCATATTCAATAGTTTTACATGGTAGGGACGATATAGGGAATTACCATTTTGTTCTATTGAGCATTGAGTTTGCCAGTAATTCACAAGTACAAATATTTTACTGTCTTGTTCTTTCCCTGCGTTCATTCTTCAATCATTTTCTTCGAATTTAATTTGGAGCCTCGTAGATATGCTAAAAATATTAAATAATTTCCAAACTATTTTTCGGTTAAATTGAGTTCTCTTTTTGGATATCCCTTTATTCTGAGTGTCCTAGACTCTTGCCTAGGTAAAATCTGTGAGCCGACTGATGCGCGACCTTGCCGATCCGATCTAAAAGAAGCCGCGAAATGTTTGGGGAAAGCTTGGAAGATCTGCTCGGTCGATTTGACCGGAGCAAGGGCAGACTGGCTAGGCCAGAACGAATCGAACCTTCTCTCAATCAATTAGTCCAGGATTGTCTATCAATGGTCCAGACAACGGTGGACAGCTCCATTCGGCCCACTGACCTACAATACATGTTCGGCCCTTGTAATCACGCGTCATTGTTTTAGACGATGGATGGATGGATGGATTGGGCTTTAGGGCAAACAGCTTCCAGAGCATCATTGCCCGATCTCATTTATGTCACACTCACACTCACGTTTGTATTTTCTCGGAAAGCATATACTTATGGTTTACAGTTATTATTATTATTTATTTTCTTTATTTATTTTTTTCTAGTGTAGAAAATTCTTCTATTTGAATGAATCGTATTTCTTTAGATATACGCGCACGCACACACACGAATTTACGCATTATTTATTTATTTTTTCATTATTATTATTTTTTTTGTTTATATATATATATATATATATATATATATATATATACTTGTTTTAGACGAGTTGGAACTTTTATTAAGCACTATGGAGCTGATATACTCTCCGAATGGAAAGGTCGATCGCATAATTTGTCTAAAATTGTGCGATCGACCTTTCCATAATTTGTCTAAAATTGATAAGGAGACCCGATGGCCGTGAGGATTAAGGCGTGAGGACTTAACACTCCGTGCCAAAGGTCGCGGGTTCGATTCCCACAAGGGGTGGTGGCTTTTCTTTCGAAAAAAGGAAAGGCATCACCCCTATCCTGGCTAGAAAAGGTTGGTAACCTGTAGATAACCCGTCCTAAAATTCGTAGTAAATAATAAATGGACGTTAATATTTAAATAAATAAATAAAATTGATAAACTTTGCTCCTCCTTTCTTTAGCCTTGAGAGCAAATTGAATTTTTTTGGCCGACACGTCAATAATCCGTCCGTTTCGGTTCCGGACTTGCTTGGCCGTTGTTCTTGACATGTTTGAACTTTTGTTAACCATTATGCTTTGGACTTTTTCGACGACTTATTGGCCCTAAATCAAAACTTGACACAAAAACGAACTGGCAATATACAAGACCATAATAAGACCGATATGGACATAGGGGATTGGACCGTGGGGATCAGCTAAGCCAGGGGTCTCCAAACTTTCCAGCCTTAGGGCCATACTGATTACTCCAGTAGGTTCCGAGGGCCAAAACCATATTGGTACTACTTATTTGTGTGAGAAGACCTTCTCCAAAATGAAGTACACAAAAAATGTTTACAGATCTAAATTAACTGATGAGCATCTTAAATCTCTTTTAATAATTGGTACAAGTAAAATTAGTCCACAACTACAAACTATTGTCAGTGGAAAATCTCAATTACATAAATCTCATTAGTATTTCATATGTCATTCTGCTTGTTATAAGTTATGTTTTTATTTAAAATGTTAGTTGGATTCATTTCAATAATTTGTTAGTTGTTATATACTGAAGTTAAATTTTCTGCATATTATACATGTCTTTACTCATTACAATTCTGTGTTTCTTTATTCAACTTATCACAAAAACAATAACAATAAGCCTACAACAATGTTATGAGTAGTTAGCCCATGACCATATAGATGTCATATTAATAATTATTCAACACAAAATTAGAATACTTCAGTAAAATAAATTTAATTTGCTATAAAAAATATGTTCTCTAAAAGGAGTTTTCAAGTATGCTAGCTCTCCGCGGGCCGGACAAAAACTGTCCGCGGGCCGGATGTGGCCCTCGGGCCGTAGTTTGGAGGCCCCTGAGCTAAGCCATCAAATATAAACATTATCCAACGTTTCCAATCCTAAGTCCTTGGTAAAGTCCTAAACGCCCCTTTCTACGGACGAGTTACCAGTTTTGGGGAAACAAAACTGGTAACTGGTCCTACCTTCTTCTTGTACCAAACCCTTCAATTCTAGATTGCGTGATCGGGTAAGCCTCATAAGCTGGCCTTCCCTTAAAGGAGAGAGAAATAACGGTAAAAACAAAATTCTTTGTGCCAATTGTGGTGGCTACCTTTGTAAATATTGGGCCCAGTTTAGGCAGCTCCTATGGACAGACATGTAAAATATTTTAATATTCCTATTTTAACGCGTAAAATATATTATTATTTCTAATAAATACATTTTTTTATTACGGTATTCTAAATTTTAGCTCCTGATGAGGCACTAAAGGTGTGAAACATTTTGAGCAGGGATTATTAAATTATTTTTATTAATTCACGCATCGGGTCTCCTTATCAATTTTAGACAAATTATGGAAAGGTCGATCGCACAATTTTAGACAAATTATGCGATCGACCTTTCCATTCGGAGAGTATATCAGCTCCATAGTGCTTAATAAAAGTTCCAACTCGTCTAAAACAAGTATATATATATATATATATATATATATATATATATATATATATATATATATATATAAATAAACAAAAAAAAATAATAATAATGAAAAAATAAATAAATAAATAATGCCTAAATGCGTGTGTGTGTGTGCGCGTATATCTAAAGAAATACGATTCATTCAAATAGAAGAATTTTCTACACTAGTAAAAAAATAAAGAAAGAAAATAAATAATAATAATAACTGTAAACCATAAGTATATGCTTTCCGAGAAAATACAAACGTGAGTGTGAGTGTGACATAAATGAGATCGGGCAATGAAGCTCTGGAAGCTGTTTGCCCTAAAGCCCAATCCATCCATCCATCCATCGTCTAAAACAATGACGCGTGATTACAAGGGCCGAACATGTATTGTAGGTCAGTGGGCCGAATGGAGCTGTCCACCGTTGTCTGGACCATTGATAGACAATCCTGGACTAATTGATTGAGAGAAGGTTCGATTCGTTCTGGCCTCGCCAGTCTGCCCTTGCTCCGGTCAAATCGACCGAGCAGATCCTCCAAGCTTTCCCCAAACATTTCGCGGCTTCTTTTAGATCGGATCGGCAAGGTCGCGCATCAGTCGGCTCACAGATTTTATCTAGGCAAGAGTCTAGGACACTCAGAATAAAGGGATATCCAAAAAGAGAACTATCTCAATTTAACCGAAAAATAGTTTTGAAATTATTTAATATTTTTAGCATATCTACGAGGCTCCAAATTAAATTCGAAGAAAATGATTGAAGAATGAACGCAGGGAAAGGACAAGACAGTAAAATATTTGTACTTGTGAATTACTGGCAAACTCAATGCTCAATAGAACAAAATGGTAATTCCCTATATCGTCCCTACCATGTAAAACTATTGAATATGAAAATCGGTACTTTTCAAGAGAGCTTTAATAGTGATTAGAGATAAAGCTTTAATAGTGATTCCACAATCAGCGCCTTTACAAAAGGACAATTATAAATATTCTTTTCTATGTGTTGTTAATAATTTTAAGGTGATATTATGAACAAAATGTTTACCGCATTACCAGTTTTGGGGAAACAAAAAAAAAACCTTAAATAATTTAAATTTATTTTGAAAGGTTTGACATGATTCGTGGCCTTCATGCTAGCTCCTCAGGGGCAATTAAATCCTCAACATTTGAAACAATTTTTAAAAACATTTTTCATCTTAGTTAATCCAATAAAAATACTTCTCATTAATATATTATAAAGAGAGTAGCATTACAATTCCTATCCAAAATCCCAACCTTAAATCTATGGTTAAAATATAATAAAAATGTTTCATTGCACATACCCATGTGTGGTCCGCTCGCCACCCATATTAAGACTGAGGCAAGCTAATCACCTGTGTCGAGGGCTTAGTAATCAGCAGATTACAATATGTTCTATAAAGGGTTATACTGTTATTTTTTAATTTAAAGTTTATCTGAGCTCAAAGTAACTCAATACATTTATTACAGCCAATAAAACTATAACCTATCGTATTACAAGGACATTAGACATTAATTTTAGATTATTCAGTATTAGGTACCTAATTTTTATTGTGGAAAGTCATATCGTAGTTTCTGTAAATTTCTTCTTGAGTTATTTGTCAACCTTTACATCTATTTTGAATGTCATTCCTGATACAAATGATGTTAAAGGACCTGGAATATGTTTAAGTATCTTTCCTTGCCGTATTTTGGAATCTGCTTACAATTCTTTCAGCTTTATTTTCCAAACTAGCTGGCCCACGACTTCGTCCGCGTGGAGAGTGAACCGATTTATTTTATTTTCAAAACATATTTTTCTATTAATATGTCCACAACGGATTCCGAGTTTCATTGCTACATAATTGTAACAATATATTAGTCAACCCCAACTAAATTGGATTAGCCGTTTCTAAGATTAGTGGGCACAGACAAAAATTCTAGAAACCTTTGTTTCGGGTACTATTGCGTTGATAAAGGCCCCCAATGGGATCTCAACAATGTTCAAATATTTCCTGACTACCCTGATGTGTTCTTAAACGAGCATGTTTAAAATATGTTGTGAAAATAAAATAAATCGGTTCACTCTCCACGTGGACGAAGTCACGGGACAGCTAGTTTGGAAAATAAAGCTGAACGAATTGCAAGCAGATTCCAAAATATGGCAAGGAAAGATACTTAAACATATTCCAGTTCCTTTAACATCATTTGTATCAGGAATGACATTCAAAATAGATGTAAAGGTTGACAAATAACTCAAGCAGAAATTTACAGAAACTACGATATGACTTTCCACAGTAAAAATTAGGTACCTAATACTGAATAATCTAAAATTAATGTCTAATGTCCTTGTAATATAATAGGTTATAGTTTTATTGGCTGTAATAAATGTGTTGAGTTACTTTGAGCTCAGATAAACTTTAAATTTACATTTTACGAAGTTGACATTTTATGTGAACTTTTTCCTAAGAAAAATTTTTTTTTTCATAACCGCCAAAAACGCAATTTTTATTTTTTGAACATAACTAGTACATTGTTTGATCATTCTTGAAAAAAATTATGATACATATGGTAATTGTGATTTCTGAGATATGACTTACTGAACCTATCTAATGAAAAAGTAAAAAAAATAACTTTGCGCGATGAGTAGCATCACACTATTGCCTATAGTATCACTATTATAGCTTATTTTCATAGAGAAAAGCATTAGCTTAATTTGATACCAAGAACAGACGGATTTGTTGAAAAAAAAAATTAAAACACAAATGTTTTTCAAAACTTTTATTAGGAAGGCAGTAGCGAAAATCATGCAAAAAACAAACATTTCAAAAAATTCCCCCTGGTACAATTTTTGATAAAAAAAAAAATCTGAAAAAATTAATTTGAGATTATCTCATACATCTCTATTCATGAAAACTTTTTGAAAAATATCTGAGATATGATGGCACGGACATATATTAAAATTGGGTGATTTGACGTGAATTGACCCAACTGTGACCTTAAAAGATAAAGTTATTAAATACCCAGACACATTAATTAAAAATAAGTTTTGTTTTTTTATAAAAAACTAGTGCAAGATTGTAAATCATAAT
This sequence comes from Gonocerus acuteangulatus, assembly GCA_946811695.1. Taxonomy (NCBI): domain Eukaryota; kingdom Metazoa; phylum Arthropoda; class Insecta; order Hemiptera; family Coreidae; genus Gonocerus; species Gonocerus acuteangulatus. The sequence continues at coordinate 47,752,283 of OX328124.1, read as the reverse complement.
TGCATTACTCCTTTAATTTATGGACTCATAAAATTGCATAAAAAAGAAAAACCATTATGACCAATAGTTAGTGGATGCGAAGCACTGGTACAAAAGCTCACGAAACTTTTAGCAAATCACCTTAAGCACTTTTCCCAAGATAACCCCTTAGATGTGTTCATTGGTGTTGATTTAAAATGCAAAATTAAAAAAGTTCAAATTATTCTTGGCTACAAGCTAGTTTCATTTGATGTAATAAACATGTTTCTCAACATTCCTGTTGATCTCGCAAATAAAATAATTAACAACAATTGGGATAAGATTGAAAAATGTACTGAAATCAAAGATAGAGATTTGTTCATAGAAGGTATTCGATTTTGTTGCAGTACTGGATATTTTAAATTCAATGACAAGTTTTACAAACTGACTCACGGTATACAAATGGGGAATCCTCTTTCCGTAGCAATAAGTGGAATTGTTGTAAACCAAATTTTTTTTACACAAAGTGTGGTACATTAAAATTTACAAAAGAAATAGAAACAAATGGCTGAATTGCCTTTTTAGACCAACACGAAACAAAAATAATTTTGTTGATTTTAAATGGTTTTCCAAGGTATATCACTCTGACAGAACAATTAATTTTTAATCCAATCACCCTCACAGTTTCAAAAAAACTTGGTATATAACTGAACATTAACTGCCTTTAAAAGAACATCACTTCAATATTTCAATGAAATCAAAAATAGAATTATGAAAATATTTAACAAAAATAACTTCCCCTCGAAACTAATAGACATACAAATACCTATATAAAAAAAAAAAACGGAAAAGAGTGTTTGTTACACGAAAAATAAAAAAGACTGTGCACAAAAGTTTAATATAAAATTATTCAACGTTACTAACGATTTTTTTTGAGGATCTACTGGACAGGTGGATTAAAAGAAAACGGAGTTTGCTGGACATTAGTACTATTGACAAACCTTCAAAACATGTTAAATTCAATAAACAAATTTCAAAGGACAATAAAAAAACTAATATTAGAAAAAAATGGGATATGGAAAATGACGAAGCAGATTCTATAAAAAAGAAGCCAGATTCTATAAAAAAGAAGAAAACAACAACACACATAAAACAGACACACAACAAACATGAGTATATATATATATATATGTATGTGTGTTTGTATACTTGTCTGTTCGGGGTATACTGCCTACAAAAGTGATTTTGATGAAATTTTACACAAAATGACTTTGTCTAAAACAAAAGATCAGTTAGTTAACCAGTAGAAATCGACTGAGGAAATCGAATAAATAAATTTTTAAAATGGTATCTCTAACTGCCTTCAAGAGAATTTGAAAAAAAAAAACAAAAAAAAAAAAAAAAAAAAAAAAAAAAAAAACAAGGATTTCAGTTCTGAACTACACTTTAAGCCACTAAACAGCATGAGAACCCTTTCAAAATGCAGACCGCACATCCAGTTGACAAACTTGAAAACATTCGAAAAAACCTTTTCCTGAAAACGAGACAGAGATTAGAATCTGCAGAGTCATCGTTCTTGCTACTGGAGCATATGAGCATTATTCAGATAGATTTTACTTTTTGGTTCTCAAATTTTACAGAAATCAACTTGAAAATTAATCAACTTTTTTTGTACCAATTGAACATACACGTGATGGTTAATTTTTGACGACAATTGGTCATGCACCCACAACTTTTTTTTTTTTTTTTTTTTTTTTTTTTTTTTTTTTTTTTTTTAATTGCATGAGGAATATTGAATATTTATATCTAGTTTTTTTCTGAATATATAAAAATCATGCACGCAATTCCAAATATCGTGAATTCATGTCGTCATTATACCGAGTCCCTACTGGAGCAACATCAGGTGCAGGCCTTTCTGGAAGCATTTCAAGTGACATAATACCACTTTTAATATCCTTCCTAATACCACCTTCAAAACCCTTCCTAATACCACCGTCTGTACCCTTCGTAATACCCTCTTCAATGTCCTCCCTAATACCACCTTCAATACCCTTCCTAATACCACCTTCAATACTCTTCCTAATACCACCTTCTAAACCCTTCCTTTTACCACCGTCTATAAACTTCGTAATACCACCGTTTATACCCTTCCTAATACCTTCTTCAATACCCTTCCAAATACCATCTTCGATATCCTTCCTAATACTAGCTTCAATATCCAGCAGAATAATCTTCCGAATATCACCTTTTTGTTTATATGCACAAATACATAATTTATTTTGTGAATAAATTTTTATTCACAAATTTTAATGTGAATTTATTTGAATTACTTATATTCAAATGTGAATGTTTCTGTAATCACTCGATTTTTTGTGAATACTCGCAAAATTTGTGAATATTCAAAATGTTTGTGTATATTTAGAATTTTTCCTGTAAATTAAATTTTATTTACAGGAAAATTTGTGAATACAGTTTTATTTGTATTTATATATATTTATATGACATACGTGAATACAAATAAATTCGTATTCAAACTTATGAATAAGAAATTATTTATATTTGTATTTACAAATAAATGAGGCACAAATAAATCCTTATTTTTTTTCTAAATAAAATTATGCCCAACTCTGATAATCATCCAATGTAGAGTAGGACGGTAATGATGTGGATGGTAATGATGCGGGCGGTAATGATATTTGTTACAAAAATATTTTTAATTTTTTTTTTCTAAAATAATTATATTAATAAAAAATATTGTAAAATACATAGTTTATGAAGCACTATTTAATTGTTAGACGAAAAAAAAAAAAATTTCATGGATGTTTTGAATAATAATAAAATGGGAGACAGTAATGACCAGCAAAATACTCCAATTGTGATTTACCAGATAAAACACATTGAAAAAACTGTTAAGTACGAAATTTCTCTTCCATACCTTCTGGACAACAAAAATCAGTTTGAGAGAGCTGCTCTAACATCTATTTGGAAACAACTTGCTCCATCCTGATAGGTTTTCTGGTTAATTCAAAAAGGCGGACGGTAATGATGTCAAAACTGAGGGACAACTTTAAAGGCACTATTACGAAGTTAGATTTTTTTTTAATTTATTTAAATTTATATTAATTCACCTTAAATATTATTATTTTAAAATGAAACATCACATGAGCAAAAAATATATCCTTCTCCCCTAAAAAAATAGTAAAGTGTAATAAATGTGTTCAGGGACAGTGGACAGTAATGATTTTGGGTCTATAAAATTAATAATTTTGACATTAAATTTTTAAATTCAAAATTTAATTTTGGTAGCATTAATTTCCTCTTTATTCCATTAGTCATTCCAAGAAGAAAAAAATTACAAAAATCTGGCCGCCTCAATTATATCGCCAAGGGACAATAATGTTAAAACTATTTGAATAATGCTCATATATATCCTCATCTCCTGTCGATGGCTGCTGAAACCTCGAGCCACGCGCCTGTCCTTTTTCTTCAGTTTACCATCAATGCTCTTTATTTAGATTTGAGAAAGTCTTTTGGCTAATTCTCATCAAACAAAATATTTCTTTCAAATTCAACTTTCCTTTCATCAGGATCGCATAGACGAGCATTAAACATTTTAATAAGACGGGTTGAAATAAAGATGGGTAATGAACCTTCTAAATTATTTTTATCATCTGAATTAATGCAACATTTCAGATTTTATTGTCCTTAAAACAATAAATTAAACTTTAATTTATATTAGTTACATTGTTGTAAATTCTGACTAAATAAATAAAATAAATCATTATTTTTTTTACCAGCCACAATTGTAACAATTATTTATTTATTTGTTTGTTCAGTTCCGCAAAATGGCAATAAACGTATAAGACAATCAAGTCATAACTTCAAGCAACCATAGGTAAATCTTGAGCCATGCTGAATGCAAAATTACAAGGAATATTTCTATCACAGTAAATAATCATTATATGATTAATTAATATTTATATATATGTCAATACTAATTTCTAAAAATTCATAGACCTGTTAATGGTTTCTACCCACTAATCAGCACTGAAAAGAGCAAATCGCACATTAGCAGACTCTAAAACAAACAAATAAATAAATAATCATTTTATAATAATTTTATCAGTAAATACAAATTTAATATAAATTACTTAAATATAGTCACCTATAATGTGATACCTTAGCTGAAACAGTCTGCAGGTCAATGGTTATGAATTTTTATTGAATGATGAGGTGTAATAATTATTTTGAAGATTATAAATTATAATTATAAGGTAGGATAAGATTAATGTTAGCAAATATTTAGGTATATTATTATAATATATATATATATATATATATATATATATATATATATATATATATCTTGTAAACCAGGGATAAGTATACATCTAAAAAAATAGTAGTATGTAGTAAAAGAAAAAATTGAGAACTGGACAATCATTTGATTTTTTTTGTTTTCCTCTAATTATTCATGAGGGTAGACAAATTAAAGTTTTGATTTTAATTAAGATTTGTTTGTGTTATTATCCATTTGGAATTGTTGGCCCTATGTGGCCCTGTAGCTACCACACTAGATTCTCATTTGAAAGATCCAGGGCAGTTAATTCTTTTCTGTGCATTTTATACTTGGATAGAGTTTCGTCTTTATTGGGTAATCATACTTTTACTTCATATCCTCTATGAGGTAACATGTCATTTAAACAGTTGAGTTTTTGTAGGATTTCTGCTTTAGGTCATTTTGATTTGCCGATATGCCATCCATAGAGTTCAATGTTTCCTGATGCACATTTTTATAAGGAAACATTTTCATGGTTGTCAGGGGAACTCTGGTCCCATGACAACCATGAATTCTGCTGTTCCAAAGCTTACCATCATGTATCATTGTTGTTTTTTCGTTTTTTTCGTTTTTTTTGTTTTTTTGTTTTGTTTTTTTTGTTTTTTTGTTTTTTTTTAACGGCGCATCAACTAATCATTGTTGTTATTTCTATTATGTAGGATCTGGGCTCGAATCATAGATTTCCGCTCCTTTTCCTTCCCAACCTGCTCATTAAAATTGCCCAATACAATTTTAATACCATATCAGTGATGTGAATTATAGGACTTTTTAAGCTTTATATAGATGATATATTTCAGTTCATCATCCTTCTCTTCTGTGGGAGCATTCACATAGATCTGGCTAACATTTCTGAAGCTACCCCTAATGGTGCTAATGACCTCAGCAGTAGATGCACCGAAAGAAAAGGGGGCTACCCCTAAAGCTTAGCTTTCGTAGCCTTTCATTGATAGGTTGGAATTCTAGAATTGCAGATTTGATCCCATTTGTGGTCATAAGTGCTAAACCAAATTCATGTGTATTCTTGCGTCCCCTTTTCATAATAATATGGAATTCATTCCCTTTACACAGCCTTTTCCAGTAAATCTCTTCTCTAAAATAAGCAAGATATCAACACAACCCTTCTGTCCTATATCAAAGCCCTCCAGCTCTTTGAAAGGTTTTCATACATTCCATGTTCCAATTTTATGTTCGCTTCCAAGGTCAATACTGTGTATCAATCTCCAATGCTTCATTGAGTGTTCGTAACATTGCTGTTTTTTTATGATACACTAGCTGCTACCCGGTGTGCCATACTGCACCTATTTTATATTATATTTAAAAAAATTAATGATTATATGATATTTTCCAAATTCTGAGAATATAAGGCTGTAAGATGAGAGAACCACACCCAGCTTAAGACTGTTAAAATTTTTGTTGGAACAAAAGAAAAATGGCTTCTAGGAGCAGTCTTGCTAAACTCCACTAAGTGTTGCCACTTCTTCTTCAACAGAAATTAAGAAAATTGATCTTAACCAGCATGCAGTTTTTAAAAGGTTTACCCAAAAGTAAACAACAATTTGAAAAGATATATTTTGGTCTTAATACTACACTAATCTTTGTGGGGTAAACAATCATACCATTACATTTATCAGTGGGTCAGTCTCTTTGCTCAACATTGCATTTAGTATTAAGTTGTTCAGTGCCTTCATAGAGTATGACGGGGTCCGTACCTTCTAAAGAGCGTATTTGCAACTGCATGCTTTTTCAGTATCTTGCGGGAATGAAGGTAACAACTGTGACTCAAAAAGAATAAATAAGTTTATGTTGACTGTAAACAAGTGCGTTCGTTGATACAGGAGGTTTGCCAAGGCTGATTTTCACCTTTCAGACAAGCCTCAAATTAGTAGGCCTAAACAGTATGACCAGGACGCCTTGAAGACCCTCGTGGAATCTTATCCAAGGTTAACCATTCAGGAACTATCCGTGAGACTTGGGAGCATATGGTCCACCATGGCGTTGCTGTGTGTGTGAGTGGTAGGACGTCCGTGGCAAATAAAATTAATTCCAAAGTCAAAATGTTGATTACTTTTGGGGTACCCCTATTATATATATAGATATAGATAATATACATTCACAATATACAAAACCTATTCCACTCAGTGTTGTCCCTTCTTCTTCAACTGAAATTAAGAAAATTGATCTTAACCTGAATGCAGTAAATATATATATATATATATATATATATATATATATATATATATATATATATATATATATATATATATATATATATATATATATATTCACAGAATACAAAACCTGTTTCATTAAACAGTTAAATAATAAATGTTAGTGCAAACAAAAGCAAAATAAATTAGAAACCAAAAGAGTAATATTAAAATCTAATAACACAAATAAAGTTAAAGAATAGAAAAGAAGAATCTTCCTACAGGGCGACTCAAACTTGGAAACTTCTAGTTATCGGCAACCAGACATGAGGAAGCAGCAGTGGAGGGAATAGCATATTTACACTTCACTTGTCAAACAACTGACAATATGCCACAAATAATAGAATGATGATCCGTCTTGGTAAATATCTCATTTTTCAAAAGTGACAATTTCTGAAAATTCACTCTTCAGTAACTGTTCGGGCTCACAGTTTTGAACCCCTGACCTCCAAACTTTGATTCCTAGACAATTTTTACCTAACCTTTAACACTACCCAGATCAAGACCTCCTTTGTGTGTAGCTTGGTCAAAATCGGTCAAACAGTGTGGATTTGTATAAGGAACAAACAGACAGACATTCGCCTGAATTTTATGTATATAGATGAGGAGTAGGCCCTTGAAGCAACTCTCCACCTTTATCCAAACATGAGACTACCAATGACTTTAGTATATTTCTAGTGACGGAGTTCCTCATTATTAATTAGCATGCTATTAAACGTGACAGATTGTACTTAGGTGTTTAAGAATTTTTTTCTTTTGAGTATTTAGAAATGATAACCAACATAGGTGGAGACCGTTCACAAAGGTCCCTAGTTTATAGCTACTAACAATAAATAATATCTGTATTGCTAGTGATCACATTTTTTATTATATAAGAAATTTTTAAAATCGATCAAATAAATATTTATAGTCTCTTTCAAATTATATTTTTTGTAAGAGTGGGCAGTGTATTAAACTTTTAAGATTTGTAAGTTTACTTACATTCTCTCTGATGCCACTAAAACTCATATAAATTTGAAATTTTGTATGATTATGGAAGTAAAAAAGGCGAGAAATTAGTTACTTTTTAACTGCTTTTGATAATATGTTAATTTGGAATACTTATATTTGAAAGCTATTATAAAATTGGCGTCACAGCAAAAATAAATATACTGATTAAATAAAAGTATGGTACTGGTTTTGAAAGAAAGAATGGGTTTTCTTAGTAAAGAGTAAAAATATTTTAGGTTAAAAAAGGGACCCTTTGTACACAAATCTTCTGAAGACCTTTATAATCAACTTTTCTCCTAGATAATTGTATATTATTGACTTCATAATTCATAGGAGAGGTAGCATAAGTGCTTGAGTGCCCTTAAATAGCAATATTTATCATATAGCTGAATGAATCTAATTTAATGAAATTACGTTTCTGAAAAACCTTGATGACTATTACGAGTATCTTGAATATTAACCCTATGATGCATGATTTTTTCATTTCTCATAAAAAAAATCTGAGAGGTAGAAATAGGCCTCAGGATAACGGGAAAAATACGGAAAAAAAATCATCGAGTTTTTTTTTTCAAGAAATTTATGAAAAACTGAAAGATGCCTGTAGGCATCATTGTGCGTACGGGAAGGAATTATTTTTGTGAATGAACATGTATAAGCATTTACATTTATTGAAACATATAAAGAATTTATGAGTTAAAGTTAAAACAAACTCTCTTTTAATCAAAATCACAAATGGTTATCATTGAAACATGTTTTGCCTTTAGTTAAACACAAATAAAGTTCACATTTATCAGAGTAACCACAAATTTGGTTCTTGCAGTTTTCCATCCTGTATCTCATCTTTTGGGAAACATTAGGCAGTACATCCTCAAACAAATCATTCAAATCTGAGAAGGGATCATTCAAATCGTCGCCATTTACCTCTAAAACATTGGCTGAAACTATGCGAAGGTTCAGAAAGAACATTGTCATCGACATCTTCATCATCCTCACTATCATCTGGTGCTATGATAATGTGAAAAATCTGTTTCTCCTCTCCCCATTATCGATCAGATAATGGGAATCATTGCTCAGACCTCAGTACCAGATGCACGATGGTGCCCACAGGAAACAAATGAACAATCACAAAAATTGGCACAAAAAAATAAGACTTCAATAAAACAAACTTTCACTTCGTAAAATACACCACTAGTACTAAGGAGTACGATTTTTTTTAGGTCAGAATAGACGTTTTTAATAGTATTGTGGCCTTGCAAAACGGGTCCCCTCGGGGTCAGAAACAAGACTCCTGGTTTTGTCAACATTAAGTTGTTTATTCCTTCTTGGGAACAAAGTACAAAGTTCAAAATCTTCCAGTCACTTTGACACTTGTTGATGCTTACAGGAAACGAAATATGATTTGAAAAAACTCGACATTGTGCTCTGGGAGTGTAAAATATAATATGATGCCTGCAGGCATCACAATGCAAGAAAGGATTAACACTTTGATGACCGGAGACACAAGCGTGTTGCCATACACTCCCACAGTTTTTGATGCCACTATACATCAAATCGTTAAATGTTAGTCATCAAACATCCACTTCATAAATCTAAAAAGAATTCATGATTGGTTTGAAGAAAGTGGCCAGCGAATATTGGCTGAAAGGCGGATATTCTGTTTACCAGAAGCAAGGAGAGTTGGGCTTCCCTACTTTTACCTTCAGACAAACTCCCATCAACTAAAGCAATAAAATCCACTTCATCGGACTGATATTTGATTATACCAGTATCTTGTAGGGAACTCATAACACCAGCAATAAGCACATTCTAAGAAGGATGTAGAGATATTTGGTCTATTGGTCTAACTATGGAGAGTTAACAGAAAAGACTTAAAGAAGTGAAACAGGACTTCAATGTTTTTTTTTCTCCTCACACAGATGATAAAAACGAGAAGAGGTTATACTTACTCAGTTTACACTCAGGCGCTCCAGACTGACCTATGGCTACCTGATGCCCTGAGGATTCCCACTTGGCTCCCAAAGATGCAATCAGTAGCTCTTCATAGAACGTGTTTTCACAAGATTGCTCTCGCTATAGATAACAAATAACTTGGCTGAAGCTATTGGCAAAACATTTGATGAATTATAAAATTTCTTAAAATGGTGCAATTTTACCACTTGTTACAAGAATTTACATTATTAATTAAAAAATGACTCTTTATAGCTTTAAATATATCCTCCAAAATATCTAGTTCAGTTGCTTGATTAAATCTGTAAGTTTGTATTTTCCACATTTTTTATCATTTAATAATAGCAAACGAGTCTAACCTAATTAGGCTATTCTCCCTAGAAATAAATAAATACTAAATAAAAATAAAACAAATTAATATATAAGTCGAAGTATAGCTCACAAAAATATAAATAAATAAGAAAGATTAAAATAAAATGAAGAAAGCATATAAAGAAATATTGAAATTATAATTTCAATATTTCTTTAAAGTTATTTCTTTAATAATAATTATTATTAAAGAAATAACTTTAGCTAAATATAATATACTTATGTACATAAGAGAGTTAGTAAAAGTTTTGAAATATAATTTCCCATGCTGATTAAGTACTAACCTAATTATACTATCACACAATGTTTCGATTCTTTATATCCCAATACTCCTCCGTTATGATATATATATATATATATATATATATATATATATATACATACATACATACATATATATACATACACACATATACAGTAGACTCTCCCTTATCAGGCGTTCTCTATCCGTCGCTCTCTCTAATCCGGGAGTCTCCAAGAGGAATGAGATCCTAGAAAACATTCCCTTCCTAGCTAGCCAAACACTTTTTACGTGGCATTTCATTAAATGGAAGTCAAAGAAGTTATATATGTTTCGTTGTAGAGGCAGGAACTTGTGTTTATACTAAGGCACCTGCGGCTAGAAAGCGTGATTTTAGCCAATCAAAGTCGAACATTCTTCTTGAATATTCGAGTGCAAGTTTTAAAAGTAATTTTAATATGTACCATTTTAAATATGCAATATCAGACAAATTAATTTTGGATGAGTTCATTAGATCACAAAACAACTACAACTAATCTCACATAATAATTCCTTCACGTTATTATTTTGGTTGACATTTTCAATTCTTTTAACATAATTATTTATTGATTGTCATGTGCATACTTTGATGGGATCCTACAAATTTTAACTAAAGAGAACCATTGTGAATCAAATTTTCAAATGCTTGAAAAGTGTTATGATCATGATGTGGATCTCAGCACGAGCATTGTGTGAGTCATCCGAAAGTCATTTGACAGTGATGCACGCCCCACATGAAGCTCATTTTGTGATTCGTTTTGTTCCTTCCCTCCTGACTATTCGTGTTATTTTTCTTTGACATATATATTTACATAAACTGACATCTATATACTTTTTATTACTTAAAATCTATACTAGTACTGTATTTTTGTGAGATATATCTCGAAACAAGAAATAGCACAGAAAAAGAAAAATCTGCCCCATAACAGGTCCAAGGGCCCAGAGGGGCAGATACTGTAGAGGTCATCTGATTCTTGACCATAGGGCAAACTTGGGAGATAGTGAGGTCAGTGTTATACTCCGGCTGCCTGATTTTCCACTTTACAGGTACCTATTAATAAATTAATTAAAGGCTGGTTGGACGTAGGGAGGTCTAGGACTCCGAATCCAACCAGTGTTGGACAAAAATCATTCAGAATAACGAATAAATTTTATATTTAATTCTGAATAATGGATAATTTTTCATTCATTATTCAGCCGTTCAATCAATAATGTAACTTTTTTTTTTTATTCATGATTGAATAACAATTATTTATTGAATGAAAATTTTTATTGAATAAAAATGATTTATTTGAATGAAAATTTGTATTGAATGAAGTTGATTAATTTGAATGATTTTTTTTTGTTAAATACTAGTAATTATTCTAACAATCTTTCCTAATAAAAAATACCACGTTCATTGCATAATTTTCATTTTCTTACTTTTAATGAAAATTATTTAAGTGATATAGTTTGCTGAACTTTGAAAGAATCTGTATTTGTTGTTCCATGAGCCACATTATTTAAAATGAATAAAAATAATGAATGTAGAATGAAAAATAATTAATTATTCATTAAACAAAAAAAAAAAAAACAGTCAATGAATAACTGAATAAATGAATACAACTTTATTCAATAAGCATTTATTGAATAATAAGCCAACCCTATTATTTAGGATGTAGAACTGTCTTTTCTTTTTACTACACACTGCACTATTTGTGAGTTTAGTTAGTATAGAGGACAGGAGAAAATCATACATCATATGCTATCTAGTGGTGAACTGTGAGTACTACTAGAATTATTAGGTATCAAGGGAATTTAGTTTTAAGAGAGAACATAGCGTTTTTGTCAACCCGCATGAGGAAGGGAGTAATTTGGAGAAAGCCTCTTCATCAGCCCACACGAGTGAGGGAGCAGCACGGCGATAGGATTAAAGACCTCAAAGAGTAGCCCAATGTACCCCTCCTGAGAATATAGAATGACCTAAGAGGTATAATGATAAGATGCACCCTGCCCAATATCCATCTGTGTCAGTTGATCACAATGCCATTTGAGACATGGATGTATGCACATATGGGGGGACCAAGACGGGGACATAATGGATGTGATTTTTAGGAGACAAGAATTAACAGAGATTGAAAAGTACAGGCTAAAATGACTTTGCACTAACAATCAGGCTGAAAAATTGGTCATACTTTTTTTTTTTTTATATGTTGTATCTACAACTTGGCCATTAGCGCCGGGCTATCTACAGGTTGCCACCCTTTTATAATGCCAAAAGCACGTTGCTTAAATTCGGTGATCTACGGGAACCAGAGCATTCAATGTGGCTATGGCCAATTGGCAATTGTTGTACTACAGAGTTTCTATACAGTCAAAGAAAAGAACTTCTTAGACACATGAAGATCTACACTGAAGTAGAATTTTAGTCGAAACACACTTCAGTCATTAAATATTACTCAATTCATGACCCACTTATGAAAACAATATATGACGAGGTGAGAAGCCAAGGGGTACAAGTGACATTTTAAAAAAAAAATAGAGTTAAGTGCAGTTCTGGATAGTTAATACATACAAAATGTTGGTGGCAAACAGATAGAAGTAAATGTCTGGTATTTGCTGAGAAATAGCGGAAACAAAATCAACTACTTCAAAAATCAGCAGATTTGTTTGGAAGCCAAGGGGTACAAGTGACACTTGTATCCCTTGTACACCAAACTTAATGGCTTCAAAGTTGTGAATGTTGTTGTATCATTTACTGTTACTTCCAGTTAAATCTGTTTAGAGCAACACTATTTTAATTGTTTTGTTATGTAAGTGACCGTGTATTTAAAGAAGTATTTGAACACAGTTTTAACATTTGATCTTTATAATTTCCAACACCTTTATAATGACCTGTTTTGACTTGCTCAAATGTTTATTATTCACGGTACCTGAAGATTTACAACTTTTGTGTGCACAACCTAGGGACAGGCAATGCTTCTATGTACATGTGGCATGATGGTCAGGCCAATAGAGGTTGTGAAGAGATACTGTCTGGTTTGCTGAAGTTTATCAATACTCTTTCAGCGGCAGTTAAAAAATTAACCATGTTCAGTGACAATTTAGGAGGCCAAAACAAAAGCCGGCACACTGTTAAGTTCTAGTTGTATATTGTTAAAAACACAAGGAATTGCGAGAGTTGCTCCTATTTATTCCTCCATACAACCATAGTTCCTACAATACATTACGTGCTTATCATGGAGGACAACAGCCACGCAGAAGAGTTGCAGAGGCTGAGCCAGTTCATGATGGCCATGAAGCTTTGGAAGAAGAAAGAGGCTTTATTTTGGACATTGACTGAATAATTTGAGCAAAACCTCTTTAATTGTTTTTTTTTTTTTGTTTTTTTTTCTCTTGGCGCACCAACAAATGGGCCATTAGCGCTGACATCCATTAGGATAAGGCAAGGAGCCTTCTCAATGAGAAAAATTCCTGCCGCCAGAGGGACTCAAACCCTCATCTCCTTCGTGAGAATCTAAGGCGTTAGCCACTAGACCACGGGGAGACCTGATATTTTTATTGAGCTATACTTAAAAAGTATCCTGACAATAAATATCAATATTGTTTGGCTTTGGAGGCCAAGGGGTACAAGTGATACATGTTATTTTTTTTAACTAAATTACTGAAATTTCAATTGATGCATAGTAGAAACATAATTTAAACATTACACAGACTTACACTTATCAGGGAATTTACAAAAACGATTTAACTTTAAATAGTAATATCTCAAAATGATGATATCGTCACTTGTACCCATTGGCTTCTCAACCCATCATATGAAAAATCCATTAAAATTTGGCACAATATTGATTCACACTTTACTTGGATCAAGCTGCATTCTGTTTTCTTTGAAATAAACTTGCTGACCTTAGTTCTAAGTAGAACTAAGTTAATCGGACATATTTAATTTATAAATATTTGTGTGTATGTATGTATATGTGTGTGTGTGTGTATATGTATATATATATGTGTATATATATATATATATATATATATATGTATATATATGTATGTGTATGTATGTGTGTGTGCATATATATATATATATATATATATATATATGTTTCAATCTCCTCCTATCTATCTTCAATCTATATCGATCTTCTCAATCTATCTTCAAGTAGCACTTTTGGTCAATATCACTTCCTTTCCTGAATAGTCATATCATATCAATATATATAGATCAATAGTCATATTGAAATTATATGCCAATTGAAATATATAAGATCAAACGAGTCTTCTAACTGAGACATCCATGACCCATGTGGTTGACATATGTCTAAAAACACAAATTAAAAAAAAAACAAAAAAAAAAAAAAAAAACTTGCTGACCGAGTGATAATAAATCTGCTTCCAGAGATATTAGAATTACAGGATGCTACAACAAAATAACAAAAACACGCTTTTAAAAAAACAGTTACTGACAGATACAATAAGAAATGGCTAGAAGACTGGAAATTAACTACTAAAGACAAAACTTAAACATATTTATAACAGACATCACGGAATACTTTGAACAAACCACCACTATGTCAGACTTTTACACACGACAATAGTTTACTGGACAACATGACACAGTAAATTCGTAATTTATTAGATTTGGATGAAGCAAACACGTCAAATGTCATTTTGTCTTCAATACAAAACACACATATCAATATTTTCTGTACAACTGCAAACTTCTTACTGAAGAAAGAACACTTTCAACGTAAGTGACTAAACACATGGGAGAGTGGCCTGTAGTGGAAAAGGTTATATTTTATAAATGTATTTTGGCATTAAAAAAAATTGCTGAAAGAATGTATAATAAAAAGGGATAATGAAGGAATTTTTACAGACAAAAAAAAAAAAAAAGAAAGAAAATCTTTCAATTTTTCTTATAATGACTATGGTTTTTTGTTATTTGTTTAGTTTCATTTTTAGTTTGTATAATCAATTTTAAGAATTAATTATAAAATATAAATTGCAATTCTGAATAATTGTTTTAATAGTAAATAATTATTATGTGTTATGTACATTTGTCATAATTATATATCTAATATATAAAATTCTCGTGTCACAGTGTCTGTAACAAAACTCCTCCAAAATTGCTTGGCCCATTTTTATAAAATTTGTGTTTATTCAGTAGGTCTGAGAATAGGATGTAAACTATTTTTCATACCCTTAGGTGATAAGGGTGGTCCACCACAAAAAACATTTTTTGGAAAAAATGTTTTATTTTCTTTATGTTTTGGCATTAAAAAATACATACAACCTTAAATTTGCACCCTTCTACCACAAGTCCCCATTTTTTCAAACGATATTAGTACTTTAATTACTTTCATCCCTTGGTGGCCAATAACTGATCATTTATCACTCGATCAGTTATCTCCACCAAGCGTCTACCGGTGTCACTTTTCATCTAATAAACAGCATGAAGTAAGAATGAGAATGAAGCAGGTTTCCTGTATTTCCCCCACAATAACTTTCTCTCACTCCCTACACAGTTTTCGGCCATTATTATTCCCACAGATGTGCCCATCGAATTCAAACACGTTGACTTTCCAATTAGATTGGCATTCGCAATGACACTCAATAGGTCGCAAAGCCAAACGATGTCTGTTTATGGCTCAGGTTTGGGCACACAGTGTTCTTCACACGGACAATTATGGTGGGTAATCTATCCAGTTTGTTTGTGTTGGCTAAAAATGGACTAACCAATAATGTCGTACATTCCATTCCACTAAGACTCAGTCGCTGGCAACTCTGACTTCCATTAGTTTCAATGGGAGCTTACGCACTTGGTCACCAGTCGCCCGGGTGACTCGGAGACTTGTGCAGTGGCGACTTTCGGTTGCTCCCTAATTAAGAACACTCGGAGTTGCAATTTTCTATTACCACTTCAAGTGCCTCTCAAGATTCTGTAATTTTAGATTTATTTTGAATTTTTTATTTATTTTTTTTTTGTGCTTTTATTTTTTAATTTGTTATTAAAACATTGATTTAATTAAATAATTAAAAAAATATATGTTTTCAAATTATTTACAATGTATTTTTAAATTACCTCGATATTTCAAAACAGTCTACTTGTGACCATGGAACATGCAATTGTTTCGAAATATTGAGGTAATTTAAAAATAAATCGTGTTAAAAATCCTGTAAATAGTATTAATCTTAGAATGAGAAAAATACCTTCTTACTTCAACATTTTCACTTATTTTATCGCATGTACCTAAATAAAAAAAATAAACAGAGCTCACTTACCTTAGTGTTATAAATAGTTTTTCTTCTGGAGAAATACATGGTCGCATATTTGTATCTGTGCCTGTTATATGTGATTTCTGAAGGCACAACAGCTCATCAAACAAACTCACAGACATTCATACGTATTTAAAGAATTTACAAGGGTATTTTCTAGCGTCTTCATAAAATTATTTAAACATTTCTTTTATTCTCCTTTCTTGTAACATAGGATGTACCCAACACTATTTTGATTTTCTTTTTCTTTCTCTCTATTATTAGTGGCGTTACTATTGCCAATTCTTTGAGGTCCATTCTGCTGTCGCTCGGCTTGGTCTCCTGGCTCGAGTTGCCTATGTTTTGGTCGCCGGCGACCAGTCGACAGTTCGTAATAGGCCTAAAAGTTTGAAAAATTTTACCCTTAAATCTTAAAAATTTATAGCCCCTTGAAAGACATTTCATGAATTCGAATAAATAAAAACTTTCTCTCAAAAAGAGGTCCATGGCTATGCAATTTTTGAAAGATTTGAAGAGTGAAAGTATATAGTCAAGGTGACAATTTAGTCAGCCCCACTCCTCAAGACTACATAATTATTATGGTCGCAAAGGGTTAATTTCTGTTCCAGCAAAGAAATGAAAAGCGCACTTCATATTACCAATTTTGTTTTCTACTTAGTTTATATGACCCTGCTGACAATGGATTCTCTAGTTGTAACTTTAGCATGTTTCTTCTCTGCTAATGGGGAGAAAACTAAACAAAACAAAATTGTAGTACTTACAGTTTTAAGGTAATAGATTTTCAGTTATACATTTTATATATATTTTCGTGTGGAGAATCAAATGAATCCATTTTCAAAGTGATATCTTAAACCATTTTGAGAAAAGTGGAAAAACTAGAACTTTAGTTTCCATTCAAAACGATTCATTGAGTTATATAGATTTTGGTTGCATTTAGGGTTTATCGTGGGAAGTTTCATGTGTAAATTTCAATAGGACCACTTCAGTCGGTGTAAACAGAGCTTTAAAGTTTTGAAAACGCTGGTTTCATTCCATTCTATACTTTCCAAATCAAATCAGATAAACAAATTTATGGGAAAATGCTAAGATTATGTAGTTCCTGCAAAACAGACTTTTAATTTATTTTCATTTTTTATGTTATACTTCTATATTCTTTTAATTTGTCTAATTCCAGCTATATTTAAACATCACTGTTTCTTGCCCTGATTTTTTTTTGTGCTACAACATTGACTAACTTCAAATAAATTATATACAGATTTTAAGGCTCTGCATCTTAATCAAGATTAACAGGGCTATTGATGAGCTAACGGAAAATATTACATCGCCCTCTACGAAAAAGTTGTGAAGAAAATGCTAATCACCAGCGAAGTGTTGCAAACAATAATATTAAACAATATTTAATAAATAATCTGCAATATTTTCTAACTTTATACAACTGATCCAGTTGAAAAAGGAGTCCGTAAAGACTGATTCAAATTGTTCAAGTTTTCCTGAATCTTTGTTTAAGGTTGATTTATTTTTCAACAAAATCAAGATTTATTCTCTGATATTATCTTGATTTTTTTCTTTTCAAGATATTAGATATTCTGATATTAATATTTCCTCCAGTATACTAAACCTGTTTCATTAAGCCTTCATTTTGAAATTGCAGTTCCCTTTGAAAACGTTACTTTTAAGTAACCTGTTTCATATACATACATAAGTACCTTGTTACCTAAGTAATTCTGATATTGTTATTTCATAAGTGATTATTCCCCATTATAAAATATTTCACGAGTAATATAGTTTATATTATTCGGCTGTATTCAGATAAAGCCAGTTCCAATTGTTTGCTATAGGTCCATATTTATCCTAAATCTTTAAACAATGCTTATTATATTATTGCACGATTTTGGCGACAGTTAGGTCATCTTTGAGAATAACATTTTGCCTATAGAAATGAAGAACAACAAAATATTGGTATTGACCATTTCAGTGAGCAGAGGTCAAAAAAGAAACACCTGGGAAGGATGAGTGTGCCCTAAACTGCACATTCATCTCATCACTCCTTCAGAACAAGGTAGAATGAGGATAACACTGACCATTTCATTCTATTTACTTGCAAAACTATTTCTTATGAGGATACCGACATAAAATCATTAAATAATAATAAATTTATTCAATTTACCAGTGAGCGCATAATATCAGCTCTTTGAAAATATTGAAATAAAATATACGGAGACCTTTCCACGGTGAAATTTGACTAAGAACTGATAAACCAAACCCTTTTGGTACCGGGAAACGCAGCTAACAAATGAAACGTTGACCTGTAACGACATCAATGCATTCCTGAAGAAACATGTTAGGTGTGGCGTATTCGGTACTCTCGTCCTTCGTGGGTTAAATGTGGCTCAGTGATTACTGTTATGTGTATTTGTGAACTTTCCTATTATTCTTCTACAAGTTCAAACTTGACCTACTGTTTTGAACATTAGTGAGGCTCACAATGCTTAACCATTTATCCGCTGGCGACATGGAAACTATGTTGTGCTAATTTGTCAAATTTTGTGGGCAACACTATTACCATCCGTTTTTTAGATACATATGTCGTGAAACGTATTTTCCACATCTAGAAAATTCACATTTCAAATGTAAATAATGCATAACATCTTCCCACAATTTCAAAAATAAAATATTTCCATGGCTAGAGAGTTAAAAAATTGCTTCATGAAGATTTCAACCTTAAGGAAAGAGGATTCGGAAACCTTTTATGAAGCTTAGAAGTTCAAGAACAGCTATTGTAGAACTTGTTGGGCAATTACTTGTTAGACAATCAAGATGATCTAAAAACATGTACTAATGAGCATGTAAAGAAATAAATTTGAAAAAATCGTTACTCATTCTTCATGTATCATATAGTTACAAAAATAAATTAGCAGTAAAAAGTGCTTTTCACTTCTTTGATAGATCTTGAGTAGGGAAGACTTGTTGTAACTCTTTCAACAATAAATTATATTATTTTCGTGATTCTTTTATTTTAAACCAAAACATTCCATAAACAATAACTTTGGAAATCTGTACATATATTAAAAAATTTTAAACATAGTTACTTTAATAACAATCATATTCTTAAAAGTGATTTTTAAATATAAATATAGTACATTTAAAGCTTAAATGTGATTATATGGTAACCTTAAAATTTGAAATTTACCAGTTGACATTTTCAATCAATAATTTATATTTTTTATATACTATATGATAGTACTATGTACTGAAAATTATTTATTACATAATATACAATCAGTAGTAAAACTTAAATCAAAACTTTGAAGAAGCAAAATAAAATAAAAATTGCATACAAAATAAAATTTTTAATTTAATATTAATACATTAGATATGTTCAAATTATTTACATTATTTTAACATAACATAATTACATTTATACACATACATTAATTATATCTCTAATGTACATCTATAAAAACTTCTAGGAAAGTGATATATATCAGGTACAAATAACGTAGTAAAACAAAAGAAACATTGAAGCAAAATTCTAAAGAATAATTCTATTCAATAGAACAAAACATTAATAGTATTATAGATGATGAAACAAATCAATAAGCATATTAAATTAACCATGTTTAAATAACAATGATAATTTATATTATTTTTGACCTTATTTTCAAAATTATACAATATTATTTTTTTTTAGAAGGGTAGAGCAGAGGGGAAGATATTGTTTTTGCATTACTTAGAGATTTAACTACGGACCCCTTTTACTTTAGTTGTAGTTTTTTTAACATTTTTTATTACCTTTCTAAGTATAAGTTTTGATAAAAAAAAATGTGATATGAATTAAAATTAAATCAACAAATTTCAAAACATCATATATCTTTGTCAAAAAACAATATATTAGAAAACAATCTGTAAGTACTCTACTATTAGTACTACTAACTAAGTTCAAAATATGATAATGCATCAAATATGTATTCAATATATATTTCAATTTCCAGATATTCAAATCCATCAATAAGTTATTCTGTTGAATAAATAAATTATCTGACATCATAATTGTAGCAAATTATTTTATAAAACAGGCACTTTTGATTAGCTGTATTTCTTTGTAAAAGGGTGGACTTGAAACACTTGATAAATATGTCAAAAGTTTTTCATTTTTTTTTTTTCTGTTAATTTAAAATATGCTTTCGATTTGTTTTTTAATTTACAGATTTGGTTTTAAATCTTTATTGCCCAAACTACGCACCCTCTATTATTTACAATATGCTGCTGTCTAATCAGCAAGAAGTAATAAATCAAAATACAGATTCTACTGTTTCTAATTTGAAGTAGTGTAGACTCGTCCAACTAAGGAATATTTTATTTATACTTTTTGCATCTTGCTAATATACTGACCATTGGCGTACTAAAAAGACAATGTATTTTAATATTACATGTAAAAGACTAAGTTTATTTTGAAACTTAAGTTGATAATTATGTTATATTACACAAGAAAATGTCAGAGTATTCAAATTTATTTCAATTATTCAGATGTTATTTTCCCTGAGTACATTTAGGATTATAATAGATCTGATATTGATTTTGTAACTACATTTTTTTCTTTCTACTTTTTTTTTCTTTTAAGACAATAAGAAAATATTTTTTGCCTTGACGCTGTTATTTTCTTTGACCATTATATACATTTATTACATTTAAATCCGGTAAATTGATGTATTTAAATTCTCTAGCCTCTTAATCTTAGGAGCAATCTTTTGAAACTATTTATCACCTTATATTATATTTATATATATTTAAGATTATGTATCTAAAATGTGGAATGTAAAGTAATTTTGTATAATGTAAACATTTTTTTGGGAATTACTCTGTCAAAATAAAAATGGAGGTAAAAAAATACCAAAAAAACTACAAATATTATAGTCTTCTGGTATTGACCGTGTCACAAACTTCTTTGCCGACGTTTCGCTAGTCATACTGCCAGCTTCCTCAGGGCTTAGTCTGAGGAAGCTGGCAGTATGACTAGCGAAACGTCGGCAAAGAAGTTTGTGACACGGTCAATACCAGAAGACTATAATATTTGTAATGACTCGGACCGTGGAAGCCTAAGAGTTAAATTGACCAAAAAAACTGTTGGGTACACTTAAAATTCATGATTTTCCAAATTTTTTCTAGTTGAATAATTATTGTTATATTGTATGTAATACTTTTTATTATTGATAATCATGGGACAATGTGTAAACATTTTGCAGATTGGCAACATATATTTCCCTAAAAATCTCTGAATCAATAATAGTTCTATATGTACTCTTACACCCCTGAAAGTTATGCCATTTTAAGGCAGATCAAAGTCAATAACAATGGTTCATATATTTTTATTCACTGACATTCAAAATATTCCATTAATATCACTTCTATTTAATCTCTTGAGCACAAAGTGTTTATTTAATCTCTTGAGCACCGAGTGTTTTATGCAGACACTGATGTAGTAAACGTCTCACTACTACAGCTAGCCAATACAATAGCCCGAGTAAGTCCTTATGTTCTCCTCGATATAACTCTTTCCCTGAAGTACTCCAGGATGTGTGTGGTGCTTAGGGCAGTGGTGTCCGTGTGGGCACTGGCAGAGTGTGCTCGTGTTCACTTCGTCTAGCAACTCCATCCTCTTTCGGACAGTGAACAGCCGACAGGGTTCTTTCCTTTGACACCTTAGTCTCTGAGGGAAAAACGAATTCTTGATGTTAATAATATTATTATATTGCTTCCTTAAAATAAATGAAATACAGTAACAAAATTATTGAGTGAATCATCGAAAATATTTTTTGACCTTCCGCCTGTTTCAGTAATTTGCTAAATGTTAGCAAAGGGTCCGTTAATGATTAAAAAATATTAAAAAATCCAGACACTCTGCTGCTAAAAATTATGAGTACCGGTTTTAATTTATGGCTTAATTTTGTACATTATTATTATAATAAAAACTATGTTCTTTAAATATTTTATTTTGCTAACCTTATTATGGGCATGCGGGATTATTATTATGTTTTATTATTATTCCTCTTAGTATATCTCACTAGTATTTCTAAAGTGACACAACTCAAAAATCGATGTTTTTCAGTTATGACTATGAAATACATTGTAAATATCTCTTTATCAACCACAAAAATGTATGTACCTAGCTTCAGAGTTTGTACAAAAGAGGGCACTTGTGTCACCGTTCCTGTCTTAATGCTAAGCCACTGTTGGATCACTTTAGAAATTCTAGTGAGATATGTGTATTTATCTTAATAAATGTTTGTTAAATATTGTATTTTAAGATTTAAAATCAAGGGGGTGTATTTTTTATTTTATTTTAGTTTTTTTCACTATTTGGTGATTAATTAATATTATGGTATTTAATATTAATATTATGGTAAATAATATTATTCAAAATTTATTGGCTTGAGTCAATCTCAGTATTTGCAAAACACTTAATTAAAACACAAAATATTAATTTTGTAAGAATTTTAGGTACAGAATAAGGTTGTTGTTTAGCTCAAAGCATCACAGGTATAATCAGTTAGGTTTTGGCCCATTTGGGAAGAAAATTAAATGCTTTTGCACCAGGAAAGTACTCAATTAGGTTTGATAAAGCAATATTCATTATCTTCTTAGTGTTCAGCAATAACTGGAATCATGATCAGGTTCATATTTTATTCATGACATAGAAAGGGTGTGGTCCAATCATTTTACTATTTAAATATTAAAGAGAAAAACGATGTTTACTATTCATTGATGCTTGTAGTGAGTATAAAGATGGGAAAGATAATTTACTAGTCTTTTTTTATTATTGTTTGAAGGCCACATTAATGTTATAGTTTCTGTACTCACCGACTGTGGTGAACAGGCGAATGAGTAGTGATAGCCGAGTGTAGTACCCCGCCTAGACTGGAATGGCTGCCTTCTGATGAGGTACGCCACGGATGCTTTCGGACAGTGGCAATGGACCACTTGAGATGTTAGGTTTTCACCGGTCACAGTCAATGTCCATGTGATATCTCTGAAATACCTACACTTAGGCAGTTTTTTCACTGGCTCGCACAACTGAAAGAAGAATAAATAATAGTATTTATTTATTTTGAAATAACAAGAGGCTTAATCAAAAGGACTTATCAAATAAATCAATACAAAAATCAACTTATCATAAAGCAAGTTTGTCCAATGATTACTGTTCTATCATAACTCTTTTATATATTTCTATTGCTTAAATATGAAAATATATCTTCAATTTTTAAAAATTAGTCGGCTAAAAATTATTCACTTTGCAGTAATTTTTTGAATATGTTTATTATTTTGTTAAGATAACACCACACTATACAATTGGCTTAACATGAAATTTCCTTATGCATATACTACAATGAAAACATTAGAGCATTGCATTATGGTTAAAGTTAAATTGGAATATAATTATTTTATTAATGTTATGTTTACCTTAAAGTGTCGTGTTTTATCCACAATGGTGTGCCCATCATTTGGAGTTATGAGACCTGGGCATTTCCTCTGCCCCGGACACCGACATTGACGTTCCAGCCATGGCGTATCGTATAGGTCCACTTTACTACATACTGCCCAAGGTTCACACTCGGGAAGCTCCTTTTCAGAATCCTTTTAAAAAAAGATTATCATAATTAGAATCACATTTAATCGTAGTATTGCTCTCTTAAAATGCCAGATTGATAGCTTATTAGAATAATTATTCTGTGATACAATGAACATAAATTATACTTAATTCCTCTAGTTCCGTAAGTAATGTAAGTCTTTTTTATTTACATTATTATTGTGTATTTTAAAAAAGATCCATTTAAAATTGTTTAATCATTTGTCGCTTATTTAATTGGACTTAGGCATTACCTATCTTAGAACCTATTTGAACCTATTTAGTTAAAAATCCGCGATGACATTTAATTTGTTTATAGGCAAAACAATTTTTAATAACTTTAAAAAAATCACGAGGCCGTCAAAATTGATCGATTTTAAGTATTTCAAATGTTTCGATTTTAATATTTATTATCGATTTTAAATATTTCAAATATGTGGCAGCATTTCCTTTCAATTATGCGACGATTTAAAAAAAAATGTAATTATTTCGCCAAACTGCGCTAAATTATTGTGCACAAACTGTCAAACCGATTTAAACGTAATTGAGCGGGTTGTTTCATTACACACTCAACATTCTCTCCGTGGAATATAAAGTTCTTTTGAGCATTTTAATCTTTCGAAAAAATGCTATAAAATATGTCTATTCTCTGTTCTTTTTTTTAATAATTATTTTGCAATGACCCCGTCGCATCAACATCTAGGCTATTTGCGCCGAAATAACATAATGTTTCTGTTTTTTATATTATTACAAAAAAAATATTCCGGAAATTTTTCTATTTACGCATACCTCAATTAATGTCATTTGAGTAGTTCCGAAGAGATTGACGCGAAATTAGCGCGCCCCCTCCAACATCTAAGGCTGTACCTACATTGGACCCTTATTTTGCCCCATCCGATCCGAACCGAATTCGTTTAATCGACAACGGCCAACAGCGGCCGACGGAGTGCCTACATTGGTCTCGACCCGATCCGATCCGATTTAGTCAAAGCTCGATAGTAATGACCTCGTAGTGAAGTGAAAATGATTGATTAAGTTAAGAAATACCACCTAATAGGCATAGAAACCTTCGATTAGGTTGAATGTTGGAGGTAAGAGAAGTATTGGTATTCATATATTAGAAGGTTATAAGCATTGAAAGATTATAAACATTAGAAGGTTAAAAATATTGGATGGTTATAAACATCATTCACGCAATTTAATAAACAAGGGAAACAAAAAACAAAAATGTGAATTGACAAAGTTGTTCTAAATTTTATTTCCCTTGATATAAAAAAAAAAATGCATTGAAATCGATTAAGATTTAGAGGCTGTAGACCTTTTTGAAACACAAAATGTGGGTTGCCGCCATTTTGCTTTGTCAGTCCGAAATTGGCCAAGAAACAAAGTTTGAATGGCCAAGAATCGGTGGCCGTTGGATCGGATCGGGTCGGGCCCAATGTAGGCACCTCCATTGAGATGTATGTGTTTGTTTTTCTTCTGACAGCCTGTGGCTATTGGATCGGATCGGAACGGGTCCAGTGTAGGTGCACCCTAACTCAACACAGATGAGCCCTGGACTATATGAGAACTGATGCTAAGACATAACATATTATCTACTTGACATATATTGTGACCTTCAAAAATAGAGGAAGGCAGTAATAGTGAAAACTGAGCTGTGTCTGTTTCATAATGTTAATTATAACATTTTCAGCTTGAATAATTAGAACTATTTACACAATAAAGGGGAATCATAACTCCCCTTCATTTTTCTTACAGTTCATAATTGTGTTAACATAATTTAATTTATAAAAATGGCTATGATACATACATCTAAACTAGCACCTGATTCATAATACGCTTAAGAAATTTTTTAGGGCTACCCAAGAAAAATCTGTTAAAAAGCGTTTAAATGTTATTAATGGAAGGAAAGGTTTCCTGTGACAGTTAAAATGTGGAAGATTTAAACAATAAATAAAAAAGAAATAGGACTGCAGCCGAATCCACTAACATAAGTATTGGTTTTTGCTCCACTCGACCTTTCCTATCACCCTGGACATCTTTCAATGTTATTTCTCTTGTAGAAGTAGTTTTTTCCTATTTCTTTTTTTTTTTTTTCTTCTTCTTTGAAGGGTAGCTATTTCTCTTTCCCCTTGCTGAAAGGCCAGACTACACCCTAGGTGTGAGGGTTGTTGTGACAGTGAGCCGACACCTCCCCCCCCCTGTGTTAGATTGATGGTCCGGGAGGACTTTTGTGTAGGACCTAGTGGTGCTCGTGGCATCCCTACTGGCAGAGTATCCGCTGTCAGAAAGAAAGACTGCTCCCTGATAAAAGATGCTGTGTTAATGAATGAAGAGGAGGGAGAACTATACAATGGGAGCTCGCAGATGCTGTTCGATACCTCTACCCGAGGCTTTCAAAGCACGTGGGCCCTTCCTAACAAAACAAGATGACCCAAACATGTTAACCCTCCTTCATCTTCCTCTGGGAACTTGTTCTATCTGATGGTCTCTTCCTGGAACCTAGAAACTATCAGGCCCGTAGGAGTTATTTATTTCCGTTCGGAAAAGATGTCCAACAGTCTTTATTAATAACTTAATTTAATGTTATTCAGAAAAGATTTCTGACATCTGTTGGAAAAAGACTCTTTATAATGATCCGTATAAGTATATAATAACATAAAGTACGGTATATACTTTTTTTTTATAAAATAAATATAGTATCTAAGAACTGGTAGGCAGAGGTTCGATTCCCACTAGTAGTGGCTTTTCATTCGGTAAAAGAAAATGCATTAGCTCTATCCTGAATAGAAAAAGTTAGTAATCGATCCCAAAAATCTGTTATGTGTAAGTGGACGTCAAAATTTAGATGATAATACAAATATTTATATAGAAAATAATACTCACATTAAAAAAAAAAACCATCTCTTAGATAAATCCTTATGATAAACTAAGAAAATTTCTCAGTAAGGCGAATTATAGAAGATTATAACAGAATTTGATTCTAGTCAATAAAAATTTAATTTATAGTTTTCCGATATGCCCCCACGTCCAGTGGTCCCATTTTGTCGGGATACAAACCTCTTACTCTTTTGTTTCACTACAAAGAAACAAAATTTGCTTTTTCAAAGGCTGTGAATATGATCACTAGAGAATTTTAAAAAATGCACTCGGTCTAAACCTATATTGTACAATAAATAACACATCCATCGTTTTCATATTCAATTGGAATCTAGTTTAATTTTTCATTACGTAAAGACCAAAATTGAAGGTCCAATGGTAATCACAGACTTAAAAATAACCCTTTTCAGAAGAACATAAAATCCGGTATAAATTGCGATTACATACTTTTTAATTATTATTGTGATATTTCATTATTTAATTATCTTCCTGACTTATTTCTTGATGGGTAACTAGCCCCGCATAAAGACAAGCCAATTCGCTTTTACTCTCTGTTACCTTCGTTGTTTCTCTGGAATAATGAAGCGTCAGGCCTCAGAAACCATAAGTTTCAAACAGAAGTATAACTCCATTCCACTTTTTACTGAAGGTAAAGTTTTTCATCGAAAGTTTCTTGCTTAAGCTCAGCAGTCCATAAGTGAATTTGAACTCATGCTAAATCTGCACCAGCCATACCTGATTCGCACTCTTAGGATCTACTTGATATTGGATTAGAGTATTGCGGAGGGAACTAATCCAGAAAACATTTACTTGGTTATTTTAAAGCAACGTCAAGCAATAAATTAGTAGATCACCCTAAGCGGTTAACTAATCATTAAACTTTGGAAGATGTTCTTTCAAAATGTATAAATTCGATCCAATAATATCTTAACATCTGAGTAGATATGAACATATAATATGATTGAGCTGGAGGTGGAAGAAGAGTAGATGACTTCCCGAAGTAAATACCTCCCCTTGGCAGAATACAGCGACCGTTCTAGGAACGTGTTCCATCTGATAGCCCCTTCGTGGAAGTATAAACTAGAAGGACCCCGTGGGCTGGCCTTGTTACAATCACAACTCTCTTTCCTTCGAGAAATCCCGCTCAGCGTCATTACCCCATTCTATTTCTCTACTCCTTCCGATGATTCTCATTCCTCGCGTAACTCTCTGCTTGTCGTGGAGTATCCTTCAATTACCCTTAACCCGGACAATCCCGTTACTTTCCAGTTATGTTTCTTTTACTTTACCACTTCCTCGTTTGTTTTACTTCTTTCTACTTAAATTTTAATAATTATTAACGGCCCTGTCGGCGCAGTTGGCTTGCAATATTACCGATCAGGTTGGATCGAGTCGACTTTTGTTTAACTTTGGGCTTGCTAAGAAAACTCTCCAAAGAGTGCTTACGTAAAGAGAGCGAAGAGCGCAGCGAAATACATTGCTTTGCGAACTGAGTTACAACGTTCCTATGCTCTCTCTTTTGGCAGCTAGTCCACTATGTTTTCTTCCCTTTAACCCCCGTATTTGATTTCTTTCTACGCTCCACTCTGTAAGTACCCTAAGTCATCACGGATGTTTACAAAGTGCGGCAAACAGTAGGCAGCACGGCGCTAATGGTTGTAGCAGTCTATGCGGCCGACGTAAGGAAAAAAAATATTATCCTCATGCTGTGACAGACGAAAAAACCCAATCACGTTTTCCTTCTTTGAAAGTACTCGCACCACATATAGGTATAAACAGTTAATCTATTTTAGGTATAAATATATTAATTGACATTACAAATAAACTATCCTTTTCATAAAATAATTTCAAGTTGATCAACAGGAATTATTTGGCATTCTAGAGGATATTTTTTAAGATTTTCTCCAATTTCTCTTTTGTAAGGCCGAATAATCTTGTATTTCAAGTAGTGGTAATTGCTAGTTGTTAAAGCAGCAGTTTTCCCCCAATAGCTTTTATCTTCCATTTTGTAATGAGCCTCCATTAATGGTCTACGTATTTCAAATGTCCAACTGGTATCCAACAAAGCCTATTAATTGCGCATTCACTTATTCATATAAGCACAGAATACTTGACATTTATTCGTATATTCGCCGTCTAGGTTTTTTTGGTCTGCTCGGAATGAAGATTTCTACTTAGATGAAATCAAATATGGTGTAACGAGAACTGAGAAGCCAATTGCCTCACAAAATAAAGCTGTATAGCCGTGATGTATATCCGATACTAGTTCCCAGTATGCTTGGCTTGTAGTTATTGCTAGTATCATACTAATGGATAAAATAATAGCCCTGGTACTAATCCTTATTGCAATAACAGTTGTGAGTGTGTGTGTGTTTTTAATTCATATACTTATTATGATTGTGAGTTGGTTGTTGCTAGGATTCATTGTGCTTGTGAAGTGGCTACCTACTAGGAGCCATTGTGAACGGGTTGCCCTGGAGGGATTGCTCAGGTCCTGAGGTTCTAGATAATCACCTGACCAGCTCTACCATTGTTTGTTAGGCCCGTGCCAGCCTTTCTATTCAACCCATTCCACTTACCATACCTTCCATATTTACCCATTCAACCAACGATTCCACCATCTTAATAATAATGATCTCTAAGGTCTAGGGACTTGTGCTATTAATAGAGGCTTCATACGACTGCCTATGCATTTTTATAAACTGATATAAACTTTGCAAGACTTTTTTTTATATTTTTGTTTCTTTCGTTTAATTTATAATACCGATCCAAAAGATTATTTTTAATGACAAGAAGAATCTTCTTTCTACACTTTTTCATTCTTTCCTCAATTTTTGTCGATAATACTTATTTTAATGCACCATGAGTTCATTATTATTAACTTGGCCAAAATTGTTAGTAGGATGACTGAAGATTTTGCTGTGTCTAGTTGGCAGAGGTTTTGGCTGGTATATGTGGTTGGTGTAGAAGGAGCTGGATGGTGGCCAGCCGAGCGAAGCCCCCCCGCGTGTGTGATGTAAAAACTAGACCGGCCCTTCCAGTGCGGACGTGGCCATAGAGGAGGGGGGGGCTACTCCACGTGACCTCCTCCTCCTTTGTTTACTTTCCTCTTCTTCTCATTTGATGACTCACTCATCTCTAAGAAGTTTGACCGTCTCTCTCTCTCTCTCTCTCTCTCTCTCTCTCTCTCTCTCTCTCTCTCTCTCTCTCTCTCTCTCTCTCTCTCTCTCTCTCTCTCTCACACACACACACACACACACACACACACACACACACACACACACACACACACACACACACACACACACACAAACAAACACACACACAAACAAACACACACACTCTCTCTCTCACACACACACAATACACACACAAACACACACACTCTCTCACACACACACACACACAAAAATACACTCTGTCTCCCAAACCTGTCTCTCTCACGCACAGACATACGCAGTCTCTCTGTCTCGTCTTTCTCCCTCCTCTCCTCTCCCTTCTTTCTCTTTCCCTTGAGATGTGAAATATGAGAACTATTACTGCCTCTCCGATAAGACTACCTTAAGAAAAACGAAAAAGAAGTTCTTCGGAACAAAATTTATGTCGGCGATCTTTTGGCAAAATGGCGGAATTACCGACGAGACATTTCTACTTTTCAAATCCCTTTATTTACTCCACAAACAGTTTGTTTTAATTTGTTTGTCTGTGTATAAATGCTATCTGAAAATTGACTCTGCAGTGAAACAATAAGACCTGTGGAGGTTGTGATCTTTTCCTCGTATTCCTTATATTCATTTGCCTACAAAAATCTTCCAATTTTGACAATGTTTGATGCATTAATAATAATATTAGAAATGTCCGAAATTATGTTTCCCAACGCATTATTTAAAGGAAATTAAGTTGAAGATTTGTTGATAAATTTGAGATCTTTTGTACGAGCAGCTCCGCTGTGGTGTTACATATCTGATCGAGACTGTGACACGTGAGTTGCATTCGTTTGTAGAATAAGGAAGACATTGTGAATAAGCCTGTATTTTATGTGCACATTTTAGTGGGTTACCGCGAAACTCCACTTCGTAGAAATATGATTTACTACAGAATTCCTTGACCTTTTTAAGGCAAATATGTAGCAAGTTGATAGCACGTGTTCAGTAATACCGGGGCACCTTGGCCACAAAATGGTGTTTTCTCCATCCTCATCTGGGAGAGTGGAACAAAAAACAATGTAATATCCCCTGAATAAACTGTGTATGTGATTGTCTCTTCGACCGCAATCCATTCGAGCTCGCACCCTCCTGAGGTATCAACACACATTTCACCGCAACTATACGCCTTCAACTAAAAGGAAACAACTCAATTTCCGAATTACGTCATTCAGGATGTCGCCATCTGTTCTATCAAGAAAGCGGTTAAATCTTTTTTGATACTCTGCAAAAAATGGACTTCCGTTTATCTTAAAATGCCAATAACAATGAAACAGCTGGGCTTGGTTGTGGTCGAATGTACTTGTTTTGTTATTTAACATTCTGAAAATATTTTGAGTTGTTTAAATTGATATTAATCCGGCAAAAGTATGCCCAGCGTTGTCATCATATGCAACCGCATATGAGGTGCAAAAAATAGGGGTGGGAAAAAATAGGGGTGAATGAAATGTGTAAAATAGGTATTATTAAGTGCCTTTACTGTAAGTACGAAAAATGATGATGGAGTGCGAGAAAATGTTGAAAAAAACATATACGTTTAAAAAAAATAATGGATAAAAGAAAATTTTCAATTCAAGGTCACCTTAAACAATAATTTAATACTTTCCACCAGACACCGATTAAATCTGGAAAATTGAAAAATATTTTGGGAAAGATTTTTGACCCAGCCTGCTGTTTTTCTTATTGTTCTGCTATGTATTCCGATGCATCCGGAATGATGATGCAATCCGAACGCAACGAACATCAGATCTGAAGGATGGCTTAGCTGCATGTCCAAACCCGACCTTTTTATCCCGCACATTTTTTTTTTTTTTAATTTTGCAGCTTAATTTTTTTTTTTTTTTTAACTTATTTTAAACTAAGCTGAATCAGGAATATTTGTCGAATTCTGTGTTTGCAAGACATCCCTCATTAAATTGGATATTCATAGGGCACACAATAATGCACAATTTGGGACGATGATTCCTTCATTTAC
Source organism: Gonocerus acuteangulatus (assembly GCA_946811695.1). Lineage (NCBI taxonomy): Eukaryota > Metazoa > Arthropoda > Insecta > Hemiptera > Coreidae > Gonocerus > Gonocerus acuteangulatus. The sequence goes on along the minus strand of OX328124.1, from coordinate 47,720,253 downwards.
TAGTCATATTGTCTCATCAAAGTTGCCACTCATTTAATGTATCGAACGTATCCTTTCATTAGAATAAAGCCAAAATTCTTATCGTTGTCGTTGAGAATTAGGCCTTCGGTCGACCAAGAGTTCTCTGCACAGTGGTGGCCCTGATAATGACTTTAACATTTATGAAGCCTGAGATATTTTCCCTGTTAATATTGTAATACGACCTAAAGTATTGGTGACTATTTTGGAATAACTGTCATGAAACATTTTAGTATGACCAATATCTCAAGTTCATGAATTGTTTGATGGCCTCATAGAAATCTTACATATGCTTTCAAAATATGTTCTAATTGTCTTAGGTTGTTAGATATTATCATTTTCTCACAGCAGTTTTTCATAGTGTAAAGTGTCAGGTTCGAGGAGTTTAGTGTAATTGTCCGAAAGTGTTTTTGTGTTATTCCAGGGAGGCTGTGAATGGGGCAAGCTAATTACCAGAAGTGTAATCTGCTTACAAGTATAAAGGCTATTATAGAGAGGAAATGGGTCCGCTAACGACCCTGCGTCACTCTTAATGTCTCCTACTATTAGGCCTCTAGTCTTACACCTTCAGGCAGGCTCTTTCTTCTCCAGGTGTCTCTTCAAGCCGTAAATGGGGTATTTTCTCCATTTCACAAGGATTGGGGTCAGGGATGGACGAACGATCGATTGCTAATAATTTTTTATTCGATTTCGAGAAACAATTTCCGATATGGAACTATTCACAGATTTTGTTTTGGTGGGTAGGTAACTAAAATAAAATGAATTGAATAAATAAGTAAAATTTATTAGGAGATAGGAAAAAGGGTTACGAGCTCACTCACACATTCCTCCAAAAAAGTGTATAAAAGTTGAAGTGAGTTTAACTCATTTGAATTTGTGAGTGAGCTCGTAACTCCCTTTTTTACCTAATTTTATTCGATCCACAATTAGGATCTTTATCGTAATAACCCCCTGCTAGTGAGTTTATCAAAGAAGCGCGCGATACTTATCAAAGAAAAGTTGCGTTTTTGATTGATTTGAAAACGAGTTAGTGCAGACACTATCGGATATTTATCTCAAAGCCCCAGGATCTGATAAAAAATCCTGGCATTTTATTTCAGAAAATAAATATCTGAATCTTAAGGCAAATCGTCCTTCAGCTGGCGGCAAACTGAAATGGAGATAGTTAAGTCAAAATATCACAATCGACTAACTGACGAACATATGTCATGCTTGCGACAAACAACACGCTTCAATATCCAAAGTCACTCTTCGGTTAAGTTACGACACTACAACTCGTTTCTCTTTTAAGAACCAATAAACTCACAATTTTGAATAATTATAATTTTTTTCATTTGCATTTTATAGCAAGCCTACTCTTACTATGTCTTAAAATGCATTTTGTGATGAAAATTATCATCTATGCCACGATACCTTGACGACAATCCTGCATAACTCATACTTGCAGGCTCTCAGAGTCGATCGATCTTAGTCTAACAATATAGAGGTAGATCGCTAGCAGTTCAGGTTTGTTGACTTTTTCAAAAGAAAAACCCCCATCCTATTGTGGGAATCGAACGTACAACCTTCTTAGGCACGGATTGCCCACGCCTAAGTACTCAAGACCATCGGCTTTATAAGAAGGATAGATAATATTATTGCTTTCATTTACTGCCATCTGTCCTAGTGTCGAAACAGGTGATTCGAAATTAAACCCGTGGGCCGACTTTGCGAAGAACTCAGTGACATGAGTAGGTAGTGTTTGGAAATAGTAGTAGATACGACGCCTGCCTACTCGCTCTGCCTACGACTTCATTTACTCCATGGCCAGTTCCTCACCTCCTAATCTCTCGGAATAATTAACATAGAATATAGTGTCAAGGTCCCGAGATTGTTTTCTCTTCTCTAGTTACGGAAATTAATTGATTACTTCCTTACAACGTTTTTTTTAAGTACTAATTCTTACTTATTAATACAACAAAAAAAAAGAGGTGCTCTTAGGACGTGGTGGACACCTCATGGGTTTTGTATTTGTGACAGGACACTGCTTAAACCCATCCTAAACTAAATTTAACGAGTGCATAACCTTCGCAATTTATCCCACCTGTTGCCTTGAATGTGTAGTAAATATGTGTTGATTCAAGAGATTCCACTTTTAGCATAAATATGCTATAGCGATGACTAAAATGAAAAAAAAAGTTACAAAAAAGTGTCCGCTGGCATATGCGAACGCCAGCGGACACTCTCGTTTCATAACTCATAGATCACGAAAATGGCTATTCATGTGTGTGGACGAAAAAGAAGACTGTATGTTATACAGTGCATTATATAGGTTTGTCGGATGGACCTAAAGCATATTTATGTTCCTGAATTTGAGCAGAAGGCTCTAAAAGAAATTGTTATTATTTTTTTTTTTTTTTTTTTTTAATAGTTTTGATAAAGCAATCACCTTTTGAAATTTATTTCAAAAAAGAATTCGTAGCAGTCTTTCTATCGTCGATACAAAAAATCTATCGAGCTATCGAAAACCTAATTCCAGTAATACTGTTCTTCCGATAAGGTATGATCTTCCTAAAAGTTCTTTTTAATACAAACCACCGGACAATGTGATGAATTTGAGAAATTCTTCGGTATGGCATCATGATTTGGGGATGAGTTGACTACGGGTTACTCCAAGATTCATTTTTATCCTACAAATACAATAGACCGAGTGAGACTCGAACATCAACTTAATGAATTGCAAAGATTTTCCAGAGTTTTCGTTAGATCACACACAATCGGACCGCAAATTCTAAATAATGCTTCCCTAACAAAAACATTTTTTTTATTTTATTTTACGGTATATCTGCATCTATAGCCCGATCAGTTAGATGAAATAGTTCTAGCCCAGAATGCGCGGAATTCTGAGGGAAATATTCCCGGCGGTTCCGCCATTTGCATTTCCATTACAATGAACTACTTTAAACTTGATAAAAACTGATTATGTCTCGTTTAGAACCACTAGCGTACCTATATAGGAAACTATTTCGGGGGGGCTGGGAGCACGTAGAGCATTTGTGGTATAGGGAAAATTTTAAATATTTTAGTGTAAAATGGTGAGTTTTAAGGTCCTCTGGACACCTAGCAGACCAGGGTAAATGTAGAAGACATTTTACGTTGTTATAAGCTTTTCTTACATGAAATGTCCTCAGCCCTCCCCTTATATACGCCCATGTTTAGGATCAGGGAAGGTTTTGAGAGGCCAGGCAAGGGAGATAGAGCTTAATATTTATCAATGCTTAGCCAAAGCTAAGTCTAAAAACAATTTAAGCTATAGCCTTGTGAAATAGATGGTTTAGTTAGAGGAAAAAGGGCGTGACCTATATTCCCCGTGCAAGAAATTGACGGTAAAAAGTCTCTCTGTTATAACCTTCTCACTAGGAGGTTTAAAACGTTTTTATTCTTAGCTTTGGCTTACGTGATAAATATTAGACGCTATTTCCTTTCTCTGACGCCTTCCGTCGGGAGTATTTCCCTCAAACATTTCGTGCATGCGGAATTTTGCTTTTCTTCTACCTGAAAAGGCTATAGATTATTAACGCCTGACTATCTATAGGTTCAACCCTTTCCATGGCGAAAGACCTTATCTCTGAGCCATTATGTAGATGAAAGAACTCAACCTGCTACAGGCGGGACTCGAACCCACCATCTCCCACATGAGAATCCAAGACGTCGGCCACCAAACCACGGATAGTCCCCACAAACAATTTTATATGTAAAATAAATGTTTAAGCATTTTCTTGAAATACTATAAATTGAATGCTAATAACTACCTATTCCTTTCATGCCTGTAAGAGCAATAAAAGGCTTGGAATCGCTCATTCACACTTCCTACTGTGGATAATTGAGGATAATGAGAAAATTGATTGAAGCAGGATATCATTTCGCTATACCTAAAGATTAATTTTCTTTCTTGCATTTATTTCTTTTTAATTGAGAATAAAAACTTGGAAGCTGTCTTTCACTATAAGTACTCTTTCAGAAGTGCTTATTAAAGCTTTAAAGCGCTAAACGAGTAAACTATAAACTGAGTACATATTAATTTCCCTTTCACGGTAATTTCTGAATAAAAATAGAGTTCCAGTGAATTGGAGTTTAGGAGGTATTATATTTATTTAGTCGCCTTCAATTGCAGTTATTAAATATCTATTAATATTTCACAAATTAGTAGTGTTATCAAAAGGAAACAAATAAAAATAATTTTTTTCCTGAAAACAATATTGATAACTTTTATTATATGCTGCAGTTTGCTAAAACTGCTCTACCTCTCAATTGCTTACCCCGATAGTCGTCCCGAAACGTATGTTCTGATAAGAAATCCATGAATCACGTTGGTGAATTGAGCAAATCTCCGATTTTAACATTATTCTTTGAGTGTATTCGTACTAATTTTCACCAGATTCCTGAAGTTTGTTTATACTTTTAGTGGTCATGTTCTTGTTGTTGATCATATTCCATGTTTAATGTGGTATTTAATGAAAATCCTTTGTCTGATTCTAATGATCAATCCCGAATCCGCTTACAGGAATACTATTATTTTGGCGAAATTCGCGCTAAGAAAATAATCGTTGATTTTACGGCTTTTACTTTATAGAGCTCCCGTATAGGTTATTTGACATGGGAAATGAAATGAAAACATGTTCGAGGCTTTATCTATAACTGTTTTGGAGAAAGAAGGAAGACCTAAAAATGATCTTCAGAATGCACTTACTTAAACTACCTAAAGAGATTGGTATAAACTAGAAGACCTGTTTTCTCTCCTATTTTCCCAGCAAGCACCTCTTATCTTCCCAGTAGTGGTTCTTATCGATGGAATATTTATTTATGATTTGGAATCGTGTTACACATTTTTTGTCCCTTGTGATGTTGCCCATGTTCCGTTTCGGAGGAATCAATCATTTTCAGACTGAGTGATATTGATTTCTAATCAAAACCTTTCCATGTCAGCTCTGCTCCTGTGAACTAGTGTTCGACTATCTGTGAGATTTTGAGATAAGACAAGAACTTGTGTTCGAATACGTTTTATATTTTTATTTCGAATTATCTAGAAAATGTGTCATACACATTTACTTATTATTTAACAAGTTTCTTAACAAGGAGTGGTAAATGCCCTACATAAGTGCTAACTATGTGGGCCTCTCTGGAGAGGATATTTCTTCAATCCCTAATCTGATTCTAGCCGGCAACTATACTTTCAGAAGAGTCGACGAAGCCGGAGTAATATCACTTAACCAAACAAAGAAAGAATAATGTAACCATGTTGAAAAACTAGTGTAGCAAAAAAAATGATTTTTTTACAAAAGAAATGTTTTTTTTTTTAGTAAAATGTTATCACTTTTTCGTTAAGATAAAGTGAAATGTACTATAAGCTGGCCTATTTTCTGACTTGAAAACAGACAGATTTCGTCATTTTAATCTCATTCCTTTTGTGTTGAGGATTTAGGGAGCCTTTTATTCATTATAAAAATCTGTCATCTGACAGACATACATAAAAAATGCATATAATTTAATAATATTTCACTAGGGGTGGTTTTTTAAGTGCATATCATATTTTTCTGTATTGGAGCAAGAGTTTCGTCAGATTTTTTTTTACATGGCAGTATAAATATACCGATGGCCATCAAACAAGTACCAAATATTTTAAAATAAAGACATCTTAACTCATTATTGTGGGTGATAGCGTTAGGACGTTCCCAGTTGAGTATGAATTATGTATTGAAGCTGTAACGCAATAGAGAATTTCTTAAATTTGTCCACTTGAAATAAGGCCTCAATTTATAAGATTGAGGGTGGAATATTCTCTAGCAGATTTTTTTAATAAATTGTTGCAATGAAGTAAACTCCCTATGAGTATTTTTTTTCTTCAAATGTTTGGAGCTACCCCTTGGAGGAGCGTGTAGGCGTCCCATGTGCCGAAATATGCCGAGAGAGGCGTAAACTAGTTAGGTGGGTAGGAGGGAAAGTAAGGGGCCCGTTCGTCCTTCCCTCGAGGTCGGCTCACCTCCCAGTTATCTCTCCTCATTCATAAACCCGGCTATAGTGGGGGGGCAGGTAGTGTTCACTCACTGAAATCTATATACATATATATATATATATATATATATATATATATATATATATATATATATAATCAATTATTCTACAGTTTCTTCATAAAATCAGTTATGCAAATATTCACATTTCAGATACTGTACAATTTAAATAGTTGTATATGTGGTCAGCTTCAAACGCTTGTTCTCGAATAATCATGGCTAGAGCTCCTATCAATAAGCTACTTAACCATTATTTCCCATCTGCCTTTTCATTGTTTGAATAAATTCTAGAAGTTTAGAAGATGTTTCAGAGAATATTTTTTAACGAATATTTTAACTATAAAATTCTATCTATTGGTTATCACCGTTAAAATAATGCCAACAGAACTTGGCTTTACCTGGAGGTCCCATAGGGGCCACGACCGACGATGCTTAGCTAAAATATTTTTGTATCTCAAAAAATAATGAACATTGCGACGTCTCCTTCCAATAAAAGACTACTCTAAAATCTTGATCTCAAATAATTATGCACAGAGTATGTACTGATATCAAAACACTCTAAACAATTACCTCCCGATACAAGCATATTCTAAAATGTTGTCCTCAAAACTTAATATATAATGAAGTTTTTACCTCCCAAAATGAATGACGGTAAAATTCATATCAATCATTATACTATCAAATAATAAAATACTTTGCAACATTTGATTTCACTAATAAATTAATTTCAAATATTTTCCCTGAACATTGAAATCGTATCTTGTAATAAATATATTGAAAACCTTGATCTACAGTGAAACATTACCACCCAATAATCAAGCGCTGCGAAACAGCAATCTTGCCCTCCGAAATTAGAAACCTACAGCCCCTAACACTACTCTCTCTGAACTACCCTAAACTACTAGTGAAAATATTAAGTTGTCCTCCAATAATAGTTTTGCGGGAAACACTACTATGTGTGAAAGGAACCTCGCTCTCCACTATAAAGGACTGTAAAACCATTCACTCCGATGTTCTGTGTTGCGTAATTATAAAGTTAGCTAATGTTTATTTATTTACGATCATCTGCAACCAAGGCGATTCACTCAATACAGTTATTACACACATATCCAATTATACTAATATTTAAAGGAAAAATAATTAAAAATTAAAGGATTTGAATTTAACAAATTACAACCTTTAGGTTAAGTTATTGTATTATATATTTTAATTTCGGTTTCACTTGGCTACTTCTTTTATATTTGTATTGCTTTAATATACTGGTTTTGGCCTGTTGTTGCTGTCTTATTCAAGATTCTAATAATTCTAATGAAGCCTTTGTTTTATATGTACAGTAGCATTATTCCTTAAAATGTACAGTACCCTGCAATTCCACGGGAAGATACAACTTACGAAGATGATTCGCTTCCTGTATAGCGATAAACTTTAAGTGGTTCTGTTGTAATACCAACCAACTGTTTACATTTTATTAGAATATTAAATTCTTCAGCGAACTGATAACTTTGTGCGTAGTAGTGCGGATAAAATGTTATTACTATGCGAGTACGGCGCTAATAGCCAAGATTTGTTGATGCGCCGTAAAAAAAAAAGAAAAAAAAAACTGCGAGTACTGAGGATTTGGTTGTAACCTTTACTTCATTAGGATTATATTAAATCACACAGCGGGTAAAAACCCCCGAAGGATTGATTTTAAACCACCATCACGCGCCCTGCTTAATGTGGTTGTTGCCCTCTATCGATTCCCGTATTTTCCCCTGACTACCACTCTAGATCTGATTCATTCCTCGACAATTTTCAACTGATTATGACAACTTTCTTGTCATATTTTTAGGTTAAAGGCTCCAATCCTTTTTTTTTTTTTTTTTTTTTTTTTTTTTTTTTTTTTTTTTTTTTTTTTTTTTTTTGGACCTAAAAATATCTAACATTTATATAAATATTCTTTTTATTAACAGGGGATCATTAAAATTGCCTCTGTTTGGAGTGTATTCTTTTAATTATTGTGTAAGACCAAAACTAAACCATGTAAACGAAACATGAAGCACTCTTTAGCTACAAATAAATCCTTTATCCTTTAGTGAAGGTCCTTTCTCAGCCTAAACCCCAAATTCATCAGTTTGAGACTATATTGTTTAAGCATTTTTATTTCTATATTATAATTATCAATCCAGAATAAAAGGTCGTTAGGAAGATCTGTTTTTTTTTCTTTCTGTCATAATTGACATTGATGAGAAAGTAGTCAATGTGTAGATGAGCATTGAAATGGCCCCTGAGTTCCAGAGAAGGCTTGCGAGCAGGAAACTCAGTCACATTTATTTATTAGTGACAATTTGTTGGCGGCCTTTGTGCGAGCTCGTTATGACCATTCGAGTCTATAGAATCAACCGCTCCACTGGCTCGCCTTCTTATTGGACGCAGCCGTGGCTTTGACCTCTTAATGTGGTTAAATGTCTCTCGAATGGCATATCAAAAATGTGTGGAAGTTGTATTTATTACTATTGCCTTATTGTTTCTACTCTTCTGGAAGTATAGTTGCCGGTTGGCATCAGTAAGTATTTTGTTGGTAATTGTTTGATACGACATCTGTACAATTTCTACATCATATTTGATAATGGGGTTTCCTTTCTCCTGTTATTTTGAAGTGCTTTAGTGTTTTGAATATTAATTAAACATTCTATTTACTAGTTTTTCATCGTTATTGGTAACTAACAGGGTAAAAGGGTCCTTCATCCTGAAATATCGTGCATCCCCCTAAGGGGTGTGGTGGGTTAAGATCCTTCTTCATTCTGCTATTGGTTGTTATATAACTGTAACGTTTGGTGGGTACACCAACAAAATCCTACCGATTTATTTCCTACTTAGATTTTTTGTTGTAAAGTTTCTATCTTATCATTTTTGTTTTGAGCTATTTATGTCAGTATTGGATTTTATATATCTAGTTTTTAATACACATTTTGATAACTTTCCAAATAATAATCAATAATTTAATCTGTTGTCATTTGGGCGTCCTTTGTTCTGCTAGCAATAAAAATGTTTGGTGGGTCTCCCGGTGGCTCAGTGGCTGACAAACTGGATTATCATGTGTTTTCGAGTTCCTCTGGTGACTTTTGGTAAAAAAAAAAAATCCGTGCTCTATGGGTGTTTATGAAAAGCGGCAACCTGTAGATTGCCCGGCGATAATGGCCTACGTGCAAATGCACCGTAAAAAAAGGAAAGTGTTGCCTACGTATTTGTAAGGTACATTTCCAAGTTTGGAATATATTCATTACCTTGCATTTGTCTTGATAAAACCTTATTAGTTCAAAACTCTTTTCTCTTCAGTCGTTCCCTATAATTAGAACTATGTATATCAATGAAACAAATATTTTTGTAAACCCTTTCTCACCCTGTGAATTCTCCTTCGTAACAAAAAATGACCTAAATCTGATCATTACTCTTTGAATCATCATTACGACTTCCAATAACAGTATTGGCTATAAAGAAAGATGGATTATGTAGACAGAGAGACGACATCATATGCAATTCCGATTAGGAAATTGCATCCTTGAATGCAGAAGCTGCTGCATTATCAACTCGAGAAACATAAATAAAAGATTTGTAGAATTGTGACCCTCGCTTTGGAATGTTGAACAGCTTTCCTAGGGTAAAGTGATACTCAAGGACGCATGGGATTTATAGCCGGCTCTCCAAGCTAATTTACTCAGGCCTTTTGGAATGCATTATTATTTTTTTTTTTTTAAATACGTTAAGAATATATGATAGGTATAACGGATTCTATATTTTCGCCTTGGGTTCTACTATTCAACCGAAAGCAACAAAGCTATGAGAAAACTTTATGGGAAAATGTCCTATAATTTAGAAATACATTTTACCAAAAAAGGCAAATTCATTTATACTAAATAAATACAAGTATTATTTGATTGAGAGATCGTTCCCCTTTAGGATTTCGGACTTGAAACGTGGTAAAAAATGAAACATCTTTTCTTATAAAAAATGTTACTATGAAAGACTAAATCTATAAAAGACTAAATCTACCTTCGTAAACACAAGTATGATTTAAGATCATTGTAAGCAAAAAATTAAGTTAGCAGAGTTTATACATATTTGATAAGCATGTTCACATTCGATTTATATTTTCTTATTTTTTAGATTAATGCTCTGTTATTTTTTAATTTTATTTGTATTAACAGTTTTATCACGCGGTTCATAAAATTAATAACAATATTAGATTATTGCAACTGAGATAATTAAACAGCAACAATATAAGAGAGCAAAGATAAAGCATAAATTGCAAACAAGCGTTAAAATAAATAGTAATAATTGTAAGATGTGTGTAGAAATTTCAGTGGCTAACTCAATAATTTTATACTTATTCCTTTATTTCTTTAAAAAAAAATATATATATATTATCAAAAAGCTCTGCGATATATTTGCCTTCGTCCGAAAGTATTTCGTTCACGTATTTTATACATATTTTATGTATTTCTTATATTATTTATATATATTATATGTATTTTTATATAAATATTTTGTAATATTTTTAATTGCAGTCATTCTGTTTATTTTGAAGTGATATTTATTTGTATTTGTGGCAAGTGAGTATGTGGGCTGAGGATGGGGAGAGAGGTCCGGCTGACCTTTCCAAGGAGTGAATGGGCCCGCTCCAGGCTCCCATTCATGCCTTGCCCCATCTCCAGTTCTCCGCTACGCTACATATATTCTCTCTCTCTCTCTCTCTCTCTCTCTCTCTCTCTCTCTCTCTCTCTCTCTCTCTCTCTCTCTCTCTCTCTCTCTCTCTCTCTCTCTCTCTCTCCTCTCTCTCCCCCCTCCCTCCCTCACCCCCTCTCTCTCTTTTACTATTTATCTATCCCTCTCTCTCTTTCTCTATTTATGTGAATACACACATACGTACAAAAATGTAATCCTTTGGTTTCTCTTCGTGGTATTGATTATTGAAACGATTTTTCTTATTAATAATGAAATAAGTAAATAACGTTTGAACTTTTGATCAATTTAATACCTATACCTAATTCGGTCTAACTCTATTTGGGGGCTCCTTTTTTTAATTCCTAGACAGTAGCCTGTAGATTGAATGTTTTATTTCATCATATTATTATTGTTTTACGAAATTGAGATATATAGAAAGCTATTTATGAAAACATTTCTTTACGAGTTTATTTATTAGTTATAGCATATAGTATCTTACGCCAATAACAATTACCCACTTTAACAAATAAGAAATTAAAATGAATTCTAATTTACCAGCTGCACCAATGAAAGGCGTCCCATTAATATTGATTTTGGATATCTGGTTTATTTAGTACTTAGTTCACAATATATCTCGAAACCTGATGAGTAATTACAATTCATAATCATGTTGAATATTTATTTGAAGAATTTAAATACCAGCTGTAAAGATTGTTCCTCAATGAAAAAGAGTTTATAATAAAATAATGTTATTTATGTTTTAGTCTTTAGTTCCGAGGGCAACAAGCCATATTTAATTATTCTTCCGCATATAAAACTTCGTTTTGTTCCAATAAGTTTCCTAATGTATGCGTTGAGACACGTTGTAAACAAATGAATTATATATAGGAATAAACATAAAGAGTGTTTTGGCTGTCACCACGGAGCCTGAAATAGGTATGGCTTCACCAATTATTTTCTAAAAAAAAAACCCCAGGAGTGCTTAGAAATTCAGATAGAACAGGTTTTAGAATATTAAAATTCGTGAATGCTTGTGTTGTGTAAGTTGAATATTTGTTTTATGTTGATTTTTTAACATCTATAATTTGTTTCTTTATGCTTTTCAACTCCTATTACAAAACCAAAGGAATTTGATTATAAGTTATTTATTGATGTAACCAGAATATATGCAATAAATTAAATGGTTTTGTAATTGTAGATGCCTTCGGATCCTCTTGGTTTATTTCTTACATACTACAACAATATTTTTTGATCAATATATAAAAACATATACTGATCACACACGCAACAAATATGTGTGTGTTTTATTCTTGAGGATTACCCAAAATATTTCAAAATAGTATTCAATCCATTAGAGGCTTAGAATCGGTAAAAAAATAACCTTATGTTTTATTTTGTTTAACCGTAAATAATAAATGAAAATGTTTAAAAACATAAGGTTATTCCTTTACCGGTCCCATGCCTCCAATGAAGTTAATATATATATGTGTGTGTGTGTTTGTGTGTTTTACATGAATTACTTCTAAGTCAGTAGAAATCAATTTTTTGAAGATTTCGTTCGCATTTATTGTTGTGTGGCGATAAGGTCATAAACCCGGCATTATCTTAAGTTTGCGAAAACCCCCAGTTATAATGCACGTAAAATTAACTAAACGCTTGCTTTTGTTTTTGTTTTTTTTAACATCTTTTAAAATTATCCTTGAATATGTATGTAATATTCAAATTCAAAGAAATATCTAATTTTCATATTGTAGCGAAGTTTTAATCATGAAAACAATATGTATTCCAATATAATAATACAATATGTATATTTATATGTATATATATTTATTTAGATAATAATACTGCATGTCAATTTCTTGTCATCATATCAAGTCGGTCAGGTTTTGGCCAATAGGCATTTTTCCTGTCGGTATTTCTTGTAATTAACCTTATAAAAGCATTATAAAAAATTACTAGCTTACTGTATAATGCATCGGGGGGGGGGGGGGCTGAGACCATTTCCGGGGTATGGACTACGAACAATTTAGATCTTGGAAGAGTTTTAGCCAACTTAAAAGCTATTACACCCAAAATAGAATATGTTTTATGAACTAAATGATCTTACTTAATTTATTTTTAAGGGTTTTATGAAAGTTTTACCGATCAAATCAAAATTTCTGGGGGGGGGGCTGCAGCCCCCTCAGCCCCCAGCCCTTATATACGCCCATGTAATGCATTAAATAATACATCCATATATTTAAAAAAGCACGAAAAATATATAGTGGGTATGACTGACTCAAGTTTTAGGAATGTGATAAATGCCATTATATTCCCATTTTTATGGATTTCCTTTATCTCTTCCTTTAATTAAAAAAAAAACTATAATGGCTTGATTATTATTTTATTTTGTATCTTATATCTCGAGGAAGCTTCCACATCTAGAACATGGAGAGTGTACTGGTACAAGATGTTTTGATAGTTTTCCTCCCCCGTCGTCCTTGTTTCATCAACATTTTTCGTACATTATGGTGTTGAATTATTAACTCAAAAATGAATTTAATAACATAATTTCGTTTAAAAATACTTTAATTTCTGTAATGTAAAACGGAAATACAAAGTGGTCAACAAATTTCACCATTTCCAAGCCACGAATTTAAAGTATCCTCAAATAATTGAGATTAGAGTAAGAATCTCTCTCTCTCTCTCTCTCTCTCTCTCTCTCTCTCTCTCTCTCTCTCTCTCTCTCTCTCTCTCTTCTCTGTATAAATATATATATATATATATATATATATATATATATATATATATATATATATATGGCTCTAAGAATAAAGTAAACTGTCCGCCCTCGAATTTTCGAAAGTGAATAATGAACATACGACAAAATAATCCCGCGCTGAATAAATTAGTGTGTGCTCTCCCCCCGAATATTCTTTAAATAAAGTGGTTAGTTTAAGAGGAATAATAAATCCCGGAAGAAATATTATAACTTACGGAGACCGTTGACCAATTTTTTGGATGGAAATCTCAGAAATTTGATTTATTTAAAAATAAGAAGAAACTGTGGACATCGGAAGATACGCCGTCAAAATAAAATAAAATATAGATTAAAACAGCATATTATATTAAATAGACTATAACAAAAAAAGGTAAGGCGGAAAAAATAAATCCTAACTGTAGAACATAAATATAAGAATTAGTCTATTTTCAACATTTTTTAAGGAACAATAATAGATTTAATCATATCCTGTGCGATTCGAACAACAACCCGCGAAATGTGGCCACCTTATATATAACATATCTTTATTGATGACAAAGTTTTTTGGGGGACGTATTACCTACCGGTTACGAAACTTTTCTAGCATTGGAAGCAAAAACACCACCCCTAGTGAGAATCGAACCCAGAACATAGTTTGTAACACTGTCGGGGCTTGTTCGTGTGGTATCTTAACAAAACTACATTGGGAAACGATTGCACATCCCTGAGGATAGTTCTCTCTGTTCTCATCGCCCGATGAAGGCTTCAATTTCCAGCCGAAACGGTAAATAAGAAAAAGACGGTAAATAAGTTTTATTAAGACACCACACGACCTAACCCCGAAATCGCTATGTTTGCGGTCAACGATCTCTTCTCAATGAATTTCCCATTTATGAATAGTCGAATGAGAAGAAATGAGTTTTCCCAAAGAAGCCAAGAGGGACATGTTCCTTTGCTGAATGAGACCATCTAATAGCCGCGGAATATATAAAAGGAGGAAGTATTTACAAGCGGCCGGTTATAGTAAAAGACCTTACTCACCCCCACTTGATATAGAGTTCTGATGAGGTGCTTGGCCGCGGGCTTGAGGTACTGATGATGATAGGCAGTGTTGAACAGCTGTTCCACCTGATCCTCATCTATGTGCTGCTCTATGTGGTAAGGCTGGTCCTCGAATACTATGAGAGGTGTCCTGGCGAAGACACCCAGGCCTAAGAGGGCGAAGAAGAAACCTACTCGAAGCCACATGATCCGCCACTGAGAAGGCGGCAACTCACCCCACACAGGTACATCTTATGAATGAAGGGCTCGGCTCTACGCTAAACACCTGGTTTCCCCCTCCACCTACTTCCCCCTCCTCTACCCCCTCCAAGAGCCCCTTCACGATGACCTTTTTATGTTTTTAAGTACGCATCCCCTTCCCAACTCCAACTGGCCGCGCACGAGCACTTTTTATTTTCCACTTATATTTCATTCTTATTTTTCTTTCTCCTTTTTATTTATTTTTTTTTTTTTGTAGCTACAACTATTATATGGAGTTTTCAATTACCAATAGATTCGCACTTTCTCTTTCCTGCAATTAAGTGAAACACACGTATCTTGCCGTTTTAGATTAATTACTTCCTCCAACAAGGTATTTATTAGCTTAAATAATGAAGGTTTTGAATGTCTAGTAATAAATAACATCAATGAACAATTAAATGGAATGACCATAGGGGCCATAAACATGAGTAAAATCATTGTGTCGCAACCGCAAAAAATAAAAAATAAATTAGCCAATGATTTCTTAGGTTTTCGTGAATTTTATAAATTGTTTAGACAACCTTGAACGGATTCACTGCGTACACTTTAACATTTTTCATCATTTCCTGACGTTTCAAAAAAGTTATCCGTAGTACAAGCAGTTGTTAAATTCAAACTTTTTTGGTGTTAATAATAAAAAAAAAAATATTTATATTAATATATAACAGTTAATGATATTGTATTACGGCAAATTACCGTATCAATAATAACACTGCACACCGTGGCATGTTAGTGTTATTTCTAATGGGTACAAATGGGTGTTTCAAAAAAGACTAACGGATCTTGTAAACGTTCTATAAAATTGGAACATTGTAATTCGATCAAATCCCCAGTTTGTTGAACTGATGACTCTCAATAAATATAGACAGTTTTTACATTTTATAATAGTATTCTATTATTACTATATGTTTAATCCACGTCTGTCGTTTACCGAACGTCAAACCAAGGAATGTTAGTGTGGTGGTGTTTGGTATATGGTGTGAATTGTCTGTGACTTGTAGAATAGGTTGGAATATGAGCGACTGTGATTTTTATCTTGATAGAATTAGATCTTGTTTGTCATATCTATATTTCTGACGATTAATTACAAATTGTATAGACTTTCTGGCGATCTGGAAACAGAAACGCCCCATGAACTGTTACATTGTTGTATCCAGAGACTCCCATATATCGCATATTTACTAGTTGAATTGGCTATTCCCTGCTTATTATCGCCAGTGCTTCCTCGGCTCAGTCCTTTACCAACTCATTCAATCCCAAAGACCTTCTTGTATTTTTCAACTTCTTAAATTTAAATCCTCTGTTCACTCCCATAACACCCGCTCTCGTCCTTCCGATTTATATTCCTTCCCACCGTAGAGCTCTATTGGAAAAATGATTTGTCACCCGTGCCACCTCGCTGTGTAATTCCTTACCTCTGACTGCACGACATGCGACAGAACTAGAAACCTTTAAATTCCCACTCGTTCATCCCTGCAAGTTTCACACAACCCCTTTGTTTATTCAAGCTGAATTAATTCAGTTGTACATTGTTTTTAATCTGATTCTGTAAATTAAAGTTATCCCTTAGGGATTTTAAGCACATTTTTCAGGATTGCGGCTTAAACTAACAGCCTTGACGAGGGATGTGCTTCGTTAAGGAGATCCTGGTTGTTGGACATTTTGTAATCGATAAATGTTGATTTTGGGGCGTCTTTACATCCTGTTAGTAATAATATCTTGTAATAGGCTATCACTCATTCCCTTTATTGCAGAAAGACATTGTGACACCTCTATAGAAGCGAATGGTGCTACAAAACTAGCTTGTATTCTAAGAAAGCTCGGAAGCAGAGAAGAATAGAAGTAGTGCCTGATGTAGAGGACCCCCTGATGGTTCCAGTCATTATAAATATGACTTAGAAGACCTCGCTTGCTTTATTTCATTCATCCCTTCCATTCATACGCTGCTCCTTAATTACAACAGCTAATAGAATTTGTGATCAATGACCAGCCCCTTTCCAGCATCCTCCTTCTAACTATTTGCAAGGTTTGTCCTTCTCAATCTATAACCCTTATCCATCTTAATGGTTCTAATCAAAGACTTAATTATTAAAACAATTGATATAATAATTTATCAATATAAGAATATAACCGAATGTAATTATAATTAAAGGTATTGTTTTAATGAAGGACATCTTATGTGGCAATGTCTTTATATTAAGTGAGTATCTTGATCATTAAATCGAACTACGCCTGCAGATTGTTGTGATTATTTTGAAGGTATGCTGGAAGAGGCGTTTCTACTTACATTTTATTCTGAGAATAGGCAAAAAAAGGCACTTAATATGTGCTAAATCATCAAGAAATAGGCGTATATAAGAGGGGGGCTGCAGCCCCCCACAAAAATGTGTCATCTAAACCTTTAAAATAAATTAATCGCATATCTATATGGTTGTATGAATATTATGAACACCATTCATATCTTATTACTTCAATATATATACTCATATTCTTTAAATAGTGGATAAGAACGCAATCTGCTAGGATTTTAGTGCGTTTTATCCTTTACTACTGGGAGGAAACCTATTTAGGACCTATTTAGAAAGGTCGACATTTCTCAAGTCTTACCGACAATTAATATATATGTGTGCACTAATATTTATATATATATATATATATATATATATATATATATATATATATATATATATATATATATATATATATATATAGGAGAGGCCTTCCTAACCTCTAAGAAGTGCGAAAAATGCTCGGAATGCTCGTAGGCTTTCCACGGTCCGAGTCATTACAAATATTATAGTCTTTTGGTAGCAGAAATAAACATGGAGGAGTTTGAGAAGACAGCTATAGCAACTGCGGAGTGGAATCCAAGGCATAGGTTTAGATATGTTAATTAGGGCACGTTCGTGATTTGGCCTCATGGAAAGAAGACATTAGAACATTTTTTCAAACACATAAACAAGATTCATGACATACATAAAGTTCACTATGGAAATTGAAGTAGACAGGGTATTACCGTTCCTTGATGTCAAAGTATAGAAGATTGGAGATCATCTTGAACATTCAGTTTACAGAAAACCTACTCACACAGACAGATACCTAAACGCAGCTTCTCATCACCACCCAGCCCAGAAGAACACCTTGATCACTACCCTCATGACCAGAGCTATCATCAGCTAGACCGGAAATCAGCTCTAAGAAAAAACGGCTACACGGAAGATGTCATAAAGAGACACACTACAAAAGCAAAAAGAAATTTGAAGTCGACGGAAAAGGGAGTAAAGGAAGAACCAAACGGGACAAAAGTAATCCTCCCCTATGTGAAAGGGACTACAGAGAAGATTACGAAGATTCTGAAGAAACATGACATCAAAAAAGTTTACACCACTGACTGCAAGATAAGTCAAATGATAAATAACCCCAAGGTTAATTTAAAGCTAAGATCACCGGGTGTCTACAGTATCCCAAGCTCCTGCGGTGGAGAATATATTGGACAAACAGGAAGATTGGTATGCACAAGAATTTCAGAACATACGAAGACGGTTAAGAATGGCAATATTAAAAAATCGGCGGTAGCAGAACATTTTCGCAAGACTAATCATGCTATCCAATTCGACAAAGTAAGCTATTCTGGCGAAAATATAAAACTACCAAGAACGGATCATTAGGGAAGCCATAGAAATAGCAAGATGCCCGGAAAATTTCACCAAGGAAGATGGATATAAGCTCAGCAAATAATGATATCCATTGATTAAACCGAGGGAGAAAATAGGAAACGAAATTCAGCCAGTCAACGATCCAGATGGAACCCACCAACCAGAATCAAGCAAGACTGGGACCAACTAATCAGGGACATGGAAGAGCAGACTACGCCCGAGGAGGAATACAAAGACAAGTATTTATACAGGAGAACTATAAGAACATCCTCATTCTCAGACTAAGCCCTGAGGAAGCTGGCAGTATGACTAGCGAAACGTCGGCAAAGAAGTTTGTGACACGGTCAATACCAGAAGACTATAATATTTGTAATAAAATAATTTAGTCATAAAAAGAAAAGGTGTGCTCCTTTCAGAACCTCCCCCCCCCCCAAAAAAAATATTTCTAAATTGGCAACATATACTGTATTTTATCTTTTTTCTGAGACATAGTTATTTAATGATTGTGCTATATTATCTAAAGACGAAGTTTTTTTCTTCTTATCACACCTTTTCTATGCTTCCTCAGAAAAGCTACAATCAGCCTACAAACGGTTTATTAATTTTCACTCTTCGGTTTTATATTATGTTCAATGCATTTGAATGAATGTTTGTAAGTGACTGTTCAAAATTTAAATTTGGCCGGATTTAACAATGTCATATTCAACAATACGACTTTTCAATGTCGTATTTAACATTTCCGTAAGGAAACTATTTTAGGGATAAGAAATGATTATTGGGAAAATCCAAAGAAGTAGTTTTTATGTAACAAATCAATTGTCAACAGTTACGTTTGAGCTACCGGTCCTCTGAAAATATTTTCATGTTCCTATATAATAAATACAAGAATTTATTTTCATAAATATGGCAAAGGTCCAAATAATAGTACTCCAGATTCTTGCACTATTTTAATCGTGGAAGTAAATACAAGAATTTTACTGCAAACTTTTTTCATTCCGCAGTACTTCAAAGATATGCTTAAGTGACTTTATCAACTCCAAAAAATATTTTCTTTTCTGCTTTAGGTTTATAAATTTCAAAGTGTTCAGTGGCGTGTTCGAAATGTCTTTAGTAATTTCCCTTCTAACTGTACTTTGAAGGAATTGATACTTTTTATTGTTGCGTTTTTTTTACCTCTGAAAGGCGAAATAAGAGTTGGAAAAAAAAATGGAAAACGGAACAGCGTCTAAATTCTTGTAACGATTCTGCAAACAGTTTTCCGTCTTTTGAATTCGTCTGAGAGTTTTATGTTTCTTTGGTAAAAAAAAAAAAAAAAAAAAAAAAAAAATTAAAAAAATAATAACGATTTTCTATCGTGTCAAAGAAAATGCCTCTTCCGTTAGGAATTGGCTTTTATAGACATAGCTGAATTAATGTGCTCGTTTTTATTATTTCTTTTTATTTAGGAACCGTTGACTGTTTTTTTTTTTTTTTTTTCTTAAAAAAAGTTTTACTAGAAAAATTACTTGTCTCTCAAAAAAAAATGTCTACGTTCTCTGGGATCTGACTGAATAAAAATCAATATTTACGTTTTTTAATGATTTTTAGTTTATTATTTATTGTTTAAAGTAAATTAGTTTCATATTCTTGTCGATAGTCTTATTTAAGTGTTAATCCTAAGTATTTATTATGTGAGCGTACTTATTTGTGCTTTCAAATTACAATATTCCTCGAGAATGCTAGAGCTATTTAAGCGATTGCACTTTCAAGAACCAAGAAGTGATAATCATTTGGGGTCGGCTCCTTTGTTAATATAGGACGCCATAAGGACCAATAAACGTTTTTCCACTTATACATTTAAAATTACGCTCATAGAGAGGAAATCTTATCTGTCAAAAGTAGTTTTTTTGGGGGGGGGGGGATTCAAAAACTGAGAGTCATTGTTGCCTTATTACTTATTGGTGATTTTGGGACTTTTTGAGGTGAGGATTTTAATGTATTATATTTCCTTTGGGATGATGATAATTATAAGTTGTAAATAGAAATATTATTATGATAACATTAAATAAGGAGCTTAAAATGTTGCTCAGATGTATATCTTCTAGAAACTCCAAAACATTATAACTTTATTGCGGCTGATGTGTCCTGTTGCAATGACCACAGCTGTCGGCCTTTCGAAACATATTGGGTGTTTAAGAAATAACATAGATGTTTACCATGTTTATTACATTATATTTTTAAATGGGCGTGATACGTCAAATGAAAAAGCAAAAGAACCTATTTTGATTATTTCCATGAAATGTTTTCGCCGCTGGCCGTTGAAAGCCGTTGTAGCAAAGCGACTCTTGTGCAGCTGGGCCCATTTTTGATCGTTGAACTGCCAACAAACCAATATATTGCTATTTCATTTTACCCATCATTTCATATTATACAATACACATTATAAAGCATTAAAAGACATACGTATATTCTTAACATCTCCCACAATAATCAATCCGCAAAATGCTAGAATCCAGTTACATTGCAAAAAAATGTAGAATCAACAGTAAACCACTAATCAGTCATTAAGAGAATTGACCAGCATTTTATTCATTTAAATTTCTAATCTTTGACATAACAATACAACCGTTCATCATTTCACTCATCGCTGTACATACTATTGATACTCTATTACCAACATTCAAAGGAAATAAATCTCTATATTAAAACCAAAAATTAATTATACGTAGATAAATAATGTCAGCCAAAAACGTTACTTAAAATATAATTTTCTATTAAGTAGTATTTAAGTACCTAGATTTAAATTTATACCTCCATGTTATTCACAAAATGTACTTTTTATTTGTATTTTATAAAATACTAGCTGTTACCCAGTCTGCCATGCTACACCTAATTTCTGTCGATGACTCTCCCCGTATCATGATCTACTTGATACCTAGTTGTCTATACCCAGTTACGAAAATCGGTCAAACGATGTGAATTTGTTTTAGTTCAAAATGATACCGGCAGACCGGCAGAGGCCAGCACAACAGTACTTCATCTAACAGCCGACAGAGGCCGGTAGTAGTCGATTCAAAATGGCCGCCACAATCTGAATGGTTCAGTGTAGCCAATTTTTCTTGAACAAAACTTTTGACCTTTTGACCAAATTTTGAAATTTGACTATTTTGACCTAGCCTAGACAGATTTCTCGTATCAAGACCTACCTGTGCGCCAAGTTTGGTCAAAATCGGTCAAACGGTGTAGCTTTTTATAAGGAACAAACAAATAAATAAATAAACAGAAAAACAGACAGACACGTGATTTTTATATATATAGATTGTATAATTTATATTCTCAAAATATGGTTTACACCTAATGCTTATTAAAAATTGACCACTTTTCACACTGAAGAAATGCTTAAGGAGTTAAGGGTATCATAGGTACTATAGGTCACTATATTTTAAGTAATATCTATTGAAACTTTTTAAATACCATATTAAATTATTAAAATAAATCCTAATTATTAATTACAATGGGAATTTATTTATTAATTTAAGTAGCTCCACAACATAAAGGTGATTTGCTCGCATACTTGGTGAAAGCTACAAAGGAAATACTCCTTGTAATTGGAAGGTGAAAATGAACCTTCCTTAACATGGCTTGTGATTTAAAGAATTTAAATATCTTTATTTTCAACTATTATACTCCCAGTAGTACTTGAAATTGGCTGAAGGTATGACTCAATGTTCATAGTTATCTATTGTTTTAAGTACAATTATTAATTATGTTCACTTTATGATAATTTATAATCAATATTATATAAAATATATCATAATTACAGAATGGATAGGCCTGAAAATTTCCGCTTAGGATACTGTAAGCCTATTGTGGCGCCAAAGATCTGGCTTCGCTTTACATTTTTACAAATCCTTACATTTGTAACGAAAGATTAGGCCAAAACATTAACTAAGCTCTCCAATTGACACTAGGAATACGAACGGAAAAGCTCGAAGATGACACAGTTCCTGCGAGTCTGGCTTATTTTTTCCCCTTTTTTTCGTAACGTTAGCAGAAGGCTATAAGAGTTGGTTTCTGGATGTATGCGAACAATGTGGAAACATTTCCTAGTCATTCCAAATTCAGCCTAAATTTTCTTTCTTTTTTTCTACTTCAGTTATTTATTTAAAAGAAATTGAAAAAGGAAATAGGACGAAGACAGTTTATTAGTGGAATTATTGTTGGTTGTGTTACTTCCTGAATACCCTCGAAGCCGATAAGATGATCCTGTTGACCCACCAAACATCCTTTACTTTACCTATCTCACACAATATGATTAGATATGTCAGTTATGAAAAATGCTCACCAGTCCTACAGGCGACTTGTAGAACTGGTGAGCATTCATAAAACATATTCACATCATTTACAGAGTTCCACTTAATTATAATTATTTTAATCTCATTTTCATTTTACCAATTTAATTTCAATTAAATGAGGTACTTATTAAATTAATCTAAAATATTTTTTCTTAGCTGAAATCTGACCTGAATTGACTCCCGAAATTCATGAAGTTGTTGTATTTTTGAGTATATTTTGTTTTATTCTTGTTTTAGTCCTGTGACGTGAACTACTGGAAAAACAAGTCCGATAATCTTCATATACTATTAAAAATTTATATTTAACAATATAATTTTTTCGCCCGATGCATCGACTGCTATGGTCATTAGTAACCTTCTATTGTATTACGGTTTCCCAATTTGTCTGTTCGACACGAAAGCTCGGTTGTATCTATTTTAAAATATTCTGAACTTGTCCATCTAAATTACATCTAAACTATCTTTTTACTAATTTACAAGAACTCATTGAAACACGAAAAGTCTTACGAATTATCTTATTACATACAGGCATTCATACGAGACTGTCACATACATTCATGCGATGCATGTCGGTTGTATCCAATAAATACTCACATATTTTTATTAATTACACTTGTGTGCACATAAATAAACACATGTACAAATATACACATAGATGTGTGCGTTTGCATTGATTAATACAAGCAGCCATTGATGCAAGTCACACTCTCACATGCAATTTATGTCGGTTGTATCATTTTAAAAATATACTGGATCAACCTCTAACGCAAACTTAAGCCTAAAGAATTATATTTACAATTCTTTTTACAAGTAACGCATTCACGCAATAAATATTCACACACAAACACACATAAATATAGATGTTTTAATTTTTTATTTACTCTCGCTACTACATTTTTATATAAGACAGTAAACCTCAATGCCCTTTAAGTACTCGATCAGTCTTTTCGCAGATCCTCTGTTCTGTCCAACAGATCTTTCAGTGCATTTGGTAAAAGATGCCGCCGCCTTGCATCCTCGAACTCCGGGCACTCCACCAGGATGTGCATACATCAAGGTGGGTGCCACATCGCTCGCAATGAGATGGTACCCATGAGTCAGACGTGTATGTCCAATTCTTAGACGGTTTACTACCACGTCGTCGCGTCTTTTCATTTTGCTAATAAGGCTATTGATCACTAGAGAGCTCTCGACGTTTTTAATAAATAAGTCTTTAGTGTTAAACTCTTCTTGCCATTTGTTCTTAACTAAGAGTTTAACGTCCCTCTTCATGTATTTAACAACTAGCTGAATACCCGTGCTTCGTCACGGCAGATAAGTAGTTATTTTATTGCGTTAAATAATGTTTCATTAAAATTACGTTACTATACAATTTTGTGCAGTTTATTATAGCACGGTTCCCGTCATACTATATGTTATTCAATGGGTGTTAAAATTTAAAAGTTTATGTTTCCAAAAAGTTATTTGGAAACACCCATTATATTTGCGAGCATTACCAAGGTTATAGGCGAGGAGGCTGTGCAAGGGTTCCGGATATTATTGCCTCACCTAGAAAACTCTAAGGATAGGCTTACCATACATCACGGTTTGACCGGGACTGTCCCGGTATTTTGCAATTGCTTCGGTATCCCGCCCGGTTTTATCAATGTCCCGGAAAAGGCTGTAAGATGTAAAAAGTAATGAATTCATGTTTATAAGAATCTTTTATAAATCGGTTACTTTTCTACAATCAACATTTTTACTACTGCTCACAGTGTCAAAGATATGAGAAGTAATCTAACTGTAAAACGCTGGAACTACCTGCACAGCGCTGCCAGCTGCCAGACACTAATATTTGGCTGAGAGATTTTTTTAAGAAAATCAAGTAGCAAAAAAAGTTCCGTTCTTATTTTTAAGGTTTGGGTAGACTAACAGTTCAGGATCCCCCCTTCCCGTTACTTGCTAGGCTTAAAACTCACCATTTTGCTTATAATTTATACTGTTTTTATTCCCAACCCCCCCTGGTATGCACATCCTATATTAATGTGTCTCGGTTTAACTCTCCAAAAATATGGCAAGCCTATCTGACGGGAAAAGGGAGAAAAGAAACGCAATTAAAACTCTATGAGTGACAGTTTATTTGTAGTAATTCAAGGACCGCCATCATAGTGGAAATTAACCTCAATTAAAAATAATACTATGAAATAGATAATGTACGGTAACAGCTGTTCTGTTATCGTCCTAGCAACGCTTGCTGCCTAGGCTTGCATGCTCTAACCAACTCAAACTTTAAACCCCTCTAAAAATACCTTTCTTAGCGAGTGCCTACGTTATATAGGGAGTGTCCATGCAAAATTTCAAAATTTTCTGTCGAGCGGCTTGGGCTGGGCGATGATAGGTCAGTGAGTGAGTGAGTGGTATTTGACAAATATATAGCAGATATGACGTTATATTTTTTTGTAATACGTTTATTTCCTAATTTGTTATCTGTCCTGAATGAGAGATGTTTCTATGTGGGAACTATGGCCTGTTCGGCTTGTAAGCCTCGGGATTGTCAGTGGCGGCTAAAGGGGTGGGCTTGGAGGCGGGAAGGGCACGAGTTGGACGTTCCCTCTACTTTACTTCAGAGTTTTTAGTAAATTCTCTCATGGAGTGTTAGGGGACACCTCAGGAACCTAGGAGCCGAGAAGGGCAAATGACTATATGACTGTCAAAATACCCACCAGCCTACTGCAGAATCTATCCAAAATGAATGTTCGTGCTGTATTCAATGTTCAATTAATTACAAAGCCCATTCCAGATTGAGAACATGTACTTATAATTCAAGCGCAGATTGAAATACTGTTTATAATAATGTCGACGAGTATATACATCCTGATGAGAATGTTTTGAAAATGTATTATTATTGCAAACCGTAAGAAATGGATTCCACTTCTACGTAAGAGCTAGTGACCTACGGTATGTGGGAATAGCCGCTGCCAGTTCTTTAGAGATAGGACGATGCCGGCAGGCTAGAGAGGGGTTCCCTGAACTCTCACACCTAGAAATTACTGATCCACCGCTCCCCTAACAAAACTGACCAATTGAGTTCCTCCTTAATGACAGGGTTTTATCTTACGTGCTTCAGAGCAAACCCAATCCTAGAAACAACCTCTAATGATATTTTTCATAGGCTGTGCTTCGTCTTACCGGGGTAAACTAATATGTAAATCTCTTAAGAAGTGATAACTTCTGTACTTCTTTTGAAATAATTCGCAATGTATGAGTTGGGTTTTTATAAAGATCATTAGACGTAATTGTATTCTTCTATGACTGATGAAAGTTTCGTCGATAACGATTAGAAATGGGAATCGATGTGTATATCAATGTTGCAATGGTCTTAAGTAGCATACGGAGCTTGTAGTCATATGTTAATATCATTTGCATCATAGCCGCCCATAATGTTCCAAATATAGCAGCTACAGTTACTTTTTGTTAAAAATGTAGCTTGGCACTATTTTGCTCCGACACCTTGTAAAAGTATTGTCTTATTGTTGACTAGCTGTGCCCGCGACTTCGTCCGCGTGGATAGTAATTTAGGGCGGCATTTTTAGATATATCTTTTGGTTTATTTTGGATTATAAACACCGTTGAATGGGTATTTAAAAAAAAATCTGCTTTACAATAATTCTTCTTTAAACACGATATTAGACGTATAGCCATCGGGGATCAAGCATACAGGCTGCTAGGATTGCTAAACGTGAAATACCACTAAGCTGACCCTTTAGGGATTGTTAAACCCTAGTGTGTCTGACAGACAGCAGATAAAGTGACAAAAATTCTAAAAATCATTGTTTTTGGTACTATTGCGTTGATAAAGGCTCCCAATAGTATTTTTTCCCATATATCTTCAATTTAAAAGCTACGAGCCGTTAGAGTTTTATTATATGTATAGATAGATTACGGATGGTAGTGGCATGTTGGTAATTTGGGTCCAGAGTAAACCCCCCTTTTAATGAACGGATTTCGTTTATTTTTACAACACCTTTTTGTAGTAATATTTCCAAAACGAATACCGAGTTTCGTTGCAATCCTACAATAATTGCGGCCAGTATGGGCGAATAACTACTTTGGGTCCGAAGTAAACCCCCCTCCAGATGAACC
This sequence comes from Gonocerus acuteangulatus, assembly GCA_946811695.1. NCBI lineage: Eukaryota > Metazoa > Arthropoda > Insecta > Hemiptera > Coreidae > Gonocerus > Gonocerus acuteangulatus. The sequence continues at coordinate 47,693,327 of OX328124.1, read as the reverse complement.
AATTTTGCTGGTTAACGAACTCGTTCAATCATTTGCTAGGAGAATACTATATACCAAGTTTCGTGACGAAAAAACAAAAATCTGTGTTAAAAAAGTGTTACATTGTTCAAGAAATGTTCGACTTGATTGTTTACATTGGTATAACTTTTTTTATTTATGAACAGAATGACATGAAACAAACACTAAATGTTAAGTGAAGCTTACCACAATATAATAGGGAAAACCGCAACTAAATCGGATAAGCCGTTTCTGAGATTAGCGCACACAGACAAATAGATAAACAGGCAAAAATTCTAAAAATCATTGTTTTGGGTACTAATGCGTTGATAAAGGCCCCCAATAGTATTTTTTCCCATACATCTTCCATGTAAAGAGAGCGATCCGTTAGAATTTTATTATATGTGTAGAATAAATATTTTGATAGCAAGAACCAAATTAATAATGATTTTTACAAAAATCAGGGGTCTTATGGGATTAAGTTACAACAGTTCTTTTCAGCTCTGCTCTCAGGATTCCTTTTCAGACTTTTGTGAAATCCTAGATTAGGATTTCTGTTTATACGATTTCGGGCATGTACACTCAGGGCATTTGATATCCTCCATGTTGTAATGAAAATCATTAGGAGTGTTAAGTAATTCTTCGGCAGTAGTGGGTATTTTAAATTTCAGCTTCATAAATTTTTTTTTAAAATTAATATGATCATTCCTATAGCAATGTTGTGAATAATTGCGACTGTGTTTGCAATACTCCTCATTTTTACTGAAATTACCATCTTCGTAGATGTCGAAATTCCTAGAAAAGAAATATTAAGAGACACCAGGAGATTACCTAGCTGGCAAGGTTAGAGCCACCTACAATCCAAGCCGCAAAATATTAAAAACTCTTAAAATGAAGAATTTAAACTAAATATAACTAATTTTTATTTATTTATTTTTTTTATGTATTTAATTATACTGCCTCTACCCGTATGAGTCATTGGCAGCCAGTGTTGTAAGGTAAAAGGATCTACATTTTGGAGGGGTCATATTACTTGGTGCAGTGATGGTTCCCTTGAAAGTTGGAGCAGAGGAATACGGCGACCAAGGAGGGAAATTGTACTACGTGATGAGCCTCTTATCTATTTTTTCAATTAGAGATGGACCTATTTAACTTGGATTAACATCAAGAATACTAAAAACGAATATACTTTATCTACAAAATCGGGTGACGGCCGGTGAGTCCAAGTGTTACAATGTTGACAAACCTATCATCTGGTAGCCAGGCAATTACAAAGGAACATGTATTTTAAATGCACCTCATGTATGCTCGTGAAGTGGGTCTACATCATTCAGTGGAACTTAAGTTAATACCAGGATGCTAAAAGGCTGGTGGCAAGAATAGGTAGGACCAGTAACATTTAGTAGTATTCCGCAATGCTTTATCAGATTTTTCTTCGAGGGGAAAACTGAGCTAATCTTACAGTTGACTTGTACTCCAATGAGAAAGGCAAAAATAGTTAACCATCTGAGACCATTAAGATTATATTACCTCGATTTGGAAAGAAAAAGCCTCACTTGCTCACTAAAAGCCGAGTAGACGCCAAGGTTTAGGAGGGAAGATACAAAAGCAGGGCGCATATTAGACTATTTTGTCTTCGATTTATTTATTGTTCGAGTGCCATAACTCAGGTGATTCGCTCATCATGGGCGTATATAAGGAGGGAGGGGGGCTGAGAGGCCTGCAGCCCCCCCCCCAAAATTTTGATTTCATCAGCATATTATTTTAATCAAGATATAACATTTAATTAGTAAATGTATTAAGTTCTTAAAAAAAAAATATTTTTTTGGGTGTAGTAGCGTGTTTTAGTTGGCTAACTATTAGAAGTTCTAGATTGTTCATATTCCATACCCCCAAATGTTCCCAGCCCCCCCCCGAAATTATATTTAAGTATAAGTTTATTAAAATACGGCGATTTAGATAAACCCAATCCGGCCCTTGGACGATGTAGTACTGTGGAAATTCGACATTTCATAATTATAAATTAGACCTAAATTCTTTTCAAACCTCTAGAAAGATTCCCTTTCTAAACACCGGCTTCATTGATTTTGCCCTGTCGAAACTCTCATCAATAATTCCACAGGATTTAAAAAAGTCCGATTCGCAGGAACTGCATCATCTTAGCGCGGTTCCTGTTCATATCCCTATTGTCATTTGAAAAGCTTAGAATAGAAACAGATAATATTTTCCTCGGCATTTGCTCAAAGGGCTTTATGACTTTACCTGGTCGGGTCCGCCAGACCCTAGAATCCTCTTCTACCGATACTTCATTTCATACGTTTCAATGAATTCGAAAATATCAAAATTTTTCACATATTCCTGTGTTCTTTTACTATAGTAATAATTCTACAAATAAAATCAATTAAAAAATAAAATAAAAAAACCAACAGCATGAAAGCAATTGAAAATATTCAAAAGACGTCATCGAATCTCTTTCTCTTGGCTAGCTATATTTCTAACAATGAATTGTTTTTCTTATTTTGCCTAATCAGTTTTATTGTCAAATACATTATCCAACTATAAGCAATTAAAAAATAACTAGGAATAAAAACAGACAAAAAGAACCGTTTAACCAAAAACTAAATCAATTACTTCAAAGTTTAAGCACTTATTTCTCCGATTGACATCACCTAATCAAAAATTGTTTCAGAATCTTTTTTGTAGAGAATTTAGAAAGCTTTCAAATAGTTTTTATCCACTTATCACGATTTCCCAACCGTGTTCGAGATATTAATGAAAGTATACGAAGTTTCCAAAACTTTTCATGTCTGTTCATAGAATATTTTATTGTAACCCTTCCTTAACTCCAAACGTAACCAAAAGTTTAACATATTAGTTGTGATGAAATTCGAACATGCAGAAAATGTTTGAACTGAATCTCATGATTTTAAGTACCAAAACCAAAAACTTTTTTTCCGATTTTCTCAGAAACGGTTAAGGCTATCGCCTCAAAAATGGTTTCATTCGTTTTACTAGCCCAAGAAGCCTATGAAACGAGTACTTACAAGGATATGAACTCAAAAACGTAAGCGTTACGATTTTTTTTTGCGCGAATTTCGCCCTTCGGGAGGGAGGAACCGCGCTAAAAGGCCAAACACAGAGAAGAAAAAAAAAGTATGAAATCTACTCTATTTGTAACTACTTAAAATTGTTTTGTTTTTTCCCCTCCGGTCCATCTGGCCATTAGCACCCTTCTCTTATATCACCTTTCCCTAAGGACGTATGTAAACTTAAAATTGTTAAAACTTATATGGTTAAATGTGGTAGTCATGAAAGAGTTGCGGATCTAAAAATCTTCTATTTCTAGAGAATCTTGACTAGGTTAATTTTTTGAGTGTAAGCCGGTGATGGCGGGGTGGTTGGTAATTTGTGCCGGCCCCGTGGAATGCTGACGGAATGTCAGGGGGAGCCTCGTGACCTTTGCCCCACCCCCATCTCTTACGTCATCCAGCTCTTCTCCGAATTCCTACCGGCTCTCCTTCCCTCTCTCCGGTCATCCCCTGTCCCTAGCCGGTAAACCACATCCTACTCGCCTGGATTCCAAGCTTCTATCTGGAATAAAAACGTTTTTCAAAATAACTTTCATATTTGGAATAAGATATTATCTTGAGGTTAGAAGAAATGAATTATATTTTTATTCCAAGCTCTCATCTGCCTTGTTCAATATCACATAAGTCCATCATGCGCTTATTACCTTCGAGCTTCATCAGTTCGTTACATATTAGGAAAGAGAAGTAGTTAAGAAGTATTAGTAGTAAATCATTTAATTTTAGCGCGTTTCCTCTTTCCATATGGAAGAAATCCGCTTATGAGGTTGACCTCATGAGGCAATCCGGAATTCAACTACAAAAATTCTCGTTTCATAACTCATAGATCACGAAAATGGCTGTTCATGTGTGTTTATATATATATATATATATATATATATATATATATATATATATATATATTTGAATGTTCGCTCTCTAGCTGGCACAATCCGGATCATGGACGAAAAAGAAGACTGCTTGTTATACAGTACATTACTTAGGTTTGTCGGGTGGACCTAAAGCATATTTATGTTCCTGAATTCGAGTAGCAGGCTCTTTCAGCCTTTTTTTTCAGAAATCTTTTTTCTGAACTAAGTTATCTTATTTAATTTATCCATAAGGTTTTTATGACATAATTTTACCGATTAAATCAAAATTTCAGGGAGGGCTGCAGCCCCTCAGCGCCTCCCTTATATACGCCCATGGTACATGAAACATCTTCATAGAATAATGTGTTGTAAAAATAAACTAACTCGGCTCACTAGGAGGGTGAGGGGGCTTACTCCGGACAAAAATTACTAATTTGCTCATACCGGTCGTTATTTCCGTTAAATTTTTACGAAACGCTGTATATGTAATGGGTTTCTAATAAGAAGTGTTGTCAAAATGAACTAAATCGGTCAATCGGAAAGGAGTGGGGTTACTTTGTCCTATGCTTGAATAGAAAAGCTCCCACTAGGAGTGCCTCTGTTTTTATATGAGTTGTAGAGTTCTAATTTCTGTCGCTAGGAGCGCTGTGTCCTGTTCCTCCGTTATTACTGAATCCCGTTTCTTTAATTATTCATCAAGATCAATAGATGAAAATGTGAAGTTTTTGTGTATTTATTAAGTAGTTAGTACCATGCATACACAAACCTCTGGAAGGAAATTAATTACACAATTAATAATTGAAACAGTTGCTCATTACGAGTATAAAGTACCAGCACTATTCATGTTTTATTTGATACATCTATATAATAGGTTATTTTAAGCAAATTATATAGGAATGCACTCGAGTCTCCCCAAATTATGAGGAAAGTACATACTTAGTTATGCAGCTCCTGCATGACGGACTTTTAGGAAGTGGCTGACTGCCTTCCTCCTCCACAAAATTATCTGCCTAACGATAGAATTTTCCGGTCGACCAGATATGCCACTGTTTGCATTCTGTATTTTGTGCTGCATTGGATATTCAAAAGCAGTATATTGGTAACATGAAACGTAGCTCGTTTCCATAACATAATTTCAAGTATCATTTGGAAAGTTTAAGGAACAGTTAATAATTTGTATTCATGCTTTTATTATATTATTGTGGGAAACTTACTTCCATAAACTAGTTTTACTATTCACAAATATAAACACCTACTCCAATGGCATCTCGAAAAACAAAAAGGAGATTTTCAACCCTTAAATGAGCACAATACCAATACTACTGGGACTAGCCAACGCAAAGCGGAAATTGCTTGCCTGGACATCCCCTGTGCTCTTTTTCGTGAAGATCTATGTTTTCAGGTAAAAAATCTGGATCATTGTCTGAGTTATCAGAATCTATTTCCAAATTTTCATCTTCTATAGCATCTTCGTAGAAAACTTCCCAAAATTCTTCAACCGTAGTTATATTTTTTTCTACCTTTCCAATCTGAAATGAAATTGCAGAATGATAATCCTGAATAATTAAATACAACTTCCTGTTTTTTAACGTTTATTACTAACGTAGGTCATATTTACCTCTAAACAGACAACTGTTATTACTAACCAGGGGTAAATATTACCTCTTTCTTATTACTAACTCTAGGTAAAATTTACTCACCTTGTTTTGCTCGTTACTCCTTCAGTAGAAAGAAACTAAAACAATCAATCTGTACACATCAGCTTCCTACACTGTACTAATACGTAGTAGATTACAAGGGAAGTAGAGAGTGCTAGTGTCAAACGAGAAGCTTTCATGAACAAGACCGTTAACGTTGTACGTCAAATCGGCCTAGGTTAGTATTCTAGGGTTAAGCCCTTGGGAGACAGCGAGCCGCATTATCTTAGAGGCTAGTGGAACAGGGCCTGCCCATTCTGCCGGTATTGCTGTGCGGGATTAAATAGCAGTGCCTTCCCCTTATTACTTTCTTAAACCGTTGTCTGTCCCTATTTTGGGCTTAAATCAACGGCAATCTTAAAAAAAAAAAACTTCTTTTTTTTATTTATTTGAATTAAAAAAAAAAAATATCAAGTCAAATATCTAGGCGTTCATCCGGAAGTGCACTAAGCTTGGTCAAATCTGCTTGTCTGTCTGTTCGTTCCTTATAGAGGTAAAGGTGGTATTATGAGCCCTGCATGTATTATGAGCCCCCTCAATATATTCCTACTGCGCGCTCATTTTCGCGGTGATAATTTGAAATGATAGTTCAGTAAAGGCTCTCGCCACTGGAGTGTTCTCGCTTAGTTACAGCTGATAGTTTGTGCGTAAAAATGTTTCATTTGCTTTCTTGATCTAAAAAACTTTGGGAGGAAAGCAATTTGCTTATAATTACAGTATATGTCCATTCAAAATCCATCTAGTTCCTTATTGAATAGTGTTAAGGACATTTCAGAGATTATTTCTGTGTAGATACAATGCAAGTTTTCAAGTAACAATGAATCATTATGCGTGTTCAAATTCCAACATGGCGAGGGTTGCAATATGATCCCCCGAACTTAAGAGCTCTGTAATGTTCATAGAGTAGCTTACCAAATGTGTAAAGAAATTGAATTGAGCACCCATTCACAGGAGATGGGTTAATTGGATGAGCTTGGTTCATGAATCGACACAAGAATGTTTTGCAACCTTGATTCGGAAGGTTTCATAGACTGGGCCAAAAGCCTCTAGCATTCACACTTCAGAGGTCGCGGGTTCGAAACTGTGAACTCGAAGAGTTACAGATTTGGGTTATTAGATTTTAATATTACTTATTTGCTTTGCAAGCCGGGTAACAGCTATATATATATAGGGGAGGGTGTTCTACCTTTGACCACTTTGTAAACTTGATTTTTTTTTTGGCTTGAATATTAAAGCTAAATTCATTTTTTTTATTTCATTGTAATTAGTATTCTATTGTTTATCATATTTAATTTTTTCAAGGTTCTAGCTTTACATTTAATATTTTTTATTAATTTTTTAAAAAATAATCGTACAGTGGTCAAAGGTACAACATGTAAGTTGTACCTTTAACCATGGAGTGTTGTACCTCTGACCATGTAAAAACAACACAGCAGTGCTGAAAAAAAATGTATTCAGTAATATTGTAATTAATTGTAAGTTAAATAAATACAGGACAAGGATGTAAGCATAATAAAAAAGCTATTATTGATATTATGTTATGCTTAATATGCTGAAAAATCCAGTCCAATCAATAAATGTTTTAACTGTCAAGCAGATCCTCTAGCAATAGTAGGGTATGGAAGGTTAGCCACAATGCCTTCAACATCAATATCATACAAATTTTCATCTTCTCTCGTAAACTTGTCACTTAAAGTTTGTTTTTTTCAAAGATTGGATCTTAGACATTGGACATTTAATACCACAAATCTCTGCGGCTAAATATGTAATTGTATTTTTACTTTTATTTTTAAGATGTATAAAATTTCCTTTTTCCAAATCATATTTTTCAAATTGTGACTGATCATCGACATAACTCACGACATTTATCAGACGAAACGACGTCACTTTCTCCTGAAGAAATTTTGGTGTCAGTATTGGAATCTGAACTGTCGTTAGAATCATTTTCTTTTTATTTACCACTTTAGGAAGGGGTTTCTTTGTATGTGGTGTCTTCCGTTTAGTGTGATACTTTCGTTTTTTTTTTCACCTTCAATAATAAGCTTTTCAGGAATATCTGTCAGGATACGAGGCCGTTCCCTTTAGGCCGGCCCCTATTTGACATTTTCCTTGCCTGCGCTTTTCGATGGGGCCTTAAAACTTCAACTGGAACGATAAGGGGCGATAGGTTTGAACTGGTACACTGAGGATTGATAAAGTCAGTTTGAACATAATTCATTTATTATTTTTTAAATTCTTTGAACAATTGAAGCAACCAATATTAAGTATTTTTCAAAAATATGTAGCAGAAGAACATTAAAGTGGAATTATGAAAAAATTACTCAGGTGTGTTGTACCTTTGACCTGGCCAAAGGAACAACACCTAGTCGTGGTCAGAGGAACAACACCCTGGTACTGCAAATTAAAATGCATGCTAAAACGTTTTGGGTTAAGATAAATCAATTTCAGAAGCTACACCATGTTTCTTATTGTAATAACTACTTGTCAAATGATTTCCATCTAAAAAGACATAATACAAAAAATATTATGAGGCAAAAAGTCATCAATAAATAACTTACATTTTTATGATAGAAATGGATAAGTATTTTTTGCAAGAATCCTCTTTGACTTGCACCATCCAAAGTAGGTTACACAAGCCCTCTAGTGAAGGAGCTAAACACTAATTACACCAAAATTTATAAAATGTTGTTACATGCCGCCACAGCCTCGGTGGTCAAAGGTACAATATGGTCAGAGGTACAACACCTTCCCCTATATATATAAGTAAATTAATTTACATATATGTAAATTAATTTAATGGATCTCATTTTCGGTAGCAGTTAGTAGGATTGATGAAAAGAAATTAAAAAAAAAAAAAAATCTCTCACGAGCTTAACCTTAATAGTTTTTTCTTCGGAATGTGATAAAATAATTGATATAACTAAGTATTATTTACTATCGTATTTCAATGTTAACATATAAACGTTTATGGTATTGATCTCTGACCGCGGATATTTGAAATTCTATGACATAAAAATAATGCCTCATAATCCTGCTGAGCGATTTCCCTTAAGATTATTCTATTTTTTTCGCAATGAAAAAATATAATGTTCATTTTAAAACTTCTTTTTTATTTAATTTCTTTAAAACATTTATCAATAAAATTTTCGATTTAATAATATTAATGAGTTATCTTGTCGTTATTGCTTGTTATTTAATCAGAATAACAGGAAGTTAGTCATCTCTGCATGGCTTAAAGAAGTCAGGAGTAAATGTAGACGAGAAATACAGGTAAATGTAGATAGTTAAAGGTATCCGGTTGGTCAAGTTGTTGGACCTACTTAAAGGTGATTTTTTACTTCCCTAATAACTGTATATTATAAGACAGTCTTTCGCCTATTGCTACATATCCTGGAAATACATTCGAAAGGGAAGCTGGAGAGCTATTGGAAGTGTTGAAATTTCAGAAGGGGTAGGAGAGGCCGAGAAGGAGGAGGAGAAGGCGAAAAATGAGTAAAAACGTATTCTCAATGCAATCATGAATGAATGACACTTGCAAATCTCATTAAAGAAGTTCAACACTGTTAATGTCTGCTGAATTGGTATTGGATCAGTTTTAAAATGTACTTATATCTCCATTAAATCTTCAATTACGGTTAGCATTCATAATTGCACGCATTTCGGCTCTTTGTATGATAGTACATGCTTCCTTTACAGATATGTTGAAGTAATTTGCGTGTATGTATGTATGTATGTATATATATATATATATATATATATATATATATATATATTATACATGTTATCGCAGACTGTGGTTGTATGGTGTAAGATTAACTCCAGGTCATCCTTGAATCCTTTCTAAACAAGAAGGTATTCAAAAACGGGCTGACAACGGCTGCATCAAATTACACAATGCTTTTTGAATTGTAGTTTGTAATATTTCTGAAAATAAATATATAGTAATGCACTCGACTCTACCCAAATTCTGAGGAAAGTGCTTCGTTATGCAGCTCCTGCGTGACGGACTTTTTACATTTTTGATATATTGAAATTGGTACACAATTCATGTTTTGTAATAAGCTAATGACTTTTTAAAATACTGACATCAATCACTATAGCATACATAAGAACTAATGAATGTTTGCTTTAGAGTAACGAAGAAAATACATTCTCCCTCTTAAGATTAAGATCTGTTTAGCTTAAAAACTAAACATTCATCTTTTTATAGAAATCGCGAAACAGTCTCTTCCCCTGATATTAGTATCCGTTCATTATATATAGAAACTATACGAAAATAATCTGTGAAGTAGTCTTCCCTATTGTTAAACCGGCAAATTTCATAAGCTCAGCCAAAAATAGAGATAAATGTTTTAACCATAAATATATAAAAATATAGCTTAGTATTAATTAAATTTGTATTTATGTTTACAAACATTTATAAGTAGCATACACTTAAATGAAGGGTTATGTACATATCATCATCCATTGCGAGCGAAGAAAGGGCTGATGCATTTTATTTTTTGGAAAGAGAAGCCACCTCAGTTAGAAGACAACCCCAATTCATTAAGTTCATAAAAAATATATTTTGTTTCTCTATCCTCATTAACAATTATTTTGAATGAATTGAGTTCAGTTACGGGAGAACTACAGCTTCCCGTCCAATTTGTTTCTTAAGTCAATGCTAATTATCGATCAAGCAAATCATTTATTTTAAACTCATTTCGAAATGAAATAATTTTTTCCTTGAGTTCAAGCGCTTCGGTTTCGAATTTTCATCCATTTTACTATTAAGTTACTACATATGTTTATAATGCGAGTTGATGAAATAAATCATCTCTTTGTCTGAAAGCAAGTACTTAATAATTTTTTTTTTTTTTTTGTAATCCAGAGGCTATGGGATGCGGCGTTCCGATGAAGTAATGTGCTAATGACAAATGCACAATAAAATGCCATGGAAGGCTCGTTAAGATTCAGAGGTAGTGCCTGGATTTAGACTGCCGGAGTGGGAAGTGGTGGTTGTTTTTCGACGGGAGCTATACTCGAGATGATTAATGAAAAGCGAGAGTTGTAAGTTAGAGACGTTAGACAGGTTGAATATGAGAAAGGTGCTAGTGGATTGTTGTATCTAATTAGCATACAGAGCGAGCTGAATGTATTAGTTGTAATGGGGGCTTCCAGTGCCTCATGGGTCTCTCCCACCCACTATCTCTCTCTATCTCTCCCTCTCTCTCCCTCCGTCTCTCCCTCTGGTGGTCCACAACAACCACGGTCCTAATTTTGGCGGCTTAATTCAATTTAAACATAATACAGAGTAAACCCTAACCGATAATTTCTTGTTTCTTTATTATTTTTTTTTTCAGGCGCACCGACTTCTGGGCCATTAGCGCCGACATGTCTGGTGCAGCTAGGAATTTTCGCAACGGGCCGTGAGATGAGAAAATTCCTGCCGCCAGTGGGACTCGAACCCACTATCTCCCACATGAGAATATAAGGCGTTAGCCACTAGACCACGAGGAGACCCTGAACTAACCGTTAATGTGAGGATTTTAGCGTGGTTACTCCCTATCTCCATAGGGAGAACCCGCTTATGAGGTTGACCTCATGACGCAATCCGGAAGTGCCGACTAGAAACTTTTACGTTTCAGACCCTATAGATCACGAAAATATAGGTGGCCCAAATTTGTATGTATATATATTTATATATATGCTTGTCTGTTCGCGCTCTAGCAAGCTCAAAAATAGTCCGATTTTACCGAAATTTGGACCAAAAATCTGTCATCTAATTTGAATGGTCAAGTTCGTTAATCAGCAGAATCCGCCCACTAGAAGATAGTGTTTTGGGTGAAATGCGCGCAAAAAAATCGTAACGCTTACGTTTTTGAGTTCATATGCTTGCAGGTACTTGTTTTATAGGTTTCCTAACATAAGAAAACGAATGAAACCATTTATAAGGCAATATCTGTAACCGTTCCTGAGAAAAGTGGATTCAATGTTTTTGTAAATCATTATATTTTTGTGAATACTTAGAATCGCGGGATTCAATTGAAATATTTTCTACAACTTGGAAATTAATCCTAACTAAGATGTTTAAATTTTCGTTATATTTGGAGTTAAGGAAGTATGCGAAAAAAAAATGTTTTATTAATAGACATGAAAAGTTTTCGGATCTTCATACATTTTTCGTAAATATCTCAATAACGGTTGGGAAATCGTGCTAAGTGGAACGAGACCATTCGAATGCCTACTAAATTCTCTACAAAAAAGGTTCTGAAGCAATATTCGATGGGGCAACGTCAATCAGAGATATAAGCGCTTAAATATTAAAAAATGTTTGTTTTGTTGTTTAAAAAGGGGGTTTCTCTTTGTTTATCTCACTTTTTAATTGTTTTTTTCTTGTTTTAAATTGCATTTATCAGTAAAATTAGTATAGTAGTAAAATAAGCTAAAAAACGGTGAAAGGTATTGGAAATAATAAGTTTGGAGTGGCTGTGGTAATCAAGATGGCTGCGGCTAATCATGAAGATGTAGTTTGTTTTGAATTCTGCTGTCTATATAACCTTCCTCATAGCCTCCAACTGAAGTTATCGTTATTTCTTATTTTATAGAAAGATTTAACCCACGACAGAATGGAATTTTATTCGCCATGAAGCACATATTTACAGTTGATTATACAGTAAAACGAATTTGCTTGTAAAACAAGATATTTAAAATGACAACGAATTTTTGTTTGTTTAGAATAGAGCCTTCTCAGCAGTAGTCGAAGAGTAAGTACGTTTTCAGTACATAATTGTATTGACTTATACAGATTAAGAATTATCCGCTTCTGTGTAAGTTGGCTACTGTCAGTTTCCTGTGATTTGTGATGCTAATCTATTCCATTTCTTCGAGATGTACGTAACCGCGCTAAGATGACGCAGTTCCTGCGAGTCGGACTTTTTAACCCAAACTCGAATCAGCAAATGGTGTTGGAAAATGTTCAGACATATACTCTTAATTGGACCTCATTGCGTATACCAGGACGTAATTGTCGAATTAGGGAAAAATTTTGGATCATATATGATCCAAAAAGCTAAACGGTGAGTATACTCACCGTTTAGCTTTTTTTCACTGCATTCCAAATATTGGGCACACTGAATGCGTTATAGGAGCAAGTTTCTGTGGGTTAAAAAGTGTTGTCTATTGAAGTAAAAAAAATAGCGTTGTTTGGTTGTTTTACCCGTCTAGTGTTCGTTTAGTTAAGGAATTAATGGACTATCTATGTGACAAATATGACATTGCTTAAAAGCATCTACCGGTTTCATTCTCAAGTTAAATCGGAGGTGGGCTGAAAGTGCAAGAAATATAACCGCATCTCCCGCATAAGAATCCGAGGCGTTAGATGCTGGAGCACGGGGAGACCTTTCAGTAGAGCTTTCACAGATTCAGTACATTTTCAGCCCTGGTCGTGGCAACACGAATGTCGTGTTTAGAAATTTGCACAAAAACCCTTTGCACTCGACATGTTTTTTTTTTGTTTTTTTTTTAAATTCATATTACCAGCAAATCTTCCTGTGCCCTCGAGTTTGAAGACAAAGTTTAAATGACTTGTTCTGGGGGGTTAAATGTTTTCTGCAAACATTTTAAGGAAACATTTCTGTGGAGGGGGGCGTTGGGGTTTCAATTTTTCCCCAAGTGTGCCATACATAGAAAACGTCATAAGTGACAGGAAAACTTTAGTACTTGCTTAGGTTTCTTTGTTGTTTGTTGGAAATATATTTCATGTCTTCTCATATAAAATTAATATTAAATGAGAATAGTTTAAGAGGTATGTTTAAGTGATACTTATCCTTTTATTTTTTTAGGATCTGAAATGTTTGTAATGGTTTCTGAATTACAATGATAACAAATTAGTTTTCATAAGTTCAAAATATACCCTATAAAAATATATTTAAAACAGAGAATACTTTTAGGATTTTTTTTTAATCTAACAATGTTGACAAGATCAAAGGTTTCCGACTTATTAGGCATCCTGTTTTGCACACGTGGCTTAAGATGAATAGCTTCCGAATTAGAACGAGTTAAAAGCCGTAATGAATAGAAATCTGAAAAAGAAGCACACATGCAAGCGGCTAACAATGTGCTCTAATTTGGCTGTTGGCTAAAATCAGAGTCCTTAAGTTCAAATCGCTCTCTCTCTCTCCCCCCCCCCCCTCCACGTGTCGCATAGGTAATTGGCTCAAAGTTCAGTAGCCGATCTTACACGTGCCTTCTTTATTCTGCTCAACATATTATTAGAGGTTGCTTCTGGTTTTATGTGAATGGGGGTAGTTATTTTTATCTTCTTGTTTGTTCTTAAAGAGTTCAGACAGTCAAGAAAACTGGCATGTGTTTTTCTTTTTCATTCCTTATTCCGTTGTTTTTTTTTCAAATACCGTCTGAGTATTTTGTATAACCATTTAACAAACACCAGTGTAAAAACAACGGGATGATTCATAATTTATTTCTGAAATTAAATATTTTTCCTTTACGAATTAAGCTTTTGATATATTTTCATTCACCAGGGATGGTTGACTCCAAGGATAAACTATTGTAGAAATAATCGGGGTTCGCTCATGTCAGTTAATATAACTAAATTTTAAAGTAATAGTCGCTATTTTTTTCCAACGTTTCGGCTTGTATTCTAAGCCTCGTTTATAGCTATAAACAAAAATGGACAAGGTAAGTATTAACTAAAATATACATTTATAAAAAAAAGTAATAAACAAATATTAACTATTGAATACAAACGATAAATTTGTGAGCAGTTAGTGTCTGAATTAAAAATAAATGTATACAATTTTAATGAGTATGGAGTCGAGTGGCAATTTTAACTTAAAGGAATGTTTTGTTTTTTTTGTATATACATATATATATATATTATTTACAGAATATTAAAACCTACAATACAACTGTATTTTGCAATTTGATATTAGTTAGTTACTTGTCCACGCCTCAGTTGTCAGCCGAATGCCTTCCTTGTTAGGAAGGATTCTAGGATGACCTGGAGTTACCTTACGCCATCCAACCACACCCTGCGTCTAGCAGGGAGGATTGGAGGCGAGTGAGACGTGGCTTGTGATATCCTGAGGAGAGAAAATATCCATCGATATCACTCTCACTTATTATAATTTCACTGATTTTTCACTCCACGACACTACACTACCTTAGTAGATCCCGGGGCCACTTTCTAGTAAGACGTCTAGGTGGAGAGGAAGGATGATTGGTGCTGGATAAGGATTGAGCAATAGGATTAGGATGATTGATTAATTTACTATGGAAAGATGAGAAGCGGCTATGGATTATATCTTGGACAAAAGGGATATTTAGGTCATTATGGAGGGTGCGATTTGTAACATAATAAGGAGCATTGACTATAGTACGTAGGAATTTGGATTGAAATGTTTGGATTCGGTTGATGTTGGAATGCTTGGCTGTCCCCCAGAGTTCTTTGTAAAGAAATGAAAAAAAAAAAAATAACATATTGAATTGTGCTGAAAACTAAAATTTAATTATTATTCTTACAGAATATCAAAAAATTTGTAATTTCAAATGATCGAAAACAAGTAATTATAAACTTTGAAAACAATTACGTTTGGCCATTTTTGCCGGAGTTTCCGGGGCCTTTCATTTGCTCTTAGCAAGTTTTAACTTGTTATTTTTTTTTTATTAACACACTAGAAACATGGGCGTATATAAGGGGGGGGGGCCTAAGGGGGCTGCAGCCCGAGTTTAAATTCATAACGAAAAATAATACGGATTTCCGTTGAAGTCATAATTTAAGTTTTATTTTTTTCTCAGAGGGGGGGGGCGAGGTTAGCTCAGTGGTAGAGCACTCGACTAATGAACTGCAGGACCAGATTCAAAACCCGAGCGCGCACTAAAGATTTTTTCTTCTAGTGCCGTCGTTCGAGGGTTGAATTTGGGGTCCTAGATCGTCCCTAGGCCAACCCAGCCTTTAATTAATTTATCAATGGGTACCTTGGTGCTAATGACTCTAGCAGTCGAAGCAGCAAGGGAAAAATCAGGCGGCCGGAGCATAGTATTGACCACGCTATCTCCCTAGTGTGCCGTATGGTCAAGAATCAGATACCTCTACAGTATCTGCCCCTCTGGGCCCTTGTGGCCTGTTACGGGTCTGATTTTTTTTTTTTTTTTCTCAGAGGATCGTTCTCACAACACAGTACACAAGTTACTGATTAAATAATAGGAATAAAAGAGCTTTAATTCTATATGAATAACAATGATGTTTGTAAATAATGAAATAATAAAGGGACAGGATTAAATCGCAAAGTAAACAAAACTGACATTTCATACGGTACAGCCTGATAAGTTCTGTTTTGTGATAATTTTCAGCACAACCTCTGCTCTGTTCTCCTTAGTCTTCAGATTTACTTTCTGGAGTGACACTGTTTTGAATTTCTTTGAAATTACTTTCTAAAATATTGCGTATTCTCTTACGCGTTTAAAACTCTTAGAATCCTTAGGTGTATCAGTCTTAATTTATGTTTTTATTATTTTTGGATTTTTATACATCTCTTCATTCCTTTTTTTTTCTTTAATTTTTCGTATGTTCTCTAGAAGGCTTTACAGGCAGTAGACATATTGCGTTCACTGTCTGTGTTGCTGATGGTTGGTCCACCGCGTTCCGGGGTCCTTCATTATGTGAGTCAAGAAAAGCCTACTCTGGAATGGCATATGGATTTAGGAGGAAAACTGCGGTCTTGGATCCTGAAATTGTATTTCCGCATACAAGCTTGGCTTAATAAGAATCCAAATTGTATCTATGTTATAGGGAGGGGTTCCAGGGTGTTGTTTCCTCCAAAACCTGCACGATTAACGGAAGCCATTCCTCCCGGAAAATATATAGCTACCTCTCGAGTGTGATAATGAAATTAGTTAATTAAAATATCGCGTTAAGCTTTTATGAAATCTTAAGGCCAGAACACGAGATGATAACTCTCAAGCAAAGCACAAAACAGTATCAAAACTTTGATACATATTTATTTTCATACATACACTAGCAATTATTGCTTCTTGCAAAATTAAACAAACTACATCGAAATTAACGGTAACTATTAGTTATTTGTTGTACTTTTTCAATTGGCCATCTCCCCCGGTATTACCCTGCAATTTTATGTAGTTTAACTTCATACTCATATTACATTAATGTTTTATCTAATCACTAATTCCTCTAATATTCATCGTAAGTATTCAATATATATATATATATATATATATATATATATATATATATATATATATATATATTACGGTAATAGTTATTATTACTTATTTATTCCTTTTTTTGTGTGTCAATAAATTCAAGCCGAAACATTGGCAATAAATTCTCATTTTTATTTTAAAATTGACTTTCATGACCCTGACTATTTCCATACTAATTTGATTTTATTATTTTTTTTTTTCAAATCTGTTTTTGTTTTTTCTCTCTGAAAGTTTTATGTTTTTTTTCCCCTCAGTTCTGTTTATTTTAAAATGGCTTTATTAACTCAACTAAAAGGCATAACATTAAAACTTTTTGTTATAATTAATAAAATTAGGAAAATATTAGCAATCATTCGGAAAGGAACAACTCAGAAATATATGTACTAATATTGCTAACCATCGCTTCTCATGAGCAATTGTAAAGATAATGATCGCCATGAGGAAAGTGTAGAAGGCCTTCAAGAAAAAGAAATGAACAAAGACGATACATTTTGGGTTTGTGATCCTAAACTTTGTAATTTAGGACAAAATTTAGGACTTTTTTTTTTTTTATCTGCTTTCAAGTATATTATGCAGTTAACCCTTACGACTTTATTTACAACATTTAAGAAAGAAGTCACACGTGTTGTTGTTAAGATGCATCGAAATGTTTCTTAAAACATCAAATATAGGTTCTCCTTACCAAGGCAATTCATTTGATACCCCACATGATGGGTTTCAGAAGGAATGATGGCTTTCCGATGGAACAAAAAGTACAAAACGTCATAGGTAATATGACACTCCCGTATCAAGACCTACCTGCGTGCCATGTTTGGTCAAAATAGGCCAAACGGTGTAGCTTTTTATAAGGAACAAACAAATAAATAAATAAACAGAAAAACAGACAGACACGTGATTTTTATATATATAATTTGTGTAAGCAACAAACATGCAGACAGACAGCTGATAGACGATTTGACCTAGCCTATGACACTACCCGGATAAAGACCTACCTGTGTACGATGTTTGGTCAAAATCGGTCAAATCGTGTGGATTTGTATAAGGAATAAACAGTTAGGCAAACAGCTGGTATAAGATTTTGACCGAGCCTATAAGGGCCTAAATGTTTCTTATAACATCAAATATAGGTTCTTCATACCGAGAAGATTCATTTGATACCCCACATCATGGGTTTCGGACGGAATTATGGGTTTCCGAAGGAAGTACAAAACTGGCACGCCCCCGCCCCGGAAGCGGCGTCAAACACAATTTTTCAGTATTTTTCGATTTTTTTCTTTAATAACACCCTCATATCTATCATCCTGCAAAATTTCAAGTCTCTAGCATCATGGGAAGTGCCTAATAATTTTGATGAGTAAGTGAGTGAGTGAGTCAGTGAGTCCTATAAATCCCGATTTTCGATCGCTTATATCTCAGAAACTATTTGATGTAGAATTATGAAAATTTCCATTTTTACTCACATTTAGTAGTATAATACCTGTGTAAAATTTCATAACTTTATCTTTACCTGGTTAAAAGTTATGAGAGGGTAAAAATCTGCTCTAAGACCGACTGTAATATACACACAGTATGCTTAGGCCGAAACTTGGCCAAGATCAATTAGTTCAGAAAAAATATTTTTTTTGGATGTAATAGCGTTTTAATGGGCTAACTATCCCAAGTTCTAGATTTTTAGTATTCCATACCCCCTAAATGCTCTCAGCCCCCCACCCCGAAATTATTTTGTATATACGTTAGTGGCTTGTGCCCATACTAGAGACTACTTGTGCCGAGGGGGCGTCGCCTTTACACGGCTAGGCCATTAATTGTAGTTCTTTGGAATACAAAATTATTGTTATGATTTTAGTAGAATGTATAAATATTTGTGCTATCGGACGGAGCGGAGGTGCGGTTGTAAGGTGAGAGCAGCCGCCTACACAGCTGTGTAATTATGATAGGACGGAAACCCAACCCTACCTCTAACAGGTTCTCTCCAACCTGCCCTTTCCTAATTCGGCAAAAACACCGGAGGAAGTGGGGAATTGCCTGTGAAATCGGGCCACCGCTGTCCAGCTCTCTCCCCCTACTCTTGATGTCTTCTTTGTGTCTTACTCATATTCTTGGCGCGAGCTATCAACTCCGAAGAAAGAACCTTTCTGTTATGTACGAGCTCGTTTAGAGCAAGAATGACAGAAAAAAATGCCTTTGGATCATTGAGAAGAGATCGTTGACCGTTGAGACTGTGAAGGTGAAAATACATACTACCCATCCCCGACTATTTGCACCTTCTCAAAACATGTTTTTTACTTGAATATGTATATTATACAATGGCCTGTGTAGTCATCATTACTTTGCTCAACATTTATTGGAGACTATCTCGGTGATCCATGGATGTTATAAATTTCCTTAGGGCGAATGTCTCCCCCCCCCCCCCCCCACAAAGACATTATGTCTTTATGTTTACTACTCAAGGTATGAATAAGATTTTCTACATTTTCACGTGGAGCTAAAGAGGAGGGAGTCTGAGAATACGGGTTTTAGAGAGGCGGGATAACACAAATCTAAAGGACCTGTAAAAAAGTAGGAATTAATTTTCTCGTCTACAATCATTCATTTCGTCGAATTTTATCAAATTATTGTCGTCAATTATTTCCAAAAAAAACTGATCTTACTAGTATTTCATAGGCCGGGAAACTAGAACATTTAGACTCATTTTGATGATTTTTGTTTTCTATCTATAAAAGCGAAGGTATACACAATAGCATAGGATATTACTAAATAATGCAGATTTGAAATCGAACATTCACCTAGTCCTCTGGCACTGAAAATCCTCTGAGTATGGGGTCATGAAAGGTCTTCTATTACCACATTTTAAATTTTCTCTAAATTATATTGCCTAAAATTGCAGTTTGTAAATATTTTTATGGATATTCTGGTTGAAAATGTGAAACAGTTAATAAATTAAAACATTTATTTGGAGTTGAAGGAAAGAGAACGTTTTTCGGAATAATTTCTTCAGGGTGCGACAAACCTATATTTTTTTTTTCCATATTTGAAATTCCAGAACATATAATTCTTCTTTTGAATCTGGCTAACCATACCTTTCCGAAGTATACTAGTCACTGCAATCCTATGAAGTACTAATTCATAGAAATTGAGCTTACTAATTAACTTGTTTAGCGCCAATATGACCGAACAATGTGGTAGCCACAGGATGAAAGATCAAGGAACTGAGATTGTGATGAGGCTCTACTTCTTAAGTAAACAGGCAACTGAAAGACGAAAAGGATTTTTTAAGCTCTGCTCGATGCTCTGAACTTTGTACTCTGGATTAATGACTTAATTATGAATCCACGACATATTTACTGCCACGGAAATCGGCAATTAGTTGTTTATTGAGTGTTGCTTGTATTGTATTTGTCTATTATTTTGCATGCGTGTTTCGATTTGCGTAACAATGTTTCTTTGAAGAATACATGATTTATTTGAGATTGTTGTAGCTATATATTATACTGGAAGCCATTCCGTAGCAGGGAAAGCCCCGATAATCGGGAAGACTGCGTGGGCACCTGGATCTCTTGTTAGCTGATTACCCTCTGCTTTATTGCCTTAGGGCCAAAATCATTTTTCATCCGAATCAACTACACAGTTTCGAATTTTAATTGAGCCCTCTTTGGATTTATGATGGTGGAAGAGGGAGGGTTGTAGCTGGCCTTGAGGTGTAAGGAGGCCCAGCTAGAAGTGGGTGGGGAATGTGGTTGTGAATGGACCGCTGCTCACACACTCAATGGCTTCTATCCAAGGACGTTCTTTCGGGCTCCTGCTCCAACACCATCATGGCGAATAATAACCAACTCTGCTTTTTTTTTATATTCTTTTTAGTTGCCTCTTTTTTTCATTCTTCTTTCCTTCGCAAAGGTGTTTACGTTCTTTTCAACTTCCCATTCAGCAGATACACGGCACGAGCGTTATAAATATCAGCAGAAAAAAGAATTCCTCTTTCTGTGTGAACTCCATTCTCTTCCTCTTTTTATCTCTTTGTAACTCATAGTAACTCTGTAAGAGAAGAGTAAGCCTATCTTAAATTAAGCCAAGCCCTCCTGTCTTCACACCATTTCTTTATTTTTTACCAGAGGGCACCAATACCCTTCACAATATGTATTGCTCCTTTTATACAACCAAGGATTCGTAATACCATTTTCATTTCCGCTTAGATATTTTTAATTTTGTTTTTATTCTGGCAATGCTTATATTTCGAGTAAAAAAAGGATAAAGAAACAAGGATGTATATAGAAAATAATTTCGGTAGGGGGGGGGCTTGGACCATTTCCGGGGTATGGAATACTAAAAATTTAGAGCTTGGAATAGTTTTAGGCAACTAAAACGATATTACACCTAAAATAAAATATTTTTTATAAACCAAGTGATCTTATTTATTTTATTTTGAAGGGTTTTATGAAACATTTTTACCATCATATTGAAATTGCGGGAAAAGCTGCAGCCCCCTCAGCCCTCCAGCCCTCCCCCTTATATACGCCCATGTAAAGAAAGAAACATTATTCATTTTCTACAATATATTTGTTATCACCAGTTAATAATTAGATGTTTTTGGCCCTGTAGGGTTATTAGCTTGAATTGCATTTAACAGTAAAATGAATATTTCAGTAAAAGAAGTTAAGTGAATGAAAAACAGGTTTTTAATAAAAACTTTTCTTTCCTTAAGAATGAGCGATAAGGTGGTGAGTAGACTTCGGCATTGTCAGTTTCCTGTACATTGTGGTGCCTATAACCTAACTTTCTTTGGTCATGTTTTGGAAGTAGACGTTTTAATTTTTAACGAAATTTCAAAACAAAACTATAACTATTTCTACACCAAGCTTTCCAAATGACACTAGGGATGAAATCGAAAATGCTCCAACACGACGCAGCCTGACTTCGCGATCTAGTAAATCTTCTCCCACCAACTTGATGTAGAACATGAAGAAACAGCTGATGGAATTAGCGGTCACCATTGGATGATGTTTTGAAGGGGGGAAGGAATAATGGGTTAAGGGCCAATTGTGATTCATTGGTAATGGATCTAATTGGCTGGAGCTATTACAGGAGGAGCTGGATAATCATCCTCTCCTCCCTCTTATAAATCAGCTCACCCCGGCCTTACGATTTCCTCTAATTGTCTATATCCGCCAGACATTTCCTCTATAGATATTTTGCCTCGTTCTACGTAATTTCTAGCGCATTCTCACCATAGCGTCTTCCGTATAATGCATACCTTTGGTATGATTTCGAAAGCATAGAATAAAAACTTCGATTGCAGCCACGCAAAAGTCGCTGCAGAATATCCACAACTATATGAAGAACTGATCCTAAATGAAGGCAAACTAGAATTGAAACAAACAAAGAAATTTATTTCGGAATACTGGGAACACTTGGACGAGACATTTGGGCTATACAAAACAAAAGTCCAACTCGCAGGAACTGCATCATCTTGGCGTGATTCCGTTCAAATCCCTAGTGCGATAAGTAATAGAAGCAGTTATTGGTAGGGATTGATATTTCGTTAAAAATATAAAATAAAATCTCAAAGAGAAGAAAGTTTAAGGCACCACAACAGGAAACTAACACTATTACCAATAAGTTTTTCATTTTCTGGCCTTATTTTCCTAAAATACCAACTTTACTGATAAATAATTTCTTATTTTCGAGGTGTATGGGTTCTGAAACGTAAAATGTTTTAGCCGGCTCTTCCGGATAACCGGGTTTGCTCCCGATGGAGGGAGGGAAGAACCGTGCTAAACATCAAGATGAAGATAGTCCACGTCCCAGAAAACGTCAGAATTTCTGAAAAATCTATGTTACGAAACGTTCGTTTTGCTGTTATGCAGCTTTCTTTGGCTTAAAATACCTAGATGATGGAGGAATGCCATGATAATCTTTAGATGGCCATGGATAAGTGCTGGCCTTATTGATGGTCATCTAAACGTTATCATTGGGCTTCCTTCGTCGCCTAGGTATTCATTGCTGAAGAAGGCGCTCAAAAAGCATACCGAAACGTTCATAATACACATTTTTCAGAAAATCTGATGTTTTCTCTTAAACTTTGTTCAAACTGGATGCGTTTTTGAGTTGTTTAACACACTGTTGTGCAACGTCGGCTTACACTGACGACGTTCGCAGTCTTGTTTGGTCGGAATAATTTAAGCAATGAATGACTCTCGTATTCGAATAGAAACCTCTCTAGGAAATAACATTAAACACAATCGCATTAGGAATTTTCATTTCGGGTTTAATTCCAACTAGAGGATAATAAAATGTGCCAGGTATCATTCGTAAATATCTATAACATATTTTAGGCTCTTGGAGTAGCCAACTATGACTAAATAATATGAAGGAAACAATACAATGGAACTCCCCAAACTTTTCCCTCTCTTAATAAATTTTGTTCACCCATTCACTTCTCAGGTCACCACTGCATAGAAACAATATTTTCAACAATGGTTTCTCTAGGACCAATGACTTATCCAATTTCCTAGGACCCAACTCCACGGAACTTAAGCTTTATATACATTATGATACACTGATTTGAAAAGAATTGCGATTAGTCAGTGCTATTGTGACCAATCAACCTTAGGGTGGGTTTACACTAGGATAGTTATTGCAGGATATTTATATCAGAGAGTAATTCTGACTAGTGTAAACCATGTAAAAGGCCGTAGCCGGGTAAGCATGGGTTGTCGGCCCCAGAAAGGTTTTCGCTTGAAATTTGGAGGATCAAACTAGCCCCTTAAAAGTGGCCTAAAGCTAAATTTTCAGCTCTGAATTCACACCCCCCGTCGAATAAAAAACAGAAAATCGAAATTGCTTTGAGTATTTATATCTCAGGATTGAGTTGTCGGATCAGAATGAATCAAAAAAGAAAATACGCATCTTTCTTAAGGCCTTTAGAATAAAAATAATTCGGTGACATCGCGTTCAACTGTTTTTTTGTGTTTTTATTTTTTAATTATTTTTTTTACGGAGTATCCGTTTTGGTACAATCACCAAACTTTTTGTAAAAATTCTCTTACCATCCGTGTACCACCTCAATTTTTTTCAAGAGGCTCCGAGCGGTACGCCATAGTAAAAAAAAATCGATTCTATTTTGGCCTATATTATGGAAAAGCAAGAGGGTTATATTTAATTGTAATTTAATAATTAATTATATATATATATATATATATATATATATATGTTCGACTATGTATAAAATGGTTGTTGATAAACATTATTATCCGTATTATCAAAGGATTTTTTTTTTTTTTTTTTTTTTTTTTTTTTTTTTTTTTTTTTACGGTGGTTCGACAGCTAGGCCATTATTTCCGTTTTATCAATGGTTATTGTTTAGATTAATCCTATTATTTATTTATTTTATACATCGGCTCCACAACTAAGACGATTAGCAGGTAACGAAGTTTGTGACGTCAGAGTTTCACTGAATCAAGTTAATAAATAGTGTAAATAAAACAAGTAGTCCTACTAAGAATCATTTAATATCTGTAATCCGCTCCTTATCTATTTAAATAAGCGAAGGTTACTGCGTACGAATAAAGGCTGTTTCACGCTAGACCGTGTCAAGTCCGGGCCGGGCCACGGTGGAACAACCACACCAGCATATTCAATGGACTAGTTCACGCTACACCGGGCCGAGTCCGTGTTTTATGCGTGTGTGATTGCTTCCCCGTGTCCCGGCCAGGACTCGGCCCGGACCCGACACGGTTAGCGTGAATTGGCCATAAGTCTCATCTGAGTAATATTTTAGTGCAGTTCTATAAAGTGACATCACGTGTTTAGTAAGCATATTCTGACTTATATTGCGTAATAAGAACAAATAATCCAAGATGTCCTATTTGTGTAAAGCTTGTAAAAGAAGTTCCAGGTACATCCAAAAAGACAGCATTACCTGCTGAAGTAGAGGAATACTTCGAAGTTTCAGATGATAGCACAATTTCAAATGATTCGACTTTATAAATAGTACGCCCCCCCCCCCCCACAAGATAGCTTAGATTCTGAATTCAGAGAAGTCCAGAAAGAATGTCTGGAAAATCGTCTAAGTCATCCAAAGTGACGCTTTTAAATGGAAGTTTCTTGCGTTGGTTTCAACCTCTCCAGCTAATGTATTTCCAACGTACATCTACCTCTTTATCCTATTCAATATTTCATCTGAGTAACCAAGATCAGATGAATATCTTTTTCCAAACTGATTGTTGTAAAAAGCTCCTATTATGAAATAAATGCCAATCTTTGGAAGCATTTTATTGCCTAGTTTTTTATCAAGAAGCTGATTTTTTATTTAACGTAACATGTACTGATTCAGCAGGCCAACGGATTTTGTTACAAACCTAGATTCGTTTGATTCATCAGTTGTTAATTGCTTTCGTTTACCTTTCAAGGCGGCATTAGTACTTGAATGCCCTTATTTTCTAAATCACTCTTTACGTCACGAAAACCTCGGTCCAATATATCTCCCTGTACCATCAATCTGCATAAGCCTCCTGGATCACTTACTGCCTCTTTCACACAGAAATTCTTTCTGGATTTCTATGAATCAGAATCTGTCCTATCATTTGGGGGGGGGGGGCTTTTCTCAAATAGGACACCTTGGATTATTTGTTCTTATTACGCAATATAAGTCAGAATATGCTTACTAAACACTTGATGTCACTTTATAGAACTGCACTAAAATATTACTCAGATGAGACTTATGGCCGATTCACGCTAACCGTAACACTTCGTTACCTGCTAATCGTCTTAGTTGTGGAGCCGATGTATAAAATAAATAAATAATAGGATTAATCTAAACAATAACCATTGATAAAACGGAAATAATGGCCTAGCTGTCGAACCACCGTAAAAAAAAAAAAAAAAAAAAAAAAAAAAAAAAAAAAAAAAAAAAAACCCTTTGATAATACGGATAATAATGTTTATCAACAAACATTTTATACATAATCGAAAATATATATATATAATTAATTATTAAATTACAATTAAATATAACCCTCTTGCTTTTCCATAATATAGGCCAAAATAGAATCGATTTTTTTTTACTATGGCGTACCGCTCGGAGCCTCTTGAAAAAAATTGAGGTGGTACAAGGATGGTAAGAGAATTTTCACAAAAAGTTTGGTGATTGTACCAAAACGGATACTCCGTAAAAAAAATAATTAAAAAATAAAAACACAAAAAAACAGTTGAACGCGATGTCACCGAAAGCCGAATTATTTTTATTCTAAAAGCCTTAAGAAAGATGCGTATTTTCTTTTTTGATTCATTCTGATCCGACAACTCAATCCTGAGATATAAATAATCAAAGCAATTTCGATTTTCTGTTTTTTATTCGACGGGGGGTGTGAATTCAGAGCTGAAAATTTAGCTTTAGGCCACTTTTAAGGGGCTAGTTTGATCCTCCAAATTTCAAGCGAAAACCTTTCTGGGGCCGACAACCCATGCTTACCCGGCTACGGCCTTTATGTCCGACATAAATTCTATACGGTTTCCATTAGTCGCAATTTCTCTCTGATATAAATATCCTGCAATAACTATCCTAGTGTAAACGTGGAGTGAAACCTTGAGATATTGCAAAGAGAAAGGCAAACCCCAATATTTATTATGTATTTTAGTAGTGTTATTTTATCTAATATTTTCTTAACTTTTGATTACTGACATTGGTGTAGATGTTTTCATTGAATACATATCTCTAATTCAACATCTATTTTTGGATTTTCTGTTGTCAGTATTATTTAAGTGCCTACTGATGTAGTCAATTTAATTTTGTGTTTGTGAAATTGAGTAGAAGAACATTTTGAAACTTTCCCTCCATAAATAAGTGTAGGGCCTCGTACATGGGGCATTGGATCAAGGTTGATAGGTGGGAACAACATACTCTACTTTTCTTAGAACTATTAAACAGGTTAAATGGAGAACAAATAAAAAAACACTGCATATTTTAAATATTCCCGGAACGAACTAGACGGCGGTACACCTCCTCATTTAATGCTCTTACCTAAGATTGTTTGTATTCAAGCCAGACATAGTGCGAGTTAATAAATTACACATGGTATATGCTAAACACGTTTTCCTTTTTTAGGTAATGGAAGAATTACTACACTGAAATGAATTAACCCTCTTGTTTCCTCATTTCCTCAGTTTTTTTTTTATGATATCATGATTTTGTGGATGTCTAGACTTCATAGGAACACTGAATACCACTTAACTGCGTTTCCTCTTTCCCATTACCGGGAGGAAACTCGCTGATGACGCAATCTGGAGGTGCCGATCAGAAATTTCCACGTTTTAGAACTTATGAAATTTCAAAGTTTTAGACATATTTGTCTGTTCACACTCTAGCGGCCTCAAAAATGATCGGATTTTGATGAAATTTGAAACGAAAGGACATGTTCCTTAACACCGGAGCACTGTTTTTTTACGGTGATATTCTGTAAAAAAAAAAAAAAAAAAAAAAAAAAAAAAAAAAAAAAAAAAAAAAAAAAAAAAAAAAAAAAAAAAAAAAAAAAAAAAAAAAAAAAACATTTCAATGCGATGCCCATTTTCAAAAAGAGTTTATTTTTTCTTGGCCAACATCTAGGCCATTTGCCATCCTTCATAAACATCCATCATGCTGAAACATCCTTGCATGGTGAATGCAGGGAATCTTTCCAACGAATCATGAAATGAAAAGCCTCAACCTGCTGCAGCCGGAATTCGAAGTCGCTTCTCCCTCATGAGAATTCAAGGCGATGCTCACTAGACAACGGTGAGACCCAAGAAAAGCAAATAAATCGAATATATGCCGGTTTAACTAAAAACTTCTATTAATCTCACGGGATTAAGGCGGGAATTCCTACCGCCGAAGAAGACAGCTCACCTGAAACTATAGTCACATGAGATGATATCTATATTTGAAACATTATCACTTAGATTGCAGTCCGATATGTTGTCCGTCCGTCAACCAAGAGACTGGTGAACTAAACAGTAAATTCTTAATTCGATAGGAAATAGTGTTGCTTTCTCTTGAACCTGTATGTAATATTTATTTATTTTTACTTTTCTTTTACAGTGATTTTAGTTTATCATTATAAACAGTCCTGCAAGATGCGTAAGGCATTTATTTTTCTTAATGAGGTGCAGATAGTTAGACGCCAAGGTGATAAGCAGTCAGGGAATAGTTGGGATTCGGCTAAGAAATAACAGTCTGAATTTCATAAAAATCTATATTTAGAACGTTTCGCATGCTCTGAGCCAGCCTTCTTCAGCGGTGAATGCTTAGGGGATGGAAGAAGACCAATGCTAGCAGTTAAGTAAAAATGTCCCAGGTTGTTTATTTTTTATGTTTGTTTTATAACTATGCAAGATGGACGATTGGAAATCAAGTGGCTAAGGCAATCAGTAACATTTGTGTAAATTCTGCAACATTCGGATAGCTGTAGAAAATGTATTAATCTATGGAGTGATATCCTCCGCTTGCCTCGATATTGACCCTTTTTCAATATACTAGAGGAGGAATGAAAAACCCAAAATTACGAAACTTCCTATTCCTCAAGAATAAACAAAATTAGGCATCTGTAGTATTCTACGTTTATATTCTGCATTTTCCGATTACACCCTCGAAAGGAGATAACTAGAATGACGATTATGGGACGAAAGAGTTCTAGAACGTTGTACATCGGAGCAAGAATGAATGAGAAATATTTGTCAGAGTGAATGGGAAGCGTGAAAGGCTAAGACACGGGTATCAGGTCACGAAGACGAGCTCTCACTCACGAATTTCCAATGCTCCTGCCTTTAATTTATTGGTTTCAAGTTTTATACCTCACATCCGAGTGCTTATCCATATGGCCCTTAGAATTAGAGAGAATTCCTACATAAAGAACCATCAAAGAAGAAACATTAATAAGACATTTAGTTTTTTTTTTTTTTTTTAACATATAGATTATTGTTTCACACGCAAAATCGTTTCGTCCCTCTCCCTGTAGGGAGGAACCCCCCTTATGATGCAAACCAGTGGTGCCAATGAGCAATGTCCACGTTCAGGTTCTACAGGTCTCGATAATATCGATGGTTCAAATTTGTGTACATATATTTAGTTAGACACACACACGCAAACATATATATATATATATATATATATATATATATATATATATATATATATATATATATATTAAACACTTTGGGCCAAGATTCCTGCATGACCATTCTTTCCCATTAGGTCTTAGCGAATCAGCACATGCCACCGATAGATAACCTTAGTAGGTGTTGGATAGGGCCTTTAAGGAGGTTTATTTTGTATACAGGAATGGTCAATGCGCATTCTTGGCAAGACCACTTCACTTCCCTTCTGCCTGTTACAACTTTTCCAGTTTCAATTTTTCACCTGTTCTAATTTTCTTTGATATATGTAGTACTCGTATTTGATGACCATTTTACGTAATGGCCTAGTACAGTTCATAATTTTGTGAAATAATCTTTAAGTACTCTTTTTGAGCAACTCTTGAAGAAAAGGTCTTCTCTTAGATAGATAGCTGGATAGATAAACAAGCTTTATTTCAACAATAAAATACAATAAACTATTTTTGTGATTTCATGTGAACTCTTTTCTCTCACTAAAATGGTTAAATACTTACACAAACGTATACTTTAAGGCTGTGCACAAAAAAAATATGAGGGAAAATGAAAAAAAAAAACAAAAAAAAAACTTGACTTATATAGGCGTAATACTTATATTACTTATATGGGCGTACTTATATGGTAATTGGTTAGCACTATTATGTTTATAATTAGAGTAATTTAATGACTTACTATTGTAGTCAACTATTTCCTCTAAGGGTAGTAGGTAACACCTTTATTCAGTTAGTTTTTTTTTATTTTATTTTCAGGTTACATAGGGTGCGGCATGTCTTATGCCGTCCTAGTGAGGGAGGGAGGAACCGCGCTAAAATGTACATGGCGTTCATAATAGCGCCCAAAAAAATCTAAAACGAGAGGATTATATTTTAAAAAGGAATGTGACTTGTGTGGCTTAAACGAAGAATTTTCTTAGGACCCGTAAACCATTAAAGGAAATCTTAGTGCGATTTCCAAATGGTTTTAAGTGCTTTGCAGGTTCTCGGAAAAACCTTTTGTGCTTTGTACGAAGTACTCCATCATGTACCTGAGCAGGTAGGACTGGCTAATCGTCTGTCTGCCACTACAACTTCCTTCCGGTCTCCACCCTTCCTCTCACCTAATCCTGTCTCGTCGCCTCTTCTCAAGATGGGTGTACTCAGTGCCCGGCCCCATTCATGGGTGGGCTGCTCGTCTCTTTCTGGCTTTAGCTTACCATTTATGAATGAACCTCCCACCATCATAAGCAAAGAAAAAAAAATATATGAAATAAGGTGTCATAATAATCGTTTTTAATGTATTTTTCGTGCAATTTGTTCTGATCAGCACAATGATCGAAAACTGAATTTAGCGCGACGTTTTTTAAATCAAATACAGGTGATACCTGAAAAAGTGATTAATTTTAGTATTTAAAATTATGATCAGCCAGACTGTGTAAGGTCTTTACAAAAGTATTCCTAAACCAAATTGGACCAAGCCAGACAACCACATGCCTGTTTTATTAGAATGGGAGTTATTTTGGATATCTAGGAGGAATGGTTTGCATAAATTAACTCAACAGGTCCTACCCGAATTTTTGATCTAATGGTCTAGATAGGATTTACTGCTTTTAAATTGCTCATTTGCTGTCTAATGTTAAATTCATTTAGATTTTTTAAACGTCTTCTTGGCATCCAGAAGTGAGATTTTCCTGTTGTTAGATTTATAGTCGTTTTATTGGTATTTGGGAATCTTTCCCTCGTCTTGTGTTAGTTACAAGTAGTCGTTATCGATAGACGATGATCGTTAGAGGAATTTCATTGTTTATTTATTAAGTTGTCGTGGATAGGTGATTCAACTTTTAACATGTATAAAAGGAAATACATTTTTTTTATTTTTTCCTATTTTTGATATGTCAAGTTGTCAATAATGTCTGAACAGTTTTTTCTTAACGTTATAATGTGTTGTATGTCTGTATTACTTGGTAGTTTTTTTGGTTTTTTTAATGGTATACGTAACTTCCCTTTATTGTTATTTTTTTCCGTGTTTAACGACGTATCAACTATTGGGCTATTAACGCCGGGGTATCTACAGGTTGCCACCCTTTTATAATACCAACAGCACGTGGTCGGTCACCCATTCAGATACTGGCCACGCCGACGTTGCTTAACTTCGGTGATATCGTCGATACAAAAGCAAACTAACGAATATGAAAATCACCACTTTTCAGAGTGGAAAAGTATTCATTCATAACTTTTTTTTGACGGTCAAATATTCAGCAGATTTGACCTTTTGATAGTGGAATACTTTCCCTTTAATAGAGTGAAATCAGATTCAAGAATTTGCCGCACATAAGTCCAGCAGAAATTAGTAAAGATTGACAATGAAAGATGCATTTTTTCATATTCGTTAGTTTGCTTTTGTATCTACGATATACGGGAATCGGTGCATTCAACGAAGCTAGCCTCTTCTCTATCATTGACAACATATCCTTAAATTTCATGTTTTTATATTTTGGATCCCTTATTTAGAACATTCCATCATTGAGAAATATGTACTACCAGTACAGGCAACGAACAGTTATAGGTGGAAATTTTTGGAACACAATTTTTGACTTCGTAACTTAGTTTGGGCTGGATAGAAGGTGAACATATCAAAAGTCCTCGCCCCTAGTCTTTAAGCCGGGGGGAGGGGGGGTTTAGAAGGTCCCATTTTTCGGGTTTTCACTTATATCACGAAAACCCTGCGTCCTAGCGACATGACTATTCTATAACAAATGAAAGCTGATTAAATTTTCTAAAAGTTCTATTCAATAAAGTTTTTAGAGATATCTTTAGTTTTCGAAATATCCACTCTTGAAAGTCTGTCATTTTGGGAAAAAACACACTTTTAGCGCGGTTCCTCCCTCCCCCATAGGGAGGAAACCCGCTTATAAGGTTGATACAATGAAGCAATCCGGAAGTGCCGACTAGAAAATTTCGCGTTTCAGAACCCCTAGAAACCGAAAATAACGGTGGTTCAAATTTGTATATATATATATATATATATATATGTATATATATATATATATATATATATATATATATATATATATATATATATATTTGTCTGTTCGCTCTCTAGGTAGAAGACGAATGGTCCGATTTTGATGAAATTTGGTACAAAAATCTGTCGTCCGATTTGAAAGGTCAAGTTCGTTAACCAGCAAAATCCGCTCACTGGAAGATGGCGTTTGGGGCGAAATTCGCGCATAAAAAATCGTAACGCTTACGTTTTTGAGATCATAAGCTTGTAAGTACTCGTTTTATAGGCTTCTTGGGCTAGGAAAACGAATGAAACCATTTTCAAGGCGATAGCTTTAACCGTTGTCGAGAAAATTGGACAAAAATAGTTTTTGAATACCGTTTTTGGTTTGGGTACTTAGAATAACGGGATTCAGTTGAAACATTATCTGCATGTTCTACTTTCATTAAAACTAATATGTTGAAAGTTATGTTACGTTTGGAGTTAAGGAAGGGTTAGAATAAAATATTTTATGAACAGACATGAAAAGTTTTGGAAACTTCGTATACTTTCATTAATATCTCGAACACGGTTGGGAAATCGTGGTAAGTGGATTAAAACTATTTGAAAGCTAACTAAATTCTCTACAAAATGATTCTAAAACTATTTTTGATTAGGTTATGTCAATCGGAGAAATAAGTGCTTAAAACTTCAAATACGTCTGTTTTGTTCTTATGAACGGGTTTTTGTCGTTCTTTTTGTAATTTTTGTCTCTTTCCCTTGGTTTTTTATTGCTTTTTATTTTTGTAATTTCTTATGTTGTATTTGTAAGGAAAATGTATGTGTGTGTAAAACAGGATAGGTAAAATGAGACCAATTTTCTGTTGTCAGAAATAATAAAAAGTTTTGGGAACTTCGTATAATTTCTTAATACCTCGAAAACGGTTGAAAATCTTGGGAAGCGAAAGGTTACCATTCGAAAGCTTACTAAATGGTCTACAAGGAAGGTTCTAAAGAAAGTTTTGAATAAGCGATGTCAATCGGAGAAATAAGTGCTTAAAACTTTTAAGTAATTGATTTCGCTTATTCGAACTGTTCTTTTTGTCTTTGATTTTGGTACTTAGAATTATGGGATTCAGTTGAAACATTTTCTGCGAGTTCGAATTTTATCAACACTAATATGTTGAAATTTTGGTTACGTTTGGAGTAAAGGAAGGGTTAGAATAAAATATTTTATTAACAGACAAGAAAAGTTTTGGTAACCTTTTATACTTTCGTTAGTATCTCGAAAACCGTTGACAATCTTGGGAAGCGAAAGGTTACCATTCGAAAGCTTACTAAATGGTCTACAACAAAGGTTCTAAAGAAAGTTTTGAATAAGCGATGTCAATCGGATAAATAAGTGCTTAAACTTTGAAGTAATTGATTTTGTTTATTCGAACGGTTCTTTTTGTCTTTGATTTTGGTACTTCGAATTATGGGATTCAGTTGAAACATTTTCTGCATGTTCTAATTTCATCAAAACTAGTATGCTGAAAATTTACTTACGTTTGGAGTTAAGGAAGGGTTAAATTAAAATAATTTATTAATAGAGATGAAAAGCTTTGGAAACTTCGTATACTTTCCTTAATTTTTTTTTTTTTTTTCCTTTTCTTTTGGTGCATCTACTGCTGAGGTCATTAGCACCTACTTATACTATTTATACTTCCAGTACTTTCCTTAATATCTCGAAAACGGTTGAGAATCTTGGTAAACGAATGGTTACCATTCGAAAGCTTACTAAATGCTCTAGAAAACAGGTTCTGAAGATAGTTTTGATTAGGCGATGTCAAATGGAGAAATAAGTACATATAACTTAGAAGTTTGATAAACGATAATTGATTTCGTTTATTTATACGGTTCTTTTTGTCTGTTTTTATTTCTTGTTATTTTGTTATTGCTTCTAGTAGGAGGATGTATTTCTCAATAAAACAGGGGAATAAATACAAATTCTTTGAACCTGTAACAGAACTGAAAACGTAAATATTCTCCGTGTAGGGTCAGTCCGGGTCGAGGTAGTAGGCCGGTTCAGGTAGGCTTTTATTGCACTTCATAAATCATGATTCATTGTTCTCATCAAGCATTCTAGGACAGCTGACAGTTACCTTTACCTGTAGGAAGTCATGCAGCCAAATGCTATACTAGAAATATAATTATATTTTGTGGTTGAATGTGGCCGTAGTTCAATAAAAAATAACACTACTTTCTCATTTTCATGTACAATTTTATTTTGTTTAATTGCATTTAAAAGTAAAATGGATATGTTAGCACTGCAAGTTAAGTAAATTAGAAATATATTCGTAGAAGAGTCTTCGTAGACCGAAACTTGGGACGGCAGAAAGAGTAATTTCTGCTTAGGATAGTTTCATCCCTAGCCGAAAATCTTGTTTTGTTTTTTTTCATATTTGTTTACATTAGGAATGATCCAAACAAAGTAATAACTGTTTCTATTCTAAGTCTACAAAATAACACTAGGGATATGAATGGAACCGCGCTAAGATGACGCAGTTCCTTCGAGTCGGACTTCTTTCTATTCTCGACCGGATATCTCTTCAACGATGCACCCAAAAAATAAATGTCGGTTATGGGGTTGTAGAGCATTCCATTAGCTTCAATAATATATATTACAATACTATTTTATGTATTTTCTTTCAAACGTTATATACGCACTCACTTGGTCTTAACAAAAACATTGCCAATATAATGGTCAAGATGTTATATAATTGAGTGTGAATAACTGGTCAGAGGCCCAAAATTATATATTTCGTACTATTTATACTTCCAGTACTACCTATATTTACATAATGGAGTATATTTTGGACAATACAATGACTGGAAATGGTGAGAAATTGAACGGTTCATTGGTCGACAGTTGTTGCAAGATATCACGATGAACACTAAAACTGTTTTCACAGTTGAAGGAAAATACATAAAATAGTAAAGTTATGTATATTATTGTAGCGAATGGAATGCTCTACAACCCTATAACCGAGATTTATTTTTTGGGTCGATCGTTGAAGAGATATCCAGTCGAGAAAAGAAAAAAGTGTGTTTTTTCCCCAAAATGACTGACTTTCAAGA
This sequence comes from Gonocerus acuteangulatus, assembly GCA_946811695.1. NCBI lineage: Eukaryota > Metazoa > Arthropoda > Insecta > Hemiptera > Coreidae > Gonocerus > Gonocerus acuteangulatus. The sequence goes on along the minus strand of OX328124.1, from coordinate 47,658,254 downwards.
TCGGATATTTCGAAAACTAAAGATATCTCGAAAAACATTACTGAATAGAACTTGTAGGAAATTTAATCAGCTTTCATTTGTTATAGAATAGTCATGTCGCTAAGACGTAGGGTTTCCGAGATATAAGTGAAACCCCGAAAAATGGGACCTTCTAAACCCCCCTCCCCCCGGCTTAAAGGCTAGGGGCGAGGACTTTTGATATGTTTGATATGTATGTAAAAGTCCTATCCAGCCCAAACAAAGTTACGAAGTTAAAAATTGTGTTCCAAACATTTCCACCTATAGCTGTTTTCAAGCATTCGTTGCCTGGACTGTACAGTATGTCGTTAGGATAATAAGTGGCTTACTATTAGAAGCATGGCAGGATTCTTTTCCCCTTTCAATGAACGATTGTTATTTCAAAATAAAATTAATAAAACCAAAATAGAAAAATGATAATTCTTAATTGTCTTCCGCACGAAAATATGACTCTCTTTATGTATATATTTCTTCTAAGGAGCTTCATTTATTTTCTACAGCATTTTTTTTGTACTCTTCGAAATACCAGTTTAGTGTGAGCCCTTTTTTTCACCACTGAACTGTTCCTATTAAATTTAAGCATGAACCATTATTGTAGGAAATTTCTTTAGCTTTCATGTTCAGCTAACGCTGACTGCGATTTTTAACCATTTTTGTGGTACTTAAAGTTAACAAAATATAAGAAAGGTCCAAACCTGCTCATGCCTGTATGTATAGATCCCAAAAAAAACATAAATTTGAAATAGAGGCCAAGTTCCTCCCCCACAAAGAAACACTCCCTTCCCCAAAAAGCGACAAATATCTCCTCCTAAAACCCCCAAAAAACGCCTTACCATCCTACACTCCAAAAAAAGTAGTATGAGTTGGTGTATTAGGTGTACCATATTTTCAACCAAAAATATTTGCCAATACAAGAGATGATACAAGAAAGAAATGTCCAAGTTCATTACTTAGAAGACCTCGTAATTACTTACTAAGAACAGTAAAGACACTTCAACTGACCTTTAAAAACAACAATAAAAATACTTATATCCAGTTACTAAAATATCACTTTCCTCAACCAGGTATATTCTTAAACTTGGCAATTTTTTTTTTTGTGCGAAATTATATTAATTATATTTAGATTATTATATTAATTATATTTAGAGAGAAAACTAAACATTGCCAAGTTTAAGAATATACCTGGTTGAGGAAAGTATTATTTTAGTAACTGGATATCAGTATTTTTATTGTTGTTTTTAAAGGTCAGTTGAAGTGTCTTTACTGTTCTTAGTAAGTAATTACGAGGTCTTCTAAGTAATGAACTTGGACATTTCTTTCTTGTATCATCTCTTGTATTGGCAAATATTTTTGGTTGAAAATATGGTACACCTAATACACCAACTCATACTACTTTTTTTGGAGTGTTGGATGGTAAGGCGTTTTTTGGGGGTTTTAGGAGGAGATATTTCTCGCTTTTTGGGGAAGGGAGTGTTTCTTTGTGGGGGAGGAACTTGGCCTCTAGTTCACATTTATGTTTTTTTTTTTGGGATCTCATTACTTTTTTCTAAGTATTAAATAAAATTTAGTTGCCACATACCTACTGGCTTTTTTACTTCATATAAAACCAGTGTCTTTGGATTCTGCATAAAGTTCTCCTTAATGCTTGATATTTGATACCAATAATCAACCTACATACATCTAATCACTAGACTAGAAAAGTTTCCAGATGACAGTACTCTAGAGGTCAAATTGATTGCTCGCCTAACTAAACTATTACACTGTAAAACACAGGAACCTCATCCCGAGGATAAAGATCACCACAAGGAAAGTGTAGAAGGCCTTCAAGAAAAAGAAAAGAACAAAGACGATACATTTTGGGTTTGTGATCCTAAACTTTGTAATTTAGATGACTTTGAAGAACTTAGTATCTGCTTTCAAGTATATTATGCATTTAACCCTTACGACTTTATTTACAACATTTAAGAAAGAAGTCACACGTGTTGTTGTTAAGATGCATCGAAATGTTTCTTAAAACATCAAATATAGGTTCTCCTTACCAAGACGATTCATTTGATACCCCACATGATGGGTTTCAGAAGGAATGATGGCTTTCCGATGGAACAAAAAGTCATAGGTAATATGACTCTCCCGTATCAAGACCTACCTGCGTGCCATGTTTGGTCAAAATAGGCCAAACGGTGTGAATGTGTGTAGGGAGCGAACATGTAGACAGACAGCTGAAAGACCTTTTAGCACTTTCCTCCAAAGGAAAGTAGCTATTGAGGTTGGACTCATGACGGAATTTTTTAAAAATTTCTTCAAATCTTTATCGATCCTACCTAGTAGACACCGAAAATGACCCCCGTTAAAATTTATATATATATATATATATATATATATATATATATATATGCATATATATATATATGCATATATATATATATATATATATATATATATATATATATATATATATATATATGTGTCTGTTAACACGATAGCGGCCAGAGTTTTTGTTTTTTCGTCACGAAACTTGGTATATAGCATTCAATTAGCAAACGATTGAACGAGTTCGTTAACCACCAAAGTCGGTCCACCGGAAGGGGGGGGTTTACCCCGAACCCAAAACACTAATTTGACCATGTCAGCCGTAATATTTGTTATATTTCAACGAAACTTGGTATTCGTAGTGGTAATATAGAGAGAGAAGTGAGATATAAAAATGACCTAAATCGGTTCATTAGAAGGGGGGGTTTACTCCGGACCCACAATACCAATTCGCCACTACCAGCCGTGATTTTTGGTATATTTCGACGAAACTCGGTATTCGTAGTGGTAATCCACAGGTAAATATGTGTTGTAAAAATAAACTAAATCGGTTCATTAGGAGGGGGGGGGGGTTTACTCCGGACCCACAATACCAATTCGCCACTACCAGCCGTGATTTTTGGTATATTTCGACGAAACTCGGTATTCGTAGTGGTAATCTACAGGTAAATATGTGTTGTAAAAATAAACTAAATCGGTTCATTAGAAGGGGGGGTTTACTCTTGACCCAAATTCTTAATATACTCATACCGGTCGTAATTTCTGCTGTATTGTAACGAAACGCGGTATACGTCGTGGGTAACTCATGAGAAAGAAGTGTTGTAAAAATGAGCTGAATCGGTCAATCGGAAAGCGGGGGTTTAATTTGTAATATATTTCAATAGAAAAGCCCGTCAGACGTAGGTTCACAAAGCCGCCGCAAGGAGCGCTTTCTACTACTAGGGTGACTGTATCCTGTTCCTGCGTTAGATCAAAATACGATAATATGAGGTTTTTTGTATTTATTACGTAGTGTAATAGGTACCATGTGTAAACATAACTCTGGAAGCAAATTATTAATTGATCAGTTACTCATTACAAATTTAAAAGAGAACTATTCATGTTTTTATTTTATTTATGTAGGATATTTTAAGCAAATTGTTCTGGAAAGCAATCTACACTACCCAAATTCTGAGGAAAGTGCTTAGTTATGCAGCTCCTGCGTGACGGACTTTTTTACCTATCCTAGTGAATTCCCCGGACCAAGATCTACATGTGTGCCAAGTTTGGTCAAAATCGGTCAAACGGTGTGAATTTGTGTAAGGAACAAACATGGAGACAGACAGCTGATAGACGATTTTGGCCTAGTCTATGACACTACTCGGATAAAGACCTACCTGTGTACCATGTTTGGTCAAAATCGGTCAAATCGTGTGGATTATTATAAGGAATAAACAGTTAGGCAAACACCTGATAGACGATATTGAACTAGCCTATGATTCTCCCCGTATCAAAACCCATCTGTGTCCCAAGTTTGGTCAAAATCGATCAAACGGTTCGGATTTATATAAGGAACAAACATACAGACAGACAGCTGGTGTACGATTTTTACCAAGCCTATATGCGCCTAAATGTTTCTTAAAACATCAAATATAGGTTCTTCATACCGAGACGATTCATTTGATACCCCACATCATGGGTTTCGGACGAAATGATGGGTTTACGAAGGAAGTACCAAACTGGCACGCCTCCGCCCCGGAAGCAGCGTGAAACACAACTTTTCAGGATTTTTCGATTTTTTCCTTTAATAACACCTTAATATCTATCATCCTGCAAAATTTCAAGTTTCTAGCATCATTGGAAGTGCCTAATAATTTTGATGAGTGAGTGAGAGAGTCCTATAAATCCCGATTTTCGATCGCTTATATCTCAGAAACTATTCGATGTAGAATTATGAAAATTTCCAGTTTTACTTACATCCAGTAGTATAATACCTCTGTAAAATTTCATAACTTTATCTTTACCTGGTTGAAAGTTATGAGATGGTAAAAATCGGCTCTAAGACCTCCTGTAATATACACACAGTATGCTTAGGCCGGAACTTGGCCTGGCGCACTACCGTGCGCCTAGATATATTTATATATACGCAAATTATATTCATATATAATACTCACACACACACACACACATATATATATATATATATATACATATATGTATTCTTTACAGACCTTTAGGTTATTCATCGAAAATGTTTCCATTGAGCTTGCCGGGTATATATTGTCTTATCAGACCCTCCAAATCACCATTCCCCTTTGGAGATATAAATGGTTTTATACCGTTTATATAATCATGCAAATTCGAGGCTCATATTTCATTTCCTTGCATAATAAGAAGAATTTTGGTGTGCCAGGTGGGGTTTATCTGGGCAGGCGTAGGTGTTGGGCTTTCATTCATAAAACCTCTCCGCCCCGTCAGCAGGAAATGTTGCACTGCCTCAATATTATACGCCTTAACACCCACTAAATCTTGGCACAGGTTTATTTGGTATTTGGCGTATCAGAGTTGTTTATGAGGCAAGAATTATTTACAGTGGTTGTACTATATAGGTTTTGGCTTAGAAGAAATAAATATTTTTTAACAAAAATATACGATGAAACCTTATCCTATCTTTAGTTAACTAGTAGTAGTGGGTTTTCTTCACCCGATGTTAAGTGAATCAATATTTGAAAATCTTGAAGTATGGCTTATTTGCAAATTCTACTTACAGATATTGTGAATAATAGAAAATTATATAAAGCTTTGCCGGCTAAAGGGGTTTTCTAATCTTATTTATTTTTCGTTGAGACGTTTCGACTTACGCCATTATCAATCTGTATAAAAACAAGAACACTACTAAGTTATAATTACTAGAATTCAAGATTAATATGCTTCCATTTTTTCATAAACATGATAAAGCAGAAGCATGCTACTGCTTTAGCAAAAGTGTATTTAATATCACCAGAATATATTTGTATTTATATCATCATTGTCCCAAATGGCATTTGTAAAGTAATATCATTATTTTTGTATTACTATATTGCAGATGGCTAAGTGGAATTTGGCACAATGATGATATAAATAAAAAAAGTTTCGGAAATATTAAATCCAGCTTTCATAAAGCAAAGATCATTCATATTTATGAAAAAATGGAAACATATTAATCTTGGATTCTAGTAAATATAATGTACTAGTGTTCTCGGTATTATATAGATTGATAATGGCGTAAGCCGAAACATCTCAACGAAAAATAAAATAAGATTTCAAAATCCCTTAGCAAGCAACGGTTTATAGAACCGTCGGTCTTCAACCATAAAACATACTATAAATGAAATACAGGCATTCTCTGAAATTCATTTATCCAGCCTTAGAGACAGTAATAAATGGTAAAGATTTATTCACTTAATTTAATAATAATAATTGTTTACATGAGTTCTACCAGTATACATCATCATTTTTTCCTGATCAATCAGTCGATTTGCTTCGCTTGGGCCCTAAGGCTAAGCAATGAGTCAAAGGGTCTCACCGAGTTTTCATATGAAATCTGCACTAGCGTCTTTCTTGACTTTGATGTATTTATTTTATTGCTTGTTCCTAGAAATAAGTTTCCGTAAATTTTCAAATCTCTAACTATACTCGTTTTGAAGGAATAAGGGTCGAAACCCCTAACTTCAACGTCGTTTTTCTATGAAACTATACTAGATATTTAAATGAAACCAACGTGAATTGAAGCTATTAATTAGGCGTACCTTGCATATTTTTTTCATAATTTTCGGGCCACTTATAAGGTAAGAAAAAAAATTGTGAAGATTTGAAGGATGGTTTTCTCCAACTACCCCTCGAAGCACACCTACCAAAAAAATCACGTAAAATCGGTAATTTCTCAACTATTATCCGTAAAAGTTTCATAGATGTGTGAAAGGTGCATCAAACCTGAAGTAACAAAAATCCAATGTTCTTGAGCTCAGTATCCCAGATTGATTCGCAGCAAAAAGCTCTTCTCAAAACTGTGTTCTACTTCCATCGCAGATTTTCCAGACCTAACTGAGAATGATCTTAAAATACTCTTCTCAGGGACATATCAAATGACACGATTGGTATTTGAATGAATAAAGTAAATATATTTTTCCTTCAAAATTGTACATTGCTTTCAGAATTAATCAATATTTGCAAAAATGCTTGGGCAAGGCCCATCGGCTGGTGTGGATTTAAGAACCAATAGCATTAATATAATATCAAAATCTAATATAATATGAAAAGATGTATACAAAAATATAAATAAATCAAAACATAAAGCACACTAATAATTAAATTGTTCTATTAAAAATTGTCTATATTTACAAATGGCTTCGAGATATTTGCAGAGAACTTCCCAATTTCTCGCATTGAGTTCTTTCAATAGCTCTTCCTTACTGAAAGAGGTTTTGCTATGATATTTGAGCCTAACCTCTTTCAGATCAGGACATACTGCAAGGAAATGGAAGGTGTCTTCGTCTTCTTTAAGCTTGCACATATAGCAGTGGGATCTCTCTCCTATTCGCCAAGGTTTTTTATTAAGGTGGAACATCTCTGCTCTTGCCCTTACTGTCAGTCTTATCGTATGGAGATCATCTGCCACGTACGAAGTGCCGCTTTATTTAAATTCAAGTTCTTTGTACAGGAGGTGGGACTGTGTGGCAAGCAGGTTTTCCTTCCTCTTTTGTTCCTCCGTAGGAAAGGATTGCCTCGATCGCTGCACCGAATATCTGGAACTTGGCAGAAATTGGAATTTCTCTTTTATATAAGAAACGGTACCATACAGAGTTGATTGCATACTTGGCTATGCGACTCTTCTCTTCGAAGTGTTTGCCTAGAGACAGCATCGGAGCGAAGGTGATTCCTAGGTATTTATATTCCTTAGCAACTTCAATAGCATCCGCTCCTAATCTCCAAGCATCGCTATATGCTGCCTTTCCGCCATTTCTGAAGACCATCACGTCAGATTTTCTTATATTGATCTTCAACTTCCAAGCCTGACAGTACTCTTCCAAGTTACGTATCATTAGCTGCAGTGATGCTCTCTCTTCACTCATCAGGACTATACCTGCATTCATGAGGCATGGAATCCTCGTCTCAAGTACTTTCACTACTCCTCCAATACTTTCTGGAAGATCATTAATGAATAACGAGAATAAGTGGTATGTTGCCTCGCTGTGCTATTAGACGGCGATAAAAACGATATTCATGATGAGTACTTTAAAGAAAGTGCCAACATATTAAGGATAAAAATTCGTTCTCGGTACATCAATAGCAAGACATATCATTGTTTCATTGAATATGAACCAAATATGAACAATTACAAGCGCATAAAAAGATACGCTTGCGATTGCACTAATGGCAATAGGACCACAGGTTGCTGTTCACATGTAGCCTCGACAATTTATTTCTTATCACTTGGTCGTTACAAATGAAAAATCATTAAACCCGCGGAAACATTAACATTTTCATTCGATGTTACAAATGTTACCAAAACTATTGAGGAAAATAGTGATGAAGATTAAATTATTTCTTTAGTTGGGTAGAAAATAAAGATTTTTAGAATTATTTTCATTTGAATTTATTACAAACCCTGTTCTAATTTTATCTCAAGAGGCTTGCAATATGACAATTGTTTTTCGATTGTGCACTCTGAGGGTTCGTATTTAGATAACAAAAAATTCCTAAGAGTAACTTGAGATATTTGCGATAAATGTGTTTTTAGTGTTTAGCTATCAATATAGGATTTCAGCACTTTCCTCCGAAGGAAAGTAGCTATTGAGGTTGGACTCATGACGGAATTTTTGAAAAATTTCTTCGAATCTTTATCGATCCTACCTAGTATAGACACCGAAAATGACCCACGTTAAAATTTATATATATATATATATATATATATATATATATATATATATATATATATGTCTGTTAACACGATAGCGGCCAGAGTTTTTGTTTTTTCTTCATGAAACGTGGTATATAGCGTTCAAATAGCAAACCATTGAACGAGTTCGTTAACCACCAAAATCGGTCCACCGGGAGGGGGGGGGGTTTACCCCGGACCCAAAACACTAATTTGACCATACCAGCCGTAGTTTTTGTTATATTTCAACGAAACTCGGTATTCGTTATTTTGATCTAAAGAGAGAATTCCGTTGTAAAAATAAACTAAATCGGTTCATTAGAAGGGTTGGGTTTACTTCTGACCCACAATACCAATTTGCCACTGCCAGCCGTAATTGTTGTTACATTTCAACGAAACTTGGTATTCGTGGTGGTAATCAACAGACAAAAATGGGTTGTAAAAATAAACTAAATCGGGTTATTTGGAGGGGGGGTTTACTCCGGACCTAAAGTACTAATATACTCATAACGGTCGTAATTTCTGCTGTATTGTAACGAAATGCGGTATGCGTCGTGGGTATCTCATGAGAAAGAAGTGTTGTAAAAATGAAGTAAATCGGTCTAATGGAAAGGAGGGTTTACTTTAAAGTCTGTTTCATTACAATTAGCCAGCCAGACGTAGGTTCGCAAAGGCGCTACAAGGAGCGCTATCTCCCACTATGGGGACTGTATCCTGTTCCTGCGTCAGATCAAAAGACGGAATGTGAAGTTTTTGTGTATTTATTAAGTAGTACAGTATCATGTATTAACATAACTCTGGAAGCAAATTATTTACAAAATTAATAATTGAACAGGCCTCATAAGAAATGTAAATGAGCAGAACTATTCACGTTTTAGCGCGGTTCCTCCCTCCCCCATAGGGAGGAACCCCGCTTATAGGGTTGATACAATGAAACAATCCGGAAGTGCCGACTAGAAAATTTCGCGTTTCAGAACCCCTAGAGACCGAAAAAAACGGTGGTTCAAATTTGTATATATATATATATATATATATATATATATATATATATATATATATATATATATGTATATATTTATTTATATATATATATATATATATATATATATTTGTCTGTTCGCTCTCTAGCTAGAAGACGAATGGTCCGATTTTGATGAAATTTGGTACAAAAATCCTTCGTCCAATTTGAAAGGTCAAGTTCGTTAACCAGCAAAATCCGCCTACTGGAAGATGGCGTTTGGGGCGAAATTCGCGCAAAAAAATCGTAACGCTTACGTTTTTGAGTTCATAAGCTTCTAAGTACTCGTTTTATATGATTCCTGGGCTAGGAAAACGAATGAAACGATTTTCAAGGCGATAGCTTTAACCGTTGTCGAGAAAATGAGAAAAATATTTTTTGAATACCGTTTTTGGTTTGGGTACTTAGAATCATGGGATTCAGTTGAAACATTTTCTGCATGTTCTACTTTCATCAAAACTAATATGTTGAAATTTTGGTTACGTTTGGAGTTAAGGAAGGGTTAGAATAAAATATTTTATTAACAGACATAAAAAGTTTTAGTAACTTTGTTTACTTTCCTTAATATCTCGAAAAAGGTTGAGAATCTTGGTAAACGGAAGAATATCATTAGAAAGCTTATTAAATGCTCTAAAAAAAAGGTTCTAATAAAAGTTTTGATTAGGCGATGTCAATCGGAGAAATAAGAGCTTAAAACTTTAAAGTAATCGATTTCGCTTATTCGAACTGTTCTTTTTGTCTGTTTTTTATTCCTTGTTATTTTTTAATTGCTTATTGTTGGATAATGTATTTGAAAATAAAACAGGTTAAGAAAAATAAGAAAAACAATTTAATGTTAGAGATATGGATTTCCAAGATATATAGCTTTTCAACTGCCTAGCGTCCTTCCTAGGGAGGGTTCTTTGTCTTTGATTTTGGTACTTAGAATTATGGGATACAGTTGAAACATTTTCTGCATGTTGGAGTTTCATCAACACTAATATGTTGAAATTTTTGTTACGTTTAGAGTAAAGGAAGGGTTAGAATAAAATATTTTATTAACAGACAAAAAAAGTTTTGGTAACTTTGTATAATTTCGTTAGTATCTCGAAAACCGTTGACAATCTTGTGAAGCGGAAGATTACCATTCGGAAGCTTACTAAATGCTCTACAAAAAAGGTTCTAAAGAAAGTTTTAATTAGGCGATGTCAATCGGAGAAAAAAGTGCTTAAAGCTTTAAATTAATTGATTTGGTTTATTCCAATGGTTCTTTTTGTCTGTTTTATTTCTTGTTATTTTTTAATTGCTTATAGTTGGATAATGCATTTGACAATAAAACTGGTTAAGTAAAATAACAAAAACAATTTATTGTTAGAAATATTGATTTCCAAGATTTCAAGACCTTGTCACTAGCGGGTCTGTTTCTAGTGTAGCGGACCCTTCCAGGTAAGATTGTAAATCATGACATTTCAAGACTTTACTACTCACAGGAATGGAGTTAGTGACCTTAAGGGTTGACTCGCCATTATAATAATTAATTTAAAAAAAAAGACTGGTGGGACCAAAATAATAACTGCTTCTATTTTAATCTTTCCAAATTAGACTAGGGATATGAACGGAACCGCGCTAAGATGATGCAGTCCTGCGAGACGGACTTTGTTTTTTTATTTATATAGGTTATTTACAGCAAATTATTCAGTAATGTAGTCTACACTAAAAAAATTCTGAGGAAAGTGCTTAGTTATGCAGCTCCTGCGTGACGGACTTTTTGTTATTTCAGGTATGATGCACCTTTCACACATCTATGAAATTTTTACGGATAATAGTTGAAAAATTACCGATTTTACGTGATTTTTTTGGTAGGTGTGCTTCGAGGGGTAGTTAGAGAAAACCATCCTTCAAATCTTCACAATTTTTTTTCTTACCTTATAAGTGGCCCGAAAATTATGAAAAAAAATATGCAAGGTACACCTAATTAATAGCTTCAATTCACGTTGGTTTCATTTAAATATCTAGTATAGTTTCATAGAAAAACGACGTTGAAGTTAGGGGTTTCGACCCTTATTCCTTCAAAACGAGTATAGTTAGAGATTTGATAATTTATGGAAAATTATTTCTAGGAACAAGCAATAAAATAAATACATCAAGAAAGACGCTAGTGCAGATTTCATATGGAAACTCGGTGAGACCCTTTCGTGTAGGTATATGATTCCTTACCGCACGTCTATAGGGACAATATGATTAGTACTGTATTATCCCGCTCATCGGACGTTAGGTCAGAGGATCTGTAGTACATAAACTAAGTTTTTCATTGAGAGGAAATCGTTGACCGTTGGTGTTGCGAAGGTAGGGTCGGGTTTTGGTATCTTAATAAAACTACATTTTTTATAAGAAACTAGCTGTTACCCAGTGTGCCATGCTACACCAACTTTATATTATATAGTTGTAAGGAACAAACATACAGCTGGTAGATTTTTTTCACCTTGCCTATGACACTTCCTGTATCAAGGCCTACCTGTGTGCCAAGTTTGGTCAAAATCGCTCAAAAGCTGTGGATTTATATGAGGAACAAATTGAATGGCTTTTTCTTTTTTTGTTCCACAATATAGTATCCCTATACTGTGGGAGTTCATTTAGGTTCTGCAGGTTCCATCTTCCAATACTGCCTGCATTACAATCAAAGTAATATACATTTTTTTTTTTTTTTTATAATGTTTTTCTGAGTTTTAAAAGTATAATAATAATAATAATATTAAAATAGAGAAATATGATAGCGTAATGATAACAACTATAATAATAATACAAATAAAAATAGTAACAATAACATTGAAAAAGAAACAAATTACAATATAAAAATTATAAATTAATTAAAAGAAATACAAAAAAAAGAATGAATATAAATGAATCAAATAAAATAAAATAACTGATTAATGAAAAGAAAACGTCCGTTCTTGCAATGGCTTATTCTTGCGATTGTTAAAACAAAATTCAATCAGGATTGTGGTCATGAGAAACTGTTCAATTATTTACAGCAGCATTATTTTTCAAAAACAAATGCACTACTTTTCTCATTTGTTCCGAAACTAGACATAAAGGTATGAATTCTGTATATGCACTTTTGATAAGATTATATAATATAATAATAAAAAATTATGATTTGTCAAAATGAAATTATTTACAGTGATAATCCATTGTCTCAGTTTAAAAATAAATATATCTCAAGATTGCTTTACATACTTTCAGAAAAATTTCACAAAAGGTTTTAGTGGAAATATTTTACTACAGCTCATGAAAAACATGTAGTAGATAGGGTGGGAGAAAGAGTAAAATCCTTGGTCTCTAATGGAAGTTATGAGCAAATCTGAAACTAAAAATGTAAAAAACTCAGTAGAGTTTGCTAATGTTGCATCTAGTTTAATGACAGACACTACAATTCTCCGTATGAGCCAAGTAGATATTGAGCCTGCTATAAGTTCGGACAATCCATGGGTTAATGTTAAAGACACATATTTTTGTAGCTTTTAAAATTAAATCGCTGTACTATAAAAAATAATATATTGTTAGCTAAAATTTTAATTGAACAATTTTTTGTCTTTAACGGAAAAAAAATTAAATAGTGAAAAAAACATAAATTTTATTTTTTCATGTGATAGTGTATACCTTTTAGAATAATAATAAAAAAATACTTCACTGATTATCTTTTTACTGTTTGATGATATTCCACTTACAAGGGGAGTATACAGCGATGGGGTCACCGATTTGGACCAATTTTTTTCTGGTGATTCTACATCGAAAAATAGTCGACACGTGTCCGTGCGTTCCGTCCAATGCGCCTTAGGAGCCGAGAAACAAAATAAAATAGGTCGAAAGTGCTTTATTTTTTATATCGAGTTTAAAAAATGATATCGACATGATTCTTTCACCAATTCATTTGTTTTATAGAGTAGATTAAAAGAAAAATATCGTTAAAAAATAATTGATATTTCCTCAAATATATTCAAAAATATGCTATCTTTTTCTGGTAAACTAGTATTATACATTTTTTTACAACAAAAATAATAGCAGATTTAAAATTAGCACCCCAAGAAACCCTAATATATTGAATATCATTGAAAACATATTTATCATATTTTTTAACATATTAATTCCATAAACCTACATTTGAAAAGTTATCGATTATGAAACAATTTTTGATTTAAAAACGGATGATTCGTTTTTAGCACATTGATAAACCCCTAAATTCAAATTTTGGGAACATTAAAAAAATAAAAAAAAAATTTATTTTAAATTTCGCTAAGGGGGGACCCTTAACATTTTGTTAAAGATTCAAGAATCCGGCCATATTTCAAAGAATATTTACCCGATCCAAACCAAACTTGGAGGGTCAATAAAGGCCATAATGTGACACATTTCCGTCCAATCGGGGTGTTTTTACGTGTTCTGGAATTGACGTTATATGCAAAAAAGTTTACATTCTTTTTTTATTTTGAAAACCATTTTTCGCAAGTACCTTTTGAGATAATACAGGAGTCATTTATATGGTTAGAAAAAGGAGCCTTTCTCCTTTCGAAATATTTCAATGATGTAAAAATCGGATTATCTCAAGGGGAGATATTGAATTTCAAAACGTTACATTACCTTTTCGCTTACAAATGTTTAGTCCAGACTAGGAAAAATCATTATTTTTTGTTTTCAATGATATTCAGTATATTAGGGTTTCTTGGGGTGCTGATTTTAAATCTGCTATTATTTTTGGTGTAAAAAAATGTATAATACTAGTTTACCTGAAAACGAAAGCATACGTATTTTTGAATATATTTGAGGAAATATAAATTATTTTTTAACAATTATCTTTTTCTTTTAATCTACTCTATAAAACAAATGAATTGGTGAAAGAATCATGTCGATATCATTTTCTAAAGTCGATATAAAAAATAAAGCACTTTCAACCTATTTTATTTTATTTCTCGGCTCCTAAGGCGCATTGGACGGAACGCTCGGACACGTGTCGACTATTTTTCGATGTAGAATCACCAGAAAAAAATTGGTCCAAATCGGTGACGTGTTAGTGTGGAACGCCGTATTTAATTTTTAAAAAATGTATTTTAACACTTTAGGATTTTTTCAGACCATTTGTAATTACTTTATGCTTATATTATTTTTTTTTCTGGCTTCCATATTTATTGAAGTATTGTCATAAAAAATGTCATCAACATTGGTCGATAGGTATGATTTATATTCTAGAACTAAGTGCACTTCCTGAGGACTGACGCAGTGTTTCAAATGCCAAGAATACAACCACACGCAAGGCTACTGCAACCATGCGCCTAAATGTGTGAAATGCGGTGAAACACATAATTCCAAGGACTGCACTAAATCAATAGAACTCCCGGCATCCTGTGCGAACTGCGGCGAAAATCACCCTGCCAACTACAGAGGATGTCAGGTGTACAGAACGCTCCGCGCACTGAAGTCACACAGAGAGAGCTCAAGAACTAGAGTGACCAAACAGTACCAGACGTCAACCACAGAGACTACCCGGAGAGATGCTTCAGGTCATCGCCCTCCACAACAGCATCAACCATCGAAGTCAACGCTGTCTCCACTCCATCGGCCAAATGTTTCCTATGCCTCTCTCCTCTCCTCATCCTTGAAACATCCACTGAATAAATCCTTCCCAACCCTTTCCAATGTAAAACCACTAACCACACCTTCCCAAAAAAACCCCACTCCTACTCAACCCTCGACCTCCCAGACAAATGATTTCCCTAAACAGGTTGAACTAACTCCCAAGATACCTGATTCTCCAAAATCTCAAGACCCCTTTACCATCATGTCCGCATTCCTCAATAAACTAGAAACAATGTTAACCCCACTTATTTCCCTTATAACTGACCTTCTCCCCAAACTACTTAAATGATCCCACCCACTGCTCCTCTTACCATACTTCTATGGAATGCAAACGACTTGAACTGGCACTTCTACTCACAGAAAAAGACATCGACATTGCACTGATAACAGAAACACACTTACTCAACAAACACCATTTTTCAGTCCCAGGATACGCATCTTACAGGGCCGATCACCCAACTGTAGCCCACAACGGAGCAGCTGTACTTGTGAAGAACTCACTGGCTCACTTTCTACACTCTACAATCTCGACAGACAATATTCAGGTAAGTTCAATATCCCTTTTAGACCGGGCGCTGGGTGGAGTTGAGTATGCAAAATGTGAGGACCGCATTCGGTGTATGGGGTTGAACTCAGAAAAGCATGCAGATTATGATTCTGAATGTTGCCAGGAGCCGTATTGGTCCAATTTTTTTTACACCCCACCCCCCTATACATCTAAAAAATGGACTGAACACATGCTTTGGTATCATTATAACGATTGTTTTAGTGAGAATGTCCAATTGACTTTTAGGATTAAAGATACTTTCAGCTAATTAAGTAAAAAAAGAACAGGAGAATTAAAAATAAAAAAAAAAATATTAATAAAAAAAATTATTTAAATCAAATTTAAACATATCATAAAAAAAAAATTAAAATTATCAATCTTTTTTATTCTGACAATCGTTATTTATGCATTTGCATAAAGAAATACAATCAGTATGTAATTTTTTACTAGAGCAAGCCATTGTCTTACAATTGGATGTACATTTACACGGTTGAATAAAAAATTCCGGCAGTGGTTGCTTGGTCATTTGGTCGTGGGTACAAATTACCATCCTTCCTTTCATAGCCTAAGAAGGTGTAATCAATAGGCTGTATTTGAGTTTGGTCAGCATTCACCCATACATATGTTTGTGCTGAAGCTCTCAATAGTTGTAAATGTAGAGCATCTGATGTTCAAATAACTTTTAATAAATTTAAGCCGTAACCGATATTTTGGGAAATTAACTTATACCGAAGTTCATCAGCCGTTGAATTTTTTTTTTGAAAAAAGATAGGTGCAAATGTTTTCCAATTGTTTTAGCTGTTCGACACTTAGGTATGGATTTCCCAAATGCTTTAGAGCCTCTTGTACAAAATCTAACGATGCAGCTTATAAAGCATTTTTTTCGAGCCAAATCTGCTAGTTGAATCGCAACCACTTAGAGCGTGTAATGCTGGCAACATACCACAAATATTTTCTCCAAGGGATTGAGCAGCCAGATGACATCCGGAAATGAATTTCTTCTTATAGGAACCGTCGAATCATAAACCTAAACAGCCTAGACGTGCAAGCTTGTTCCAGAAGTGAATTCCAAGAATGAAAACATCTGTATCAGCGCTAATAATTATGATATGGCTAAGTTTGATTTTCACTGCGTGAAATTTGTGACAAAACATCCTTGAATCCGCTTCTAAATGGTTCGAATTCAAGTCAGGTACTTCAAAAAATAAAGAACCTTGTAATTTGAAACATTTTGTTGGATCATCAAATCCTCCACAAATATATAACTCGGAATCTTCTTCTATTTTTGCATATCTAGGGGCAGCAGTACATAGAAATCCAACAAGCTTTAATTTATTCTCAGTGCTTGCAAAGAAATCATTACAATTAGTTGGGATTTTGGTGTGCTCATTTGAAATTATAAATTTTCTCATTATTTGAGCTTTACTCTGTAAAGTTGATTCCAAGTATTTTATTGAAATATCATCATATCTGTCAAATACAATGTCTACTCGTTCTACATATGGCTGCCCAAAAAGATTATGAATTCTATTAAAAAATGCCTCAACAAAATCACCAAATGTGTCCATCAACAATGTAAATTTTTGAAATAGGTAGATTTACAATAAAATATCCTGCCGCTTGTTAGTACCACACTTATAATTGTTTTCAATTTCAAGGGCGAGTTCTGATTTTGGAGATTTCCTTAGAAATCTTCAGCGTCAAAAAGGTACTTGCAATAATTTAAAATTTCAAATGATGTTAAACTTTTTGTATCAAACCCACGTTCATTAGCCAACAAAAATGTTTTCTGAATGTGACTTCTATCTGTTGCATCTTGCAACTTTTTATTAGAACTACTCTTGTTTTCTTTTTCTGAAGGAATTTACAAAATTGGTAAATTTCATTTTTGTAATAGGATCAGATAACTTTTTACTTTTGAGTACGAATCGCTCATTTACGTACGTTCTTAACAATGCCTCTCCATTTTTTTGTATATTTAGCAAACATTGCTTACAAGTTTCTTCAGAAAGTTCACCAGTGTAAATATTCCGAAGCGCGCAATTCTCGATGTCATTATAAAGGTTGCAGGCATTAATATACTTTATAATATTTTGAATATCTTTTTCGTTTTTATTGATCCCTGATTCCATCCATTCATCATGATAATTAATGTCACTTGTAGAGTCTGCTTGTATTGAGATATGAAGAAAAAGCCTCGTGAATACTATTTTTAAACTGATAAAGGAGCAGCCATCTCTGCATCGCTTGTTCATTTTTGTAATACCAATCAATCCTCCAGTAACTGCTGAAGATCGGTTCTGAGATTGTTCTAATGCTAAGTCGGGGCTTACTGCATTAAATTTACCTTCCGTTCATTTGACAGACAGCATTCCTCTCTTCATCATGAACAACTTGTAAAGGTAGTTTTATCATATCTTGTAAATAAAGAGTCACCCCACGAATGTAATTCGTGGAGAAAAAGTAAGGTAACATTTGTCTAGTAGTTAACAAATGTAATTCATAATTACTATTTCTATCAGCCATAATTGAATTTAACAAAATTTCTACCATTTCGCAGTAGTTGTTTAAATATTTAAATGTTTGATTTTCAGTGCCCATGGTGCGCAAAAAAATTGAAAAATTCAGTAAAAAATCTGTAATTAATCGTTTGTATTGATCATTTCACTCGACTGCAAAATAACTTAAATATTATTACTTAAATACACAAAAATAAATCGTTATGCGCTACAAATTATTTTCTACTGACTACTCCAAGCGCTATGACTCAGGAACGTGCCGAGTAGAGAGAAGGGGGGGGGGAGGGAAAGGGACCAGCACAGCTGCCGGCAACATGTGATTTTCTATTATTTAGGGTATCTGGTAAAAGAATTTGACCATAGTTGTCGGTCCTCACATTTTGCATACTCAACTCCATCCAGCGCCTGGACTACTTCCCTTTCTTCCCAAAATTTCTTAATATCGGCTACGTATTTTTCCCCTAATAGTACCATCCTCCATCCTGAATTCCTTTCACTATTCAAATCCTTTGGTCCTCGCTTCCTCATAGGGGCTGATTTCAATGCAAAACATCCCAGATGGGGAAGCCGTCTCACAAACTCCCGTGGCAGAATCCTATACGACATCCTTCAATCCCAAAACTACCAATCCATTTCCACAAACTCTCCCACCTACTGGCCAACAGATCTCTCTCGAACTCCAGACTTGGTCGATTTCTTCATCGCTTCTTGCCTAGGAAGAATATCCTACTCAGTGCAGTCACTGCTTGATCCATCCTCCGATCACTCAGCCATTCTCCTTAAGCTAGATACCGTTCCTCAACCTCGTGCCCAGTATCCTAGCCTCATCCTCATCAGGTCCTATCAACTAGGAATTATTTCAAGAAAACCTCTCCGCTTCCATTGACGTCACTGTCCCCCTCAATATTATTTCTTCCTTTTTTATTGTCACTGGTGTTATGTCAGCAAGAAAACAAGTAGCTTCAAAGGAGATAGTCCTATAACCACGAATAACTTTTATACCGAATAGTCTTTGGATTGACTCTAATTTTTTCACGTAAAGAATTACTATGACATAATGAAACATTCAAAAAATATTTATCAAAATCAAGATGAAAGCAGCGTGGATAGCCTGTACGAGAACTTTGCCAATGAAATACATTTAGTTGCTAAATATCTAGGCATGATTAAATGTGTGAAAACTATTCAAGATTTTCGCCCTAGAAATAAACTGTGGTTTGACTTGGACTGTCAGGAATTCAAGCAAAGTTTAAATCAACTTCTTAAAATCTGTAAAAAAAAGCATTTTCCCTCTGAATTAGTATCCCATTACGTCAAGTGCAAAAAACAGCTTAAGAATTTTTTGAAAAAAAAGAAGGAAGAATTTTTCGGAAATACTAATGATAACTTAAGAAATGCACGAGACTCGAAGACATTTTGGTCTTCTATTAGAGCTTTTCGACCTGGAACATGTCGTAAAAACGAAATATCTTCCTCTGAGTGGGAATTATATTTTAAAAATATATATCCACCCCGCATTTACTCCAACACAGCTTTCATTACTGTAGCTCATCCACTGTTGGATTCAGAATTTTCATTGGAAGAATTAGACAAGTCAATTCACAATGCTAAAAAAGGAAAAGCACCCGGACCAGACCTAATCACATATGAGTACTACAAATGTCTGCCACTAAATTGGAAATTATACATACTGGCTCTGTTCAACCGCATTTTAACACAGGAGGAAATCCCAAAAAGCTGGTGTGAGCTGCAGAATATTATGATTTACAAGAAAGGATGCCCGAAATCACCAGAAAATTACCGTAATATTACTTTGGCCAACTGCATCTTAAAATTGTTTACCCAGATACTTCAATATAGGCTGAATTTATGGATTGAAGAAACCAATAGCATTCCAGAATCTCAAGCAGGCTTTCGGGCTGGTAGAGGATGCTTGGATAATATATTTGTTTTAACTTCATTAATCCAGCTAAGACAAACAGGAGCCAACTTGTATGCTGTCGTCATCGATTTCCAAAGAGCATTTGACACTGTCAATCACGATCTGCTCTGGTATAAATTGTTCAACACAGGTCTCAGTGGAAAATTTATTAGAATCGTGAAAAATCTTTATGAAAAGGCACGGCTATTAATCCCTCAGAGTGAAGATAGTTATGTGGATGTAACGGAGGGAGTCCTACAGGGAGAATCTTTGAGTCCGGATCTCTTTAAATTGTATATACATGATATTGAAGATTTTTTCAGGGAAAATGGAGTAAGAGGTATAAAGGTCAGTGAGTTATGTGATATTCTTCTCCTCCAGTATGCAGACGATCTCATAATTTTAGGAACATCACATTATGATATAGCACAAAAATTATCCCTCTTAAATGAATATTGCAAAAAAAATATGCTCCGGTTAAACACAAAAAAAAACGAGCATCATTAAGTTCAGCAAAGGAAGGCCCAAAGCTGAACGCAAGTTTATGTATAATGGTCAGGAAATCGAAATGGTCACTGAAGTCACATATCTGGGTGTGCTGTTCTCTAGGTATGGATTGTTTTTGAAGGCAACTAAACAAGCAATCTGCAAAACCAACACAGCAATTGGTACTGTAAGAGGGATCTGTGCTCGATCTAAGTCTAAAGAATGGGATACAAAGGAAAGACTCTGTCAATCCATGGTTAACAGTGTTTTGATATATGGTGCAAGTATAAGGTCCCTCAGGTATCTGGAGATGGTGGAGAGCTGCCGCCTTGCCTTTTACAAGAAGATTCTCAACCTGCATCCATCCACACCTCATTATATTTTACATCTGGAAACAGGGACTACGCATATAGCATATAACATTCTAGAACAGGGTCTGAACTGGGTTAGAAAAATACTGGACATGCCTGGCCACAGATACCCAAGAATCTGTTTCAATGCCCTCAAAAATAATGCAACAAGATATCCTAATAATACTAAATATAATTGGTTTTTACAGCTTCAGGAGATACTTAAATCCTTTCAATTAGAGGAACTAATAGCAGTTTTGGAAAACACATCGGAGAGGAGAAAAAATATAAGTATCAGTCTTACCACTATAAGAGAAAAACTCCACAATAAAGATTTAGATAGGATGACCAACTCCATGTTTTGCCCAAATTACAAAAGGATTTATACCCCAGAGCACAGACCACAACAACATCTACAGATGGAACTCACTTATTCACAGCAGAATCTTCTAACTCAAATTCGAACAGCCAGCATAAAATTTATCAGACTTTCATACCATAGAACTTCTTATCACTTAACACCACAAGATCCATGCTTTATCTGTAACCTCCAGACCAATGAAACCCTTCAACATTTCTATTGCTGTTGCCCAATCTACTCACCCTACAGGAGATATTATCTTCCCAACTTCATCAATAAAACAACAGAAGAGTTTTATCAGATTCTCAATACCGCCGATATGTCGACCATCAGGGCTCTACTCCAGTACACTATAAGGAGTCTTAACCTCAGAACATTTATGCTAGAAGAGTAGTGATTGAAAAAACAGATGTTAATATATATTTATATATGTCATAAATTTATTTATATTATACATATATTTATTTATTTATTTTTAGCGCAGTTTTAAATTAAATTATAAAGAATTATAAAATGCTGTATATATATACATATTGTATATTTATGTTTAGTACGCACTCTATTTGTATGGGATATATTCCCAAAAACAAATAAATTATTTGATTGATTGATTTGATTGATTGATTGACTCTAATTTTTTCACGTTTTGTTTTATTGCCAACCCTTTATGCCAAATTTCTATCCCATAGGTCAGAGATGGTAATATGGCTCCTTTATAAATAATTTTCAAGACTTTCGAATTTAAACCACACGTTAGCTTTGCTGATGCAGATATCGCGTGGATTACCTTTATTAATTTCTTATGTAAATATTTGATGTGAGGAGTCCAACTTAATTTTTTGTGAATAATAATACCTAAGTATTTAAAAGTATTAACTTTTTCCAAAATTGAAGAATCTAACCGTATTTCAAGAGGAGGAACGGTACGTTTTTTTGAGAAGATAATATATTTTGTTTTTTCAGGCTGGAATGTGAGTTTATTATCATTGTCCCATTTAGAGATTTTTGTTAGTGTCTCATTGCATATAAGTTGTAGCTCAAAAAATAAATTTGATTCAACTTTGATCAGAATGTCATCTGCGAACACAATAATTTGGCATTTTCCTGACGATATATTTTCGAAAATACTATTTATAATAAGGTTCCACAAAAGGGGAGAACAAACCGATCCTTGAGGTGCTCCTCTTTCAAGAGTCCTTGAACTGGTTGTCTGTCCTACCCTTAAGTGTGATCGCCTGTTCTTTAAATAATCCTTAATTAATAAGTATATGTTCCTTGGGCATCCATGATCTTTAAGCCCCTTGAAAATAGACGGCCACCATGCATGATCGAATGCGCCTTTCACATCTAGGGATACGACTAGAACATGGGCTTTATTTGTTAAGGCTTTTTCTATGTCATTTACTAGAAATTCTAAGGCATCTATTGTAGATTTTTCTGGAATAAAACCAAATTGATTTTTGTTTAAGGGAGAATTTTTATTAATATATTCATATAAACGGGATTGAATTAGTTTTTCTAAAACTTTGCCTGCTACGGGGATAATACTAATAGGTCTAAATGTATTATTATTTTTAGGAACCGGTATTACTCTAGATATCTTCCAGAATGACGGGAAATGACTTTCTTGAAAACATTTTTTATATAGGGAAGTTAAGAATTTTGGAAAAAGCTTGAAAATTTCTTGAAAGATATCTACAGTAATTCCATCAATTCCTGGGGCTTTCTTTTTATTTAGTGATTGGATAGCATCATTGATCTCTGCTATTGTTAACGGATCGTCTGGTAGTGTGTCAGGAAGTACATTCATTGATTCCCTTAAGGATTTATGATGGTCGTTGTCAAGTTCAGGATTATCTTTTATAAAAAATTGATTCATTAAATGTTCTAAAGTCTCTTCTATATTTTTAGTGGAAGTTCCATCGTTTTTCCTAATTGTTTTTAGAGTCGTCCGTGGTTTAAATTTTTCTGCAGCGAGCTTATATGGAATTGACCAGGCATTACTTTTATCTATTCCCGAGCAAAATTCCTTCCAGGATTTAAGTTTCTCGAATTTAAGCCTTGAAGAATAAACAGATCGTTTTTGTAAGTAGTCAGATTTTCGTTGTTCCCGTAATTCCATATCATTTTTGGTTTTCTGGTATAATTTTCTTAATCTATTAGTTTCGCGCCGTAAGATTGTCAATTCTTCAGTCCACCACGGTACACTTCTATTTATTCCCCTGTTAGATCTGATAAATATTATATTACAAGTTTTTTTAAGAGCTTTATTAATTTTAGCAAGAGTAACTTGCTCTTTGGAACTGAGCATATTTTCTAAAGCACTATCTAATTGATTAATTTCTGTGATTCTTAGATTTTCAAATGATTTCGATAATTTTGATAAAATTGTATTTTCAAAAAGCTTCCAGTCTGCATTTTTAGTATGATAGATTTTTTCTCGAGGACATTTTGTGTCATTGAAAACCTGGCCAGCTGATATAGCATATGTCAATGTACGATGATCGGAAAAATTTTCTTCATCCCTTATACACCAATCTTTCATAAATCTAATTAATGGTCCTGAGCATATTGTCAGGTCAATATTTGTTGTACCTCTAAAATTACTAAAAGTAGTTAAATGTGATTTTTTATTTAAAATGAATAAATTTTTCCCCAAAATAAACGATTCTAATTTATGTCCTCTCGGATTTGAATTTGGATTATGCCATAACTGAGAATGAGAATTTGAATCTAGTGTTATTAGAATATGTTTTTGTCCATATAATTTTAAAATATGATCTATCTGGTGAATAACTTCGTCTATATTTCGGAATATATCAAAATAAGCATTAATTAGAATTAATTCAAGTTTATTCCAAATTATATGAACAACCGTTATATCTTCATTTGATAGATTCGTTACCAAGGCAGCAGTGATGTTATCATTGGTGATTATTATTGCAGACCTAACATTGTTTTGTCCTGCTTCGAAAATTCTATATTTGTTTGGAAAACCATATGTTTTGTTCATGTTAATATAAGGTTCCTGAATACAGAATAAGTCGAGTTTACAGCTGTTAATTAAATACATTAAGCTACATGTAGCTTTATACGAATGCTGAAGGTTAACCTGACCAATATTTAAGTGAATTGAATTTTGATGTTGAAGTCTGGTAGCCTGTACTGTCTCAGTCATAGTCAGTATTGGAAATGAGTCTGTTAGCCTGTACTGTCTCAGTCATAGTCAGTATTGGAAATGAGTCTGGTAGCCTGTACTGTCTCAGTCATAGTCAGTATTGGAAATGAGTCTTATGATTGCATTCTTGTATGATGGGCATTCTTTATGTTTTACTGAATGATTTATATCAACTTTAAGCTGAGGTTTACAATAATTATTAAAACTTACACAGTTAATGCATTTGTTGAGAGCTTCAGCCTTACAGTCCTTAAGAAGATATTGCTCTGCACATTTGGGACAGGTCGGTTCCTTCTTGACACAATGCTTCCTCAGGTGTCCTATCCTGGAACAGAAGCTGCACCTAACTACAGCAAGGTAGTCTTCGGCATAGCTGATGCTGAACCCTATCATCAGTCTTCTTCCAAGCAGCATCTTCCGTTGTTTTGGGCACTTACTTCCAGAACTGCGTGTCTCCATCCTCCCACTTCACCTTCCTTTAGGTTTTTCGATATGAATGTTTTAAAAATTATTCCGTCTTCTTCAATTCCATTTTGTTCACATAGAGCAGGAATTAGGTTAGAGCTATCTATGTCTTGAGGTATTCGTTTTATTAATATCCTGGGATTTAACCTCTTCATTGGTTCTGCATTTAAAACAGAACTTTGATTAGTGACTTTTATTAAATTGTCCAAATCATCTTTATTGTCCAGTGAAACTATTAACTTGCCATCCTTGCGAGTTTTAATGGCATTAATACCCAATTTTAGCTTCTTTGGGTTAATTGTGGTTTTAAAAATATTTTTTATATTTTCGGTATTATTAGTGTCTGTAACATCAATAATACTTTTAAATTTATTTTGGGGCAATGATATTTTGGTATCATTTCCACTTGGGATATTTTTTATAGATAAAGGAGATTTTTGAAGGATATCGGCATAGGATGGAGTGTAGGTAGAGGTTATAGAGTTTTTACCTTCTAAATCCTTTTTGAGCCTGCAGATTTCATCTTGTTGGAACTTGAAAATCAAATTAAGGGTGTCAATTCTTCGTAATATACCTTCTTTTAAACACTTTCATTCTATGATCACATAAACTTTTGAAAAAAGAGAGAGCTTCTAGCAATTCAGTTTCACCGGTAGCCATGTTGATCAGCTGTTTTCCCAACCGTTTTCGAGATATTTTAGAAAATATACTGAGATCCGAAAACTTTGTATCACCATTCATACAATTTTTTCCCAAATACTTCGTTTCTGAATACCCAAACAGAAAACAGAACTCGCTTAAAAAATGGTTTCATTCGTTTTCCTACGTTAAGGAATCTTTCGCACAAATTTCGCTCCAAAAACCATGTTCCAGTAAACGGGTTCAACTGGTTAATGAACTTGACCATTATAATGAGAAGAAAGATTTTTGTATCAAATGTTATCAAAATCGAACCATTTTTGAGCCGATGAGGAACTTCTTAATAATTCATGCCCCCCTAAAAGTACTTAAACATTTGAATATCATAAAACCCTTTCTTAGCGAGTGTTTTATTTAAAATTTAATTTAATTTAAAATTTTTGTGTCTAGTGGTTCGGGATATTATTACCTCGGATGGGCCATCACCAGGGCGTAAACTCTATGAGAGACAAAATCACATTTTATTTCTAGTAATTCAAGGGCTGCCATTATAGTGGAAATTAACCTCAATTTAAAATAATACTATGAAATAGATACAATACGGTAACAGCTGTTCTGTTATCGTCCTAGCAACGCTTGCTGCCTAGGCTTGCCTGCTCTAACCAACTCAACTCAAACTTTAAACCCCTCTAAAAATACTTAAAAATTCGAATATCAAAAAATCCTGTCTTAGCGAGTGTCTACGTTCTATAGGGAGTAGGGAAAACAAACAGGAAACTCCAACAAACTCAAACAACGAACATTTTTTATGTAGTGAAAAATGTTCGTTGTTTTTACTGTTTAATTTTTTTTGTACGGTTTTACTAACACTTTCTACATGCTGTTTACTTTCCAACTACCGTATTTTCATTGTTTTAAAAATAAGATTGGTTAAAATTTATTGTATTGATATATATACTCCGCTCATTTCTGCCTGTCTTTTACTTACTAGTTGTACATATATATTTTTTTACTTATAAGTTGTATATATTTTTTAGCTGAAGAAGGCTGCCATTGTGCAGTCGAAACGTCCAAATACAGATTTCTTTTTGAAAGTCTGACGTTTTTCTCCTAGCCGAATCCCAACTATACCTGTCTTCGTATCTCTGCAGCGGCTAACTATCTCCATCTACACCATAGATAGATATGTTTGTAAATAAATCGAGTTTTGTGCGTCGGAGTGTAAAATGAAAATGGATCACTAAAAAGTTGAGCACTGCTTTAGGTGTAGACATATTTTGCGATATTTAAAAAAAAAAAAAAAGCAAGACAAGCTTAGTACAAATTGCACCGAGTTCGATATGTAAATATTACAATATTAATCTACAACTCATGGATACATAGGAGGGAAGACAACCAGTGTTACACTCTCAATTACATACAATTAGTAATAAATCTAAAATAAGTAATTTTCTATTGTAACACTTGTCACTATTTCAAGACGCAATATATTCACAATATATATATATATATATATATATATATATATATATATATATATATATATATATATTTATTTATTTATTTATTTATTTATTTATGTACATACGTATACATTTAAATATACATGCACTCGTGACGGACTTTTATAAGGTTGTCTAGGGGCCAGCGCCTTTCGAGAAGACGTGGAGGACCATCAGGCCACAGGAGAGAAAACTTCGAAGGGGATTCGGCTGAGCTGAGAGTTTGGAATGGAATGTTAGGAATCGGGTTTTGGCAAGTTCTAGTACGGATGGGATTATTAGGTCTCGATGGATAGTAGAATTGGAAACATAAAACGCAGTATCTAGGATTCTACGGAGGACATTTGATTGAAAACGTTGTATTATATTAATATTTGACGGTTACGTTGTTCCACACAGTTCAATATCTTAGGTCCGGAATGGTTGTATGATAGTCTTGTATATGTTTGCATCGTAATGAATGGTCTGTCTTGATTTGAGTCTTTGTAGTCGTTGAAGGATTCCGTAGCGTTTGTTGAGTTTTTGTCTTTTTTGTTGGATTTATATTTTCCAAGTTAATATCTGTCGAGGTGGAAACCTAAGTTGCTGACATCTTTAGATTGGGTGATAAGAAGGTTATAGATGAAAACGGGAGGGCACCCACTTTGTCTTAGAGTGTAATTAATGTTCAGAAGGTAATTGCAATCTCTAGTCTTGCTAAAAGATAGGCTGTACTCAATTTCACTTTGGGTTGCGAATTTTAGATTTGTAATCAATAGTCTCTTGCTTTCGGAGTGATCCTTCTTAGGGGCCGTAGCAATATAGAATATCCAATGGATGAAGAGGGGGAACCAGTTCTTCCAGCCGGCCATATCCCAACATCCGTGCCTGTCTCCTATTTTCTTACTCCTTTTATACATTTCCTGTCTTCATATGGATCCCGTTTTTTTTTTTTTATTTGCTCTTCCCATTTCCTTCTCCGAGCGACCCTCTTCCTCCAACTCCAGCCTCTTTTGGTCTTTCCCCTTCACTACTTCCTCTCTGTTACATGGTTCTACTCCGTGTACAACATTTCTAACGGCATTTTCTCTTTCTCCTATGCCAATCTTATCAAACCAAATCCTCTTTTACTTCGTATTAACAGTTTTCGCCAAGTAAAATATGAAATCATATTGGAGTTTACATTCTTTTGACCCTATGCTGAAGCCGCTTGAACCTATATCGGTCAAATGCAGTGAAGTTTACCTTTCTAGGAATGAATTTAGCTTATTATAAGTCACTTAAGTAAATTGAATTAGTTTTTGTTAAAATACTAATATTTTAATTAACTGACAAGGTTATTAAGATCACAGCTAAAACTTTATCATTCTTGCTTTGCAATTCATACATCTATCTGACGGTCTTTACAATTAGTTCGCGATGTTCCTGACAAAGAAAAAGTGATTTTAGCGAGTTGGATTGACTAGAGTCGCTAAAATTAATAGAATTCTATTAATTTTAGCGAGTTGGATTCACTAGAGTTTTTATATCTTCTTGAGCGAGCGAAGCGAGCGGAAACGCATAGCACGTATGCCCATAAAGCTAAATAAATTGAAAATATCCCCCCCCCCAAAAAAAAGAAAAAAAAGGAATAAAATATAAAGTGTTTACAAATATCATTGTGTATGTTATCCTTCATAACCTGCAAAACAGTTAACTTTAATGCTTAATAACTTTTTAGCGCGGTTCCTCCCTCACCCATAGGGAGGAACCCCGCTTATAAGGTTGATACAATGAAACAATCCAGACGTGCCGACAAGAAAATTTCGCGTTTCAGAACCCCTAGAGACCGAAAATAACGGTGGTTCAAATTTGTATATATATATATATATATATATTTGTCTGTTCGCTCATTTCTGGCTTCCCTGATGGTCCGATTTTGATGAAATTTGGTACAAAAATCCGTCGTCCAATTTGAAAGGTCAAGTTCGTTAACCAGCAAAATCCGCCCACTGGAAGATGGCGGTTGGGGCGAAATTCGCGCAGAAAAAATCGTAACGCTTACGTTTTTGAGTTCATAAGCTTGTAAGTACTCTTTTTATAGGCTTCTTGGGCTAGGAAAACGAATGAAACCATTTTCAAGGCGATAGCTTTAACCGTTTTCGAGAAAATTGGAAAAAGTAGTTTTTGAATACCGTTTTTGGTTTGGGTACTTAGAATCACGGGATTCAGTTGAAACATTATCTGCATGTTCTACTTTCATTAAAACTAATATGTTGAAAGTTATGTTACGTTTGGAGTTAAGGAAGGGTTAGAATAAAATATTTTATGAACAGACATGAAAAGTTTTGGGAACTTCGTATACTTTCATTAATATCTCGAACACGGTTGGGAAATCGTGGTAAGTGGATAGAAACTATTTGAAAGCTTACTAAATTCTCTACAAAAATGATTCTAAAACTATTTTTGATTAGGTTATGTCAATCGGAGAAATAAGTGCTTAAAGCTTCAAGTACGTCTGTTTTGTTCTTATGAACAGGTTTTTGTCGTTCTTTTTGTAATTTTTGTCTCTTTCCCTTGGTTTTTTATTGCTTTTTATTTTTGTAATTTATTATGTTAGGAAAATGTATTTGTTTGTAAAACAGGATAGGAAAAATGAGACCAATTTTCTGTTGCTAGAAATAATGAAAATTTTGGGAACTTCGTATACTTTCATTAATATCTCGAAAACGGTTGAAAATCTTGGGAAGCGAAAGGTTACCATTCGAAAGCTTACTAAATGGTCTACAAAAAATGTTCTGACAAAAGTTTTAATTAGGCGATGTCAATCGGAGAAATAAGTGCTTAAACCATTAAAGTAATTGATTTCGTTTATTCGAACGGTTTTTTGTCTGTTTTTATTCCTATTTTTTCATTGCTTATAGTTGGATAATGTATTTGACAATAAAATAGATTAATTAAAATAAGAAAAGCAATTCGAACAGGTAGATATCGAAAAAAGCTGTGCTTCAAATTAGAATCTATTGTTGAGTAATTATATGAATCTTTGGATAATCATTCAAATAGTTAAAATTATAACTAAATTGGAAAATATGTATTTAATAGAACTCATTAAACCTTTTACAGAGAACTCTATTTTTTATTTTTATTTTATTGATCAACAGGTCTTTGCATATGTTTAAAAACTCTGTTGATATAACCTCTATATCGTTTTTTGTTTTTAGGCCAATCTATAATTCCATTGGGTTAATATGTTTTTTAAATTGAAGCTTTAAAGCCTCAACAGGAATATTTGTGTAATCACCCTTCACAGTTAATTTATTAGAATCATGAGTGACCGTTTTTGTGTTACAACTAACAATCTTTGAAAACGAAGTTTGACTATCCTTGTTATTGTTATTTTCCTTCTGTTTGGCCGAGATTTTCTATTCATGATCTAATTCTCCTTGAATTTTTTTACTAGATCAAGAACCTAATTTAAGCACTCTTAAATTCCTTAATTTAATTGAGGAAGTTTATCAAGCTTGATATAATCACTTTTGGGTTAATACGGGTGGTCTATACCGAGTCCTTTGTTTGTAAACACAAAGAGCCTTCTGAGTAACTGTAAAGGGCAGTAAAAGTATATGACTTTACCTGGAAGCAGACCCTGCATACAGAGAATTACAATACGAGACCTCATTCTTTCTTTCACCAGCTCCCGTGTAACACCTTAGATCTGTTTATATTGTTAGCGCGGTTCCTCCCTCCCTTCATAGGGAGGAACCCCGCTTATAAAATTGATCTCATGAAACAATCCGGAAGTGCCGACTAGACAATTTCGCGTTTCAGAACCCCTAGAGACCGAAAATAACAGTGGTTCAAATTTGTGTATATATATATATATATATATATATATATATATATATATATATATATATATATATATATTTGTCTGTTATTTGAAAGGTCAAGTTCGTTAACCAGCAAAATCCGCCCACTGGAAGATGGCGTTTGGGGCGAAATTCGCGCAAATAAAATCGCAACGCTTACATTTTTGAGTTCATATGCTTGTAAGTACTCGTTTTGTAGGCTCCTTAGCCTAGGAAAACGAATGAAACCGTTTTTAAGGCGATAGCTTTAACCGTTTTCGAGAAAATTGGGAACATAGTTGCTGAATAACGTTTTTGGTTTTGGTACATAAAATCATGTGATTCAGTTGAAACATTTTTTGCATGTTCAAATTTTATCAAAACTAATATCTTAAACTTTTGGTTACGTTTGGAGTTAAGAAAGGGTTAGAATAAAATATTTTATGAACAGACATGAAAAGTTTTGGGAACTTCGTATATTTTCATTAATATCTCGAACACGGTTGGGAAATTTTCATAAGTGGATAGAAACTATTTGAAAGCTTTCTAAATTCTCTACAGAAAAGATTCTGAAACAAGTTTTGATTAGGTGATGTCAGTCGAAGAAATAAGTGCTTAAAACTTCAAATACGTCTGTTTAGTTCTTATGAACGGGTGTTTGTCGTTCTTTTTGTAATTTTTGTCTCTTTCCCTTAGTTTTTTATTGATTTTTATTTTTGTAATTTCTTATGTTAAGAAAATGTATTTGTGTGTAAAACAGGATAGGTAAAATGAGACCAATTTTCTATTGCTAGAAATAATGAAAAGTTTTGGGAACTTCGTATAATTTCTTAATATCTCGAAAACGGTTGAAAATCTTGGGAAGCGAAAGGTTACCATTCGAAAGCTTACTAAATGCTCTACAAAAAATCTGACGAAAGTTTTAATTAGGCGATGTCAATCGGAGAAATAAGTGCTTAAACCATTAAAGTAATTGATTTCGTTTATTCGAACGGTTTTTTTGTCTGTTTTTATTCCTTGTTATTTCTTAATTGCTTATAGTTGGATAATGTATTTTACAATAAAACTAGGTAACTAAAATAACAAAACAACTTATTGTTAGAAATATAGATTTCCTAGATTCCAAGACCTTGTAACTAGCGGGACCCTTTCAAGTGTTGACCGACCCTTCCAGGTAAGATCGTAAATCAAGACCTTTCAAGACTGGTGGAACCAAAATAATAACTGCTTCTATTTTAATCTTAAGGCGATTCGCCAAAGTTGCGAAGCTTTATCAATAAATAAATATTTTAATCTTTCCAAATTAGACTAGGGATAAGAAAGGAACCGCGCTAAGATGATGCAGTTCCTGCGAGTCGGACTTTTTTACGAAAGATCAAAACCTACCAATAACTGCTTCTATTCCTTTATTAATGACACTAGGGATATAAACGGAACCGCGCTAAGATGACGCAGTTTATGCGAGTCGGACTTTTTAATGTATTTATACTTAGTTTGTTTTAAACACATTCTTTAGGAATGCGGCAACTACGCACCTTCTTTGGGAATGTGTATATTTATAATAGCTCCTGCGTAATATACGTTTTAACATAAAATGTTAAAACGTTATTACAATGTTTGTAATAACATCTAACATTTGTAATAGCATTCTACTATGCTGAATTATCCTTCCCTCAAAAAAAATACTATTTCAAAAAATTCACGTGCCTTTTTAGCGCGGTTCCTCCCTCCCCCATAGGGAGGAACCCCGCTTATAAGGTTGATACAATGAAACAATCCGGAAGTGCCGACAAGAAAATTTCGCGTTTCAGAACCCCTAGAGACCGAAAATAACGGTGGTTCAAATTTGTATATACATATATATGTATATATTTATATATATATATATATATATATATATATATATATATATATTTGTCTGTTCGCTCTCTAGGTCGAAGACGAATGGTCCGATTTTGATGAAATTTGGTACAAAAATCAGTCGTCCAATATGAAAGGTCAAGTTCGTTAACCAGCAAAATCCGCCCACTGGAAGATGGAGTTTGGGGCGAAATTCGCGCAGAAAAAATCGTAACGCTTACGTTTTTGAGTTCATAAGCTTGTAAGTACTCTTTTTATAGGCTTCTTGGGCTAGGAAAACGAATGAAACCATCAAGGCGATAGCTTTAACCGTTTTCGAGAAAATTGGAAAAATAGTTTTTGAATACCGTTTTTGGTTTGGGTACTTAGAATCATGGGATTCAGTTGAAACATTTTCAGGCATGTTCTACTTTCATTAAAACTAATATGTTGAAATTTTGGTTACGTTTGGAGTTAAGGAAGGGTTAGAATAAAATATTTTATTAACAGACATAAAAAGTTTTGGTAATTTTGTATATTTTCCTTAATATCTCGAAAAAGGTTAAGAATTTGGTAAACGAAAGAATACCAGTAGAAAGCTTACTAAATGCTCTACAAAAAAGGTTCTGATGAAAGTTTTGATTAGGCGATGTCAATCGGAGAAATAAGTGCTTAAAACATTAAAGTAATTGATTTTGCTTATTCGAACTGTTCTTTTTGTCTGTTTTTATTCCTTGTTATTTTTTAATTGCTTATAGCTGGATAATGTATTTTACAATAAAACAGATTAGGCAAAATAAGAAAAACAATTCATTGTTAGAAATATAGCTTGCCAAGAGAAAAAGATTCGTTGACGTCTTTTGAATATTTTCAATTGCCTTTATGCTGTTGGTTTTTTTATTTTATTTTTTAATTGATTTTATCTGTAGAATTATTACTATAGTAAAAGAACACAGGAATGTGTGAAAATATTTGATATTTTCCAATTCATTGAAACGTATGAAATGAAGTATCGGTAGAAGAGGATTCTAGGGTCTTGCGGACCTGACCCCAGGTATAGCCATAAAACCCTTTGAACAAAGGCCGAGGAAAATATTATCTGTTTCTATTCTATGCTTTTCAAATGAGAATAGGGATATGAACAGGAACCGGGGTCCCCCGTGGTCTAATGGCTAGCGCCTTGGATTCATAAGCGGGAGATGGTGGGTTCGATTCCCAGCCTCCGGCAGGAATTTTATTATCCCACGGCTCGCTGGTGAAATTCCTCGCTACACCCTGGATGTCGGCGCTAATGACCTAGATGTAGATGTGCCGTAAAAAAGAAAAAGAAAAAAAAAAAAAAAAAAAAAAAAAAAAAAAAAAAAAAAAAAAAAAAAAAAAAAAACTGGAACCCCGCTAAGATGACGCAGTTCCTGCGAGTCGGACTTTTTTTGTAGTTGAGAGAATTGATTTTGATCATATTAACCTTTTTATTAATAAATATTGCTTGCCATTATCTAATACTAGCTGAATACCCGTGCTTCGTCACGGCAGATAAGTAGTTATTTTATTGCGTTAAATAATGTTTCATTAAAATTACGTTACTATACAATTTTGTGCAGTTTATTATAGCACGGTTCCCGTCATACTATATGTTATTCAATGGGCGTTAAAATTTAAAACTTTATGTTTCCAAAAAGTTATTTGGAAACACCCATTATATTTGCGAGCATTACCAAGGTTATAGGCGAGGAGGCTGTGCAAGGGTTCCGGATATTATTGCCTCACCTAGAAAACTCTAAGGATAGGCTTACCATACATCACGGTTTGACCAGGACTGTCCCGGTATTTTGCAATTGTTTCGGTGTCCCGCCCGGTTTTATCAATGTCCCGGAAAAGGCTGCAAGATGTAAAAAGTAATGAATTCATGTTTATAAGAATCTTTTATAAATCGGTTACTTTTCTACAATCAACATTTTTACTACTGCTCACAGTGTCAAAGATATGAGAAGTAATCTAACTGTAAAACGCTGGAACTACCTACACAGCGCTGCCAGACACTACTATTTGGCTGAGAGATTTTTTTAAGAAAATCAAGTAGCAAAAAAAGTTCCGTTCTTATTTTTAAGGTTTGGGTAGACCCCCTGGTATGCCCATCCCATATTAATGTGTCTCGGTTTAACTCTCCAAAAATATGGCAAGCCTATCTGACGGGAACAGGGAGAAAAGAAACGCAATTAAAACTCTATGAATGACAGTTTATTTCTAGTAATTCAAGGACTGCCTGAAGAATACTTAAAAATTCGAATATCAAAAAATCCTTTCTTAGTGAGTGCCTTCGTTATATAGGGAGTGTCCATGCAAAATTTCAAAATTTTCTGTCGAGCGGCTTGGGCTGGGCGATGATAGGTCAGTGAGTGAGTGGTATTTGACAAATCTATAGTAGATGGTTTATAACCGTAGATAACGAGCCAAGTAGTAATAGATAACCAGCAAAGAACCTGTAAGCTAATCAGTAAGCTTATCAGCGAGTAGGAGTAACTGTTATAAATCACTACTGCTACTTCAAAAGTAACTGGATGTGGTCTTCTCAAAAAGACCCGATCTTATTTTATTGCTAAAGTTTTGGTTTTACCTAGAATGTCTCATATAATTATTTAGGATTTAAAAGGAATTTATTTTTTGCCGTAATGTGCCGTGAACTTGGAGAATTTAGTCGAGAGGAGATCGTTGACCGTAGATGATGCAAGGTAGGAATTGTCGGGGTTCGGTCACTGCTACTTAATAAAACTACATTTTATCATAAAATTTACGGTTTTATTGTGCCGGCGTTTCGGCTTGAACTTCAAGCCTTCATCAGGGCGATGGGAAGGTTGAGAACTATACCTCACCGATGAGGGATCATTTCTTTCACAAAATTGGAGAATTTAGGTTGTGCAGATATTTCTAATGACACTCAATTACCCATACTTTAATTGGAATAGTAAAGAGCGGTACTGAGCTATGATATCCGCATAGTTTTACCTAAAAGTGCATTTATGGAAGTTCCTACCCTATAATTTTTATCGCCTTATTCGGCCGTTTTTGTACAAGTCTAAAATAAATATGTCAATTAGCGATGCGACTGATGAGATCGCATCATTTTAATATTTTACGAAAAAATCATTTTCATTAATTAGTGAAGATATAGTGTATAAAATATGTGCATCTAAAAAGAAGTTCCAGAGTAAGAAGGCTGTGGTGACCCCATGTCTTTTAATGACCTTCAAACCTATCCAGGGAAGAGAGTACAGGATGTAATCGACCAGAAGATTGGGAGAGCCTGGAGATAATATTATTGTATATGAAAAAATTTTTGTGAATGATCACCGTTAGGGACGCATATATTTTGTTTCACATAGATAAAGTTACCTACCACTCCCGGAAATTTAAAATGTGTACATTTCTATTTAAAAAAAGAAACGTTACTCAAAGTACCAACTATTTTTTTTTGGTGCATTCATTACCAAGGGTCGGACAGGAAATGAGAAGAAAAGAAGGCATAATCAAATCTCTTGTAGTGAGCTGTTGATAATGATGCTAAAGAAGTACTCAGATTACTCTAACCGAGTAATTCCTGGATCTCCAGCTAACCACTGGCTGAAGAACGTCTTAACCCCTTGAAGAAATACTCGACGTACTGCTTTCTAGGAAGTACTAGCATTACTAAACTAAACATAATATAGTATAATACTGTAAACATGGTAGAAAATGTAATATAACTCAAACTGTCAAACATGTAGAGAATGTAGACAACGCATCAACTTAACAATTCCTCACAACATACATACCTTACTAAGAGTGCCCAAATACCACTAGATTTGGACTGCGCGGTCCAAATCTTGAGATATTCCTCACAGTCTATGGGACATCCTTGAGGCCTGAGTTGAACTGTACAGTACATCGAAGTAGAATAATACCAATAAATTAACTGTACTGACCAATGAGACCGGGACGCAGAACTCATAATAAACTAGATAAATAAATACTTCTCTATAGTAACATTCAAAAGATATTGCTCTATATTCGCAATAAAATTAGTTTAATCAAAGTAAAGTTATTCTTTTGAAAGGATAATAAAACTTGTACCTGATGTTCCACCCAGGTAATCAATTCGTACTGTTTTATCGTTTTATTAACGCGTTAATTTATCAAAACCTATGTGAACTCTAATGCTACTGATTTATTCAGCTTTAAATCTGTAAACTGTATGTACAATTATATTTATTAGACTACATATAGATTTTCAAGGATAAAAGAGAAAACAACTGAAAAAAAAGACCAAATATATCGTATAAGACTAATTGCAAGGACTGTAATAAATAGGAGAATCATATTTATTGCTAGAAGAAAAGAAGTAAACAACGTTAAACAAATCGATGAACAATATAATAAAAGGGCTCTTGCTAACAATGCTATAAAAATGGAACATTTTTTTTTTTTTTACTTCGAACATGTAAAGAGCTTAGATAAAGAAGGGAACTTGATGAAACGTAAAATAAAAGAAAATATTACGTGTCTTAAAAAATTAGGGAAAAAGTGGCGAGTAAGAAAACGTAAATAAAATATTTACATTAAATATTTTTAAAATTTTTTGACAATGAATAAAAATTTGTATACTTGAACCCAGTTCCTATGCTCTCCCTTTTCCTCTGATAGCTGGTCAAGATGAATTTATTGAATGTATCATAATTTTTTTGTTCATATCAAAACTTTAGAAGCGTATTACACACTTTTAATGCACCTGTCAATAATAAATCAACGTTTAAATAAAAGTTAATAGTATTAGTGACTAGTGTGTAGATATTTGTCTTAGTTCAATGGAATGATGGAGGGAGGAGAGAGGTAAGGGTATAGGTATATCGTGACCAGGCGGCCTCCCCTAGAACATCCCGTTTGCATACCTTCCTTATCCCGTCAAATTCCGAACTTACGGTCAATTCCTTTTTCTCACAGTTCACCACTGAACCTTGAAGTGATACCACTCAAGCTTGAAGAGATATTTATTTAAAATCTGTACAATATATGATTAGTACAATAATTAATTGTGCTCGCGTAAGTACGATATGACAATACAATATTTCGAAGGAGCCAATCATTATTGACACTTCCTAAGCTACGTTGACATTCTATTCTCAGTGTTTAACCGCTATTAGGGTAGCTGATCGCGGGGCCAATGTTTCTTAAGCCTTCTGGGAAGGTCTTTAGGATGGGTCCGAGTGGAAAGGGACCTCTAGGATTTGGGTGGGATGAAAATTTTGAATGAAATGTTAGGAATCGAGATTTTGCGTTATATTTTACCAAGGGAATATTTATGTCGTTTTGTAGGGTTTTGGTGGATGCATAAAAGGGTGGATTAAATCTTCTACGCAGGGCCGCCACATCTCAGAGCCGGGCCCGGGACCAGATCACGGGCCCCCAATTCTCACAGCCGGGCCCCCACTTCTCAGAGCCAGAATGAAAATTCTAGTACTTTGCTATAGGACTTTGGGCATTTTAAAATTATTTTCATCTTGAGTTTTGAGCAAAATGAGAATAAAAGCCGACAATCGGTGCTGCATAGGTCACGTTCGGTACTTTTTTTCCAATTAGCGAGGATCGACCCGGGCCCCCACTGTGCCCGGGCCCGGGACAACTGTACCCGGTTGTCCCCCCCCCCATGTGGCGGCCCTGGTTCTACGAAGGACTTTGGATTGGAATGGTTGTATTCGTTGTATCTTTGAGTGTTTTCTGTTTGAAGTGATATAAGTATTATATCACTTCAAGCTGCCTTTTAGTGGCTTGTCTAGCCTTAATACCATCTAATAAAACGACCAATGAAAAAAAAAAATGAAGGCCAAACCCAAGCCCAGAACGCATTTCGAGACCCGAAACTGGCTCCGAAAAGATAAAAGATCCATGTCAAATTTTAGGTTCATTCCTCAGAAAGGAATGTTTAATATAATGGGCAACACTTCAGATACAGCCAACGAAATTTATTTTCATAATTTAATTGTTCATAACTACGGTGATTAACAGAAGAGTTATGCATTAAGAGTAAAATAAATGCACAATCAGAATCAGGATTCATGCGTGTTTGGCTTCAGTATCTCACTCAGTTGTATTTTTATTTCTTTTGAGACAGACCAAAATTACTAATTTTTTTATACCTGCCATAGTTTTTGTTATATTGCAACGAAAATCTGAGGAGAAAGATGTCTCGTAAAAATAAGCTAAATCTGTCCATCTGAAGTGGCAGGGGATTAGTCCGGACCCAAATTACTAATTTGCTACTAGCTGCATGAAGGACATTTCATGAACTCCTTGAAATTCTTTCCTTTCTTGAATGATTGAGGGAATGAGAGTTAGATTGCCGCCATACCAGCGAGTAATTACCCAGATCCTGGACTGGCGCCTCCCTTTTTCTGAAAAAAGGTCAAAATATGAACCTGTTATTTGGGTGTATAGCCAAGCGACCTCTGGAGGAAGAGCTGAAAAAAATTACTGCCATTAGCCTCAATTAGGAGTCTTTTTAAGAAGAGGTTATGTCTTTGGAAAATATACGAAAACAGCTATTTCCTTATTGGAGAGGAGTCGCAGGTAAGCGGACGTGAGTAGACGTTTTATGCCCTCGTTGGCGTCCTTTGCCGAAACTCCTCTTCTCACATGATGGTCTCCTAAATTCTTCAACCGTCACGTAATGCACCATAATTAAGGCGTTCTCTCTGATTGCTCTCTTCAATCTTAACTAGTAATTCAATGGGCATCTTATTTTTTTTATATTGAGTAATTTTTTTTGAGTAATGTGTTCAAACATTTGTTACTCAACATTTTTTTTTGTACCTAAGGGTGCATGAGAATTTTACATATGAATATGTGTTTAAGCTATTGTAATTAGTTATTTATTATTCGTTAAACAAATATTTGAAGTATTTTTAAAATTGTAAAGTAGATTGATGATTGTCATTCGACAAATTAAATATGAGGCAAATTTCAAAGGTGTTTTTTCGTTATACAGTTTTGGTAGCTTTTAGCGCGGTTTCTAGCTCCTTCATAGGGGGGAAACCCGCTTATAACGCAATCTGGAAAAGCCGGCTATAAACCGTTACGTTCCAGAACCCATGATCACGAAAATATAGGTGGTTGAACTTTATATATATATATGTGTGTATATGTATATATATATATATATATATATATATATATATATATACATATATGTCACACACAGCCATATATGTGCCACATTGAGATGTCATACCTTAAAGGGTTTATTCTGCACCTCATTTGTAGTTCAGGGACGCAGAAATGAGCGTCCTATCTCAACATGTAGCAGAGCTATTCAAACTTTTGTCTATTTTCAAAACTATTGGGTTTTCTTATGAAAAACTGCTTTTTCCGGATTTCCGGTCTATGTATCGTAAATGACGACCACATTTTTAGAATCTACATTAAATTTCCAATAAGAAATACCCGTTATTGAAATGTTGTCATGTAAATTAGGAGCTACACTAAGAGCTATTGTTATTAGGGTTTTCTTAACTCATTCAATATTTTCTTAATCAGCTATTTGTAGACTTAGTGGTTTGCCTCCGCCTCAAAAGTTGCCTTATTTAATAAGCTTTAAAATTGTATCCTGTTGTTTTAAAAACAAAAATTATTTAAGTCTATTTTTTCTGATTTCTAAGTTAAAACTAATACATTTGCTTTAGTGTGAAGAAGCCATTACGGACACATTATTTAATTTCACGCGAATATGGTAATGTCCCATCCTTCCAACATTAGGTACACATACTTTTTGCTCTGATTAAGGATTTGGGGACACCTTGGAAAGAGTGAAAGATGACAGAAGAACATTTTGGAAATAATCACAATTATTGTTAACTCATATGTATTTATTATATTTTATATTTTTATGTTTTCAGGGTCTTGTATTATGACATTTCTATTTTTAAGAGTAGTATAATAGTCTTTTCATTTAAATCTACTTTTTTCACAATTATATTTGCAGGAGAGAGTTTTATCAATACAATTTATAATGAATAACCCAGTTACTTATAAGCAATAACTTATAAGCAGAAATTGTAGTGTCTAATTATTAAATAGAATAGAATAAGTGGGGTCTTGTTTTAAAAATAGAAATTTAATAAAACAAGACCCTCAAAGTATTAAAATATAAGATCTGTATTTATTGTGTTAAAATGATAACAATAATTATGATTATTTCAAATATCATCATCTTTCACTCTTTCCAAGGTGTCCCCAAATCCTTAATCAGAGCAAAAAGTGTGTGTACCTAATGTTGGAAGGATGGCACATCACCATATTCGCGTGAAATTAAATAATGTGTTCAGATTAGCTTCTTCGCGGTAAAGTAAATTTATTGCTTTTGACTTAGAAATCAGAAAAAAATATACTTAAATAATTTTTAAGCTTCTTTTGAAGTGGTTTTTGTCCTTATTAGTTAGTTATTGCTTATGTGTATGTATGTATGTGTGTGTGTGTGTGTATGTGTATATATATATATATATATATATATATATATATATATATATATGTTTGGTGTTATTTTTCGTTGCTGGGATAGTATTTTTGGATGGAACGGCATTTCTCTCCAGCGGTGGTACTCCTCCTCACTTCTTCCTGGAATATTTCGATGGGTTCATCTCCAACTTCTTCAGCCAGGTGTTTGTTGTTTTTTCCTCGGTGGTTGCCAAGGGAATGACATTTTTCTCGATCTGGGTTCCTTTTCTCCTCTCTAGCCCCAGTATCGGCGGACCAATGATGTTGAAGCTCCCTGGTGTAGTTGGGATTCTGGCCGTTGGTAGCGCTGATGGTATTGCGTCTTTTTTTTTTCTCCTGCTTCTATTTTCCTCGCCGTAAGGTTTTATATGTTTGATGTTATTTTTCGTCGCTGGGATAGTATTTTTGGATGGAACGGCATTTCTCTCCAGCGGTGGTACTCCTCCTCACTTCTTCCTGGAATATTTCGATGGGTTCATCTCCATCTTCTTCAGCCACGTGTTTGTTGTTTCTTCCTCGGTGGTAGCCAAGGGAATGACATTTGACCATCAGCGCTACCAACGGCCAGAATCCCAACTACACCAGGGAGCTTCAACAGTACTGTAGGAAAAATAGTTAGCGAAACTATTTAGTGTAGGTTTTTATTCTTTTCACCTTCAGCCTATTAAGAAAAATCGAAATATTTCAAGTGTTTCTTCTTCAAATGTTTTATTGTTATTCCATCGTTTAGAGATAAGAATAAATTCTCTACATAATTAATATTCTAACCGAGCATTAAACTCATTGGTAGTATAAAAAAAACAGACCAAGGAAAGTTAGATCTGGAATGGTCACTAATTGGACGTAAAGACAAGGAGATTAAATCTAAAGTAAAATAAAAACACCAAAGGACTCTAATAAAATTTGTATTCTTATATATTTGTTACAACCAGCTGCGTAAATATTTATTTTTATTAGATAAAAAAATTATTCAGATATATTCTTGGTGGTTTTCCGACATCAACTTTCTCATTAGTTTCAAATGTAATATTTGATGCAGCTTTTATTTGATGCAGGAAAACAAAATTTATACCCATGAGGGCATTTTTTGTGGTACTCTAACGCATGTTTCATAGGGCAATATTTGACGCCGAATAAAAAATGTTTGTACATATTGTTGCTTATGTTTGTGTAACTTTCTATTTCTCCACAATCAGTCATAAAAGTGAAATAAATAAATATATGTATATATATATATATATATATATATATATATATATATATAGCACCAAAAAATAGCAAAAAAAGATATGATGCCCTGGTGAGCTCAGATAAAAGCGGAGGGCGAAAAAATAATGAACTATGGGTACAACTCATGTATATAATAAATAGATGTGTTCAGGCGAAGACCACTAAAGAAACGTAATAAAGCCCAAAAAATCAATCAAATTTATTAACACAAGCGATGACGCTCCATTTCGATCATTATCAAACTATAAAGAAAAAATATAACTCATAAGTTTCTAGGTTAAGTGAAATTAACATGTGTCGCATTTTATAATACATAAAATAAATAATCATATATTCCATAGATTCACGCAACTAAATTTTCTCATTGCCTGATTCTATGCATTATATGATTATTTATTTTATGTATTATAAAATGCGATTTTTTCTTTATAGCTTGATAATGATCCAGTGGATCGAAATGCGGCTGCATATATATTTATATTTAATTATGTGTTCGGATATTTTAAATAAGGGTAAATGTTATTACGTGATATGTATGAATAATGAAAATTTGAAGAATTTATATCTAAAATTCATCCATGGGTGCAACCTGAATTTCCTCGGTATGTGCTTAAAGAAAATTATTTTTGTTCGAAGTGCTCATCTCTTCAAGCTGATTACTACAGTTCATTGTTCTTATGGCACTTCCTAGTAATTTTTTAACACGACTCAATTTTCGAGATGCGGCCAAAGCGTGGCTAACATACATTAGGAGGATAACCAGGTGTGTCCGTCACAAAAACTCGAGGCATTGTTCAACGCACGCGCTTCACCAACCTCACTCATTTCTCTTTCTTATCAATAGCCATAAACATTTTTAGTGGGATGTTTTGTGTATGGTACCCTGTCCAGGTCCTAAGATGGCTGCACAAAAGCCACTAAAAACACTAAATAGCTACATGCCGCATCTAATATAAACAATAAGAATTAAACCTTTGCCCGGGTATAGTTTTCTTTGTCCCGATATGTTTAGATCTCGTCCCTAAACCTGTCAGTATTTTTACTTTTCAAGTCTATTAAAACTACCCCATACATTTACAACTTAAATAGATAAATACATCCACATACATATTTCTATATACTATTAATATGATGACCAATTCTTTTTAGAACTTTCCTCCGAAGGAAAGCAGCTATTGAGGTTCCACTCATGACAGAATTTTTGAAAAATTTCTTCAAATCTTTATCGATCCTACCTAGTAGAGACCGAAAATGACCCCCGTCAAAATTTATATATATATATATATATATATATATATATACATATATATATATATATATATATATATATATATATATATATATATATATATATGTCTGTTAACACGTTAGCGGTCAGAGTTTTTGTTTTTTCGTCACAAAACTTGGTATATAGCATTCAATTAGCAAACGATTGAACGAGTTCGTTAACCATCAAAATAGGTCCACCGGAAGGGGGGGTTTACCCCGGACCCAAAACACTAATTTGACCATGCCATCCGTAATTTTTGTTATATTTCAACGAAACTTAGTATTATTCGTGGTATTTCACAGGGAAAAATGGGTTGTAAAAATAATCTAAATCGGATCATTAGGAGGGGGGGTTTACTCCGGACCCACAATACCAATTCGCCACTACCAGCCGTGATTTTTGGTATATTTCGACGAAACTCGGTATTCGTAGTGGTAATCTACAGGTAAATATGTGATGTAAAAATAAACTAAATCGGTTCATTAGAAGGGGGGGGGTTTACTCCGGACCCAAATTCCTAATATACTAATACCGGTCGTAATTTCTGCTGCATTGTAACGAAACGCGGTATACGTCGTGGGTAACTCATGAGAAAGAAGTGTTGTAAAAATGAGCTGAATCGGTCAATCGGAAAGCGGGGGTGTAATTTGTAATATATTTCAATAGAAAAGCCCGCCAGACGTAGGTTCACAAAGCCGCCGCAAGGAGCGCTTTCTACCACTAGAGTGACTGTATCCTGTTCCTGCGTTAGATAAAATACGATAATATGAGGTTTTTTGTATTTATTACGTAGGTACCATGTGTAAACATAACTCTGGAAGCAAATTAATAATTGATCAGTTACTCATTACAAATTTAAAAGAGAACTATTCATGTTTTTATTTTATTTATG
The DNA here is from genome assembly GCA_946811695.1 of Gonocerus acuteangulatus. Classification (NCBI taxonomy): domain Eukaryota; kingdom Metazoa; phylum Arthropoda; class Insecta; order Hemiptera; family Coreidae; genus Gonocerus; species Gonocerus acuteangulatus. The sequence goes on along the minus strand of OX328124.1, from coordinate 47,613,874 downwards.
AAGGATATTTTAAGCAAATTGTTCTGGAAAGCAGTCTACACTACCCAAATTCTGAGGAAAGTGCTTAGTTATGCAGCTCCTGCGTGACGGACTTTTGTTGTTCTCTGCGCTCTCATTGGTTCTTGCTCACATGATCTTGAACAGCTGTCCCGGTTTAAATGGCAGCGTGAATAAAATTCTCATTTAATATTAGAATAAAAACAATTTTTTTTTTTTTTTTTTTTTTTTTTTTTTTTACATGTTATACCCCTTAAAGTGTCTACCTTATTTATTATTCATTGTCAAATTGTCTTACTTTTACATTAAAGATAGTTGGCTTCTGAATAAAACTCTATTTTTGGAAAATATTTTTTTGCACCTTACCGGCTTTTTTTTTTTGGCGTACCTGGTGTTCCACGGTAAGGCTTTCCAACTCATATATACCTTCTTATCTACCCAAGAGGTATATTATAGCAAATTTTCAAGGCGCATAAAACTTCATGTGCGATTACTGGCTCTCAGACTACTTATTATAAAGCGTAACTAAAAGTGCATAATAGTTTATGTGAAGAGGTAACCGATAATTATCGGTCATTATTTCTATTGATACACAATTATAATTGTTACTCAGTATTAATAGACTTTTCTTTTTTTTAGTCAACGTAGGTGATTAAATAAGCTTATATAAAGCCCTTTGAATTTGAGTCACCTTAGAGCAAACTGATTAATTTTATTAAAAATGACTATGGATTAAATGAGTATTCGGGATGTGACTAATGATTTATGATTGAACTATCCATTTTCTCCATGACTAATGATTAATGACTAACTGCTTCTATCATGTGATTAGTGATTAAAAGAGGCTTTGACTAATGACTGGTGACTAACCTTACAGAGATTTATGATTAAAGTTTAAAAAAGGCTTTTACTAATATTTTCATTGTTGGGTGCATTAGTAAACGTAATTACATCTGTAGCCAACGGCCATAGGCCACGTTAAATGGTTCCTGAAGATCACCGAAGTGAAGCTACGTCGGGCGTGGTCAGTACCTGGATGGGTGACCGACCACGTGTTGTTGGTATTATAAAAAGAGTGGCAACCTGTAGCTAGCCCGGCGTTAATGACCTTAATGTTGATAGGCCGTTAATAAAAAATAATAATAATAATAATAATAAAATAATAAAATAAAAAAATCAACATCTGTAATCAGAACTTTTGTAAAGAACAAGCCTTCATATTTTTCTCCTTCACTGTTCTGAACAATTCTGTTTTATCTATTTAGCAGTCTGTTAAAAACATAAAACAGAACTGTTTCATGAATGAATTCCAAACCCCAAAGTAAATATGTTAACAAGTTGGCAGTAACGCCAAAAATATTCACGTTAGTCATTCCAATCATTACTACAGAGAATATCAATAATTGACGCTAACGGATAGATTGATGACTAATTTCACATATGAGTAATGACTAATAGGACCCTTGAGTAAAGATTAACTTGACTTTTGACTAACGAGAATAGTTTAATCATGACTAATCCTGATTTCATCCCATGATTGAGCAGTCATAAGTAAAATGTAATTATTTGTCAATAATTTAGTTGATTCGTGTCCTACTATAATTTGAGTTAGGTTATTATAGTGTTCATAAGCTGGCTAGTAATGCCTGAATGTTCCTCCTGCAAACGTTGTTCGAACTTCAGAAAGTTGTCCAATTGGTAATAAATCGTGGTCAATAATTTCTGTTCCATGAACAATAATTTGTGAACATAACCAGGAATGTAGTGCCATGTATATTATTCGACTAATATTTCTTTGCAGTCTGCAAGCAATATTCTTTAAACTTTTTAACATGATATCCTCCCGACCTGTTATTTTAGCAGATATGTCTACATTATGATATGCCTCTCTTAAGTCACGTGGCAGCATGATAAAGCTGGAAAATTGTTTTGTAAGTCGCAGAGCACCCCTGATCAGCAAGTTTTAAAATATATTCAAAATAAAAATGTTAATGTACAAAATCCAATTCGCTTCCAAAACTTGACTGATTTTGATTTTTTAAAAGCTTCCTTAAACATCATTATTATATAAGATCTGGAAATACTTGTGTCCTTTATTAATACCAGTTTTCATTACACACATGCATAATTAATACATACCATATTTCGAAAATGAAATCAGACAGAAATTTTATTTTAGAGGAGAAGGGGGTGGTAGAAAAAAACTCCCCTTTACAGATGAATGGTGGGATAATCCCTTAGTCCGATGAGATAATTTACGTTCGAAGCAAGTCAGTTTTTTGCTTTTTGGCCAGGTTTTCGGGGGTTCGCCCCAATGTGTGCTCGGGAGATTATCATTGCATCGGCTCTGGCAATCTGTATGTAATTTTTTCTATAAAAATATTGTACTATAAACCTAAGACGAGATAATGCCCAATTTCAGAATTATTAAGGCATTTAATTTATACAAAAAACATTCTATTTCAGGTAAAATGTATGCAGTCCTCGGCCGCCGACATGGCCGTGTTCTCCATGGAGATATGAACCAAGGTTCTGCTTCCTTCGCTGTGACAGGAGTACTACCTGTCATTGAGTCCTTCCAGTTCGCCCAGGAAATAAGGAAGCAAACATCGGGACTCGCGAGTCCACAGCTCGTCTTTAGTCACTGGGAGGTATGATTAATCTTAGAAATTACTTTTTGTTTTCTTATTGATTTCTCTTTAAACTAAAAAGATTTACTTATCAAAATTTATTTATTAATGTACACAATTAGTAACAAATGTTTCTGGACACCAATATTTATTGAAAAAAATCGCAATATCTTCTGAGATTAAAAAAAATAATAATAATGAGGATAATTTTTCACTTAAATAACTACATATGCCAAATACTTAACATATATTTATTATTTTAAAAATGGAGAGAAAAAACGAGGCTAGTTTTGGCCTACTATTGGGTATATTACAGGTAGTATTAGAGATCATTTTTACCCTCTCTCATACCTTTGAACCGGTTAATGAGAGGTAATGAAATTTTACATGGGTATTATACTAATAGATGTGAGTAAAACTGGAGAGTTTCAAAATTTATACGACTCATTCATAAAGATTATTAGGCATTTTCCGAAAAGCTTGAGACTTGAAATTTTGCATGATGATAGATATTAGGGTGTTATTAAAGGCAGAAATAGAAAAATCCCATTGTACTTGTTGTTCCATCATGTTGGATATCAAATGAATCGTCTCGGCAAGGAGAACCTAAAACTAAAGGAAAAAAACGAAAATACAGAAAAGTTGAGTTTTGACTTATATAGAGTTCATACAACCCCGATCGTTCCAGAAATTTTATTACAAATCCGATCGTCAAAGCGACCATCATATAACGACAAATGGTCCTGGTATTAGGGCCTAACACGTGGCCCAATACCATGATATCATAACTTTCATGGAGGCGCTTCTCCTCACCTACTTCTTCTGCGATATTTCGCTTAGTTCCTCTCCGGCTTTCTCGGCTATTAGATTCATCCTTGTTGGTCATCCCCTTGCCTACGACATGGGATGATACTAATAGCCTGACGACACTGGAGAGGAGCGAAATATCGCAGGAAGAATTAGGAGACGAAAATCACACCTGGAGACAGAAGCCGTCCCATCAACAAAATAAATAACCTTATAAAAAAGGAAAACCCTAATATAATATAATTGAGTCTCCATCCAAAAAAAAAAAAAAAAAAAAATGTGCAAATAATTACAGTCCATACGAAGTATTTAGATATTTTTTTGATTTCTTTTTGTCCTATTTTTGTTTTTTTTTAATTTTTGATATTAATGCTTTAATTTACAATTTAATTGATTGTAGGTGGTTGATATCGACCCTTTTTGGGAACCGAACACGGAAGAAGAGATCGCTCACTTTGGAGAAAAGTCCGATTTTGTGAACAAGGCCAGAGAGTACATGAATTCAGTCAGGAGAAGAAAAGGTCTGCCGGTCGCAGAGAAAATTGTCCAGTTTGCAGAAAAACAGCGCACTTTATCTAGGAAGAAATAACATTGAACTTTATTTTTACTTTTTTTATTATTATATTATGTTATAATTAAGGAAACGCAAGGGTAAGATAATCAGTAATGAAAGAATTATAAAATGGTTTTATTATATTTTTAACTAAAAAAATAAATAAATAAAATTCATTTTTATGTTGAATTGCTACCTTTCAATCCTATCTTTAACAATTCTGTTAAGGTAAATTATTTACTATTTCATTTTCATCATTAAACTTAGAAAACTATAATTTTATATAAATTTATTTTACCCTATATAAAACCTAAAAAGAATTATTTTACTTAATGTTTTCTTAATTGACTCAGCATTTCTTTTTAAATTACCGTGTTCAATTAATAAATTCAAATGTTCATTATTTTGCTCAAAATATGAAGAATATTTTCTATTAATATAATGCATGTTCGCAAGTTGTAATTTTAACTCTTATAAGAAATTTACATATATTTGTCGTGTTTTAACCTTCAAAAAGAATTATGTGTATATGTATATGTGTATACATATATATATATATATATATATATATATATATATATATATATATATAAAATTGTACAAATCGATGTCTGTTTGTCTGGGCCCGCTAATCTCAGAAACGGCTTATACGATTTAGATGCAGTTTTCACTATAATATTTTGGTAAGCTTCAATTAACATTTAGTGTTTGTTTCATGTCAATAGGTCAATAAATATAACAGTTACACTAATGTAAACATTTGATGAACTAGAGTATCGATTCTCAGAATACAGCAGACTGTCGTACCAGGAAAGTTTTTGCTGTTATCTGGTTTGTTTTTCTGTCTCCAGCCAATTCTATGATTATAATGCGTGTCTTCAGATGCACAATAATTAAATATTTTATTCATAAAATCAATTAAAATAACAATGCTGACCCCATAAAATAATAATAATCTTTTTCTGAAATAATTGTTAATTAAAAATCCAATGGAAATCAGAAATAAAATGATACCTTTTTAAAGTAGAGTCCTAACTACTCTTACATATGGATGCGAAATACGAATGATGAACAATTTCAGAAACTTAGGATTATAAAAGAACTATGAAGTGATTTTACTTGGAACGAACCACAACGAATAGGAAAAGGAACGAATGAACAAGAAATAAAACGGGCTTTACTTTATTGGAAAATTACACGAAAGAAAATGAAGCATCCGCCCTTTGATGCGAAGAAGCCATTAAACACGAGCGAGGCGACTTTTTTAATAGTAACCCTGTAACCGCAGAAGGCAAAGATGCCAGCGACGGAGTGGGGTACTGAATTGAATAAGACTTGTGGCGGAGTGACTTCGAGTTACTGAAGTGAGAAGTGACAGACTTGGGGTTTGCTCACTATCAAGTTTAGATTTACGAGCAAAGGCCTAAAAATAATCAAATCGATGAAGCATTCGCTGAATTTATACTGGGGTAGTATTATGAATACGTATAGAGTTAATTTCAAATGTATGTAAAGCATAAATAAATTTGGGCGGATGATGAACAATAAGAGTCAAGAGAATTGTTTTAATAAACTAAAGAAGGATTCAACAAACAATTTTTATGCCTCCAATGTGTGATCGTACAAAATATTTTGATATTCCTTATTTAGAGAAGGTGTAGGTCATCCAGGTTTGGTCGTATGATAAAAAAAAAACATTTTGTAACGAAGGTTATATTTCTGCCAACGTTTCGGTTTAACATCGAAGCCTTCTTCAGGGCTATGGAGAAAAGGGAGAACAGTTTCGTTTCTTGGAGGCTAAATGTAGTTTTATTCAATATACGACCGAACCCCGATTGTCTACACTAAATATGGGCAATCTTTGACATGTTGTGGGCCGTACTTTAGTGTTACAATAGGCTCGCGTAGATGGTCAAAAAAAAAAAAAAAAAAATCAAAAATTTTAATGTTTGCGTCCTCTCAGTTTGCGGCCGCTCGGCTTCCTCGCTCACTTGATTCCGCAGGAACAAGCGACAAACCTCATCTCATTCGATGTTCCTCATTTGAAGTGAGTGTGAGTTAATAGCACAATCATTTTTTTCAAAATGCCTCGCAGGCCGGATCAAATCTTACAGCAAGCCGGTCATTGCCCACATAAGATGTAGATATCCACCTTGTCTATCTGAACGGTCGACTATCTCTTCTCAATATGTTTTTATTAAATTAATTCGAGCTTTGGCTATAATTATAAAGAAAATATACTCAGTTATTCTTCATGACATATAATTCGAAGGAGGCCGCTCCAACAAAGTCTGTAAATCAGTTCATTTATAAAATCTAATTAACGCTAGTCGGCAGTGACACTAGGAGGAACAATAGTTGGCCTCTTAAGCCCCTTGTATTACTGTTCTTAAAGGGCTGAATTCTTTTCCGGCCGACCTAATGCTAACTACCCTTAATAGTATGGAGTCGGAAAGGAAGGGTAAAAAAAGATAAAGAAAAACTCCTTTAATTGAGGTAGGCTGAGCCATTGAAGCTGCCCCTGAATACCAACGAATCCTCCTTAATTAGTGTAAATCTGCTCTGGAAGGAATTGCCTCTCCATACACTGTTCGTGCAATGCACTTTACGCCTGGCTCAGTGCAACACCTTGCAACAGAATGACTCCTTGGCATTCGACAGCCGTGGCGCTCTTTTTAGAGAACACCCTCCTCCCTCTTTTTAAAACGACACACGGTTCATTAGGCGAACTTGAGTCTGGTGTAATACTATTATTGAGTTTCTTTTGATTTATTTTATTTATATAGTTATTACGTTAAAATTATTAGGTTGTAATATTATTTAGTATAATATTTAATTTTGTTGATTATACTTCATTAAATGTTTTGAATCCTTTTCTACCGGAATATTATTTTTTTTTAATCTCGGAATTATTCAGCATTTAATTTTTAATAAACGTACATACCTATTTGGCGTTAATGACCTCAACGGTTGACACGCCTTAAATCCAACTAAAACCAAAACGGACGTATTTGGGGGAAAACGAATTCTTAATTTGATCGTTGGCGATGGAGATTACTAAGATGAATATAGTCTGATTTTGTTCCTAATCAGGAGGGATGTAGCAAACCCCTAGGAGTAATGTCTAGCTAGTCATTGTGTATTTGGGATCGTAATTTTATTTCGTTCAAAATAAAATTGACAAGCGTGAGAAGTTTCATTATGTTTACTATAAAGAATTGTAAGAAATTCATTCTCTTCATTGGGTGGAATAATCTATGGGTAAAATGTTTGTTGGATATTGCTGTAAACAGGACAGTACAATAGGATATGGTATATGGTTTCTTCAACGGCACTATTACGTAGAGTTCACACGAGTCTGGGGTTGATGGTGCATTTGATGGACTTGGAGGAGATTTTATGGCATATATGCTGGATGTTCTTAGTTGGAAAATTATTTTTAGGAGATGAGAGATCTCGAGAGTAGATCTTGAAATAAATGGTCTTGAGGATCGCCGATAACTGTTAGAAAAACAATTTAATCTTTGAGATATGGATTTCCAGGATATAGCTTTTCAAATGCCTAGCGGGGTCCTTCCTAGGGCGGGGACCCACCCAGGTAAGATCGTAAATAAGACCTTTCTTGAAAGTAAAGATGGAACTGTCAACTTTGGTCCTCCTCTGCCTCCCGGCACTTTCATTGCTGACGAAGGCTACCAATGAGTAGCCAAAACGTCCTAAATATAGATTTTTTAACAAAAATCGTATTGACGTTTCTTTAGCCGAATCCCAACTATTCCATCTTTACTTATCACCTCGACGGCTAACTATCTAATCTTCATGCTTTCTAGAAATGTGGACCCAAAATAATAACATCTTCTATTTTAATCATTTTAAATGAGTCTAGAGATAAGAACGGAACCGCGCTAAGATGATGCAGTTCCTGCGAGTCGGACTTTTTTGTCTGTCAGGGTTTCAGTGTTGGATAAATTTCTGGCCAACGGTCTTGCAAAGTATACAGATTCGAATTCGCCCTTCGTGGAGTGGTGGGGAAGCCAGAACTGAGGAGTGATCATTTTATACCTCATCGCCTAGCCCAATTTTGGCAATAAAGGACTTATATTTTACAAAACATGCAGTCAGATGTTTATTATTACAATAAAAAACATCTGCCTGCGAAATCTGAATTTACGAAACATGTCACCTCATCTTAGTAGTGGATTTGTTTTTCTAGGTTCTGACCGCTGTCGACCTGATCATGGTTATTATTTTCGTTTTTTGATCAAGTTGCAGTAATTGTTTCTAAATATTATTTAATCCCTTCCCCTTTCGTCCCTTATTTATTAATAATGCATAAAAGCATGGAAAGTTGAGATGAAGTTTTGAATTGGGTAAATTAAATTGATATTAATGTACAAGAACGAGTCGTAGTGGGGATAAAAAAGAACGCATATTATGAATGAATTGCTGAATGGTTTGTGTCGAAATAGAAAAGCCCTCGACGGCTGGTCCTGGTAAGTGCGGGCCATGGCATGAATGGGGTTTGAGAATGGGCAGAGCGAGAGAGAAGGAGAGCGCATGGTTAATAGCTGTAGGATTTATGAATGAAAACCAGTCCCCCTGTTTTTGCCGCTGAAACATCCTGTTCTCCCCCTCCTCACCCTTCCTAGGCCGTGTAATGAATCATTAGCAGATGACGAGGAGTGGGGGGAACTGGGCCAAGCACCGTTAGGACCCTAGCCTTTCTCCGCCACTGCTCTCGGCAGGTCAGTCCTCTGCTTTTATCTACCCCTACGGGATTAAATATCCAAGTATGTAGCGTCCAAATCTGACCACTAGATTTTATTTCACAAAATAAAAAATCCGATGAAGGAAACTTTGATTCCTATAGGATATTTTGTTTATTCCGATGAAAAGCGGGCGGCAGCTTACCTGGTACAAGTGGGTAAAAGTGGCGTCAAGCTTTAAAGTCATTTTGGGTCTTTTTGCGAAGACCACATCCAGTTACTTTTGAAGTAGCATTAGTGATTGTATCAGTGATTCAGCGCATGCGCATAACTCCTTTGCCTTCCTATTGGAGGATTCCGATGACCAATTGTATTGGTTCTTGCTGGAAGTAAAGTAACCTTCAACAGTGAATTAGCTTAAGTTTATGAAAAAGCTCGGCTTATGTTAGTGAGAAAAAATGGGTATTTTACAATTAGTTCGCGATGTTCCTAACAAAGAAAAAGCGATTGGTTTCTTACTCGGAAAAATTAATAGAATTCTATTAATTTTAGCGAGTTGGATTGACTAGAGTTTTGATATTTTCTTGAGCGAGCGGAAACGCATAGCAAGTATGCCCATAATGCTAAATAAATGTAAAATATCCAAAAAGAGTGCGAGAGAAAAGGAATAAAATATGTGTGTTTACAAATATCATTGTTTATGTTATCCTTCATAACCTGCAAGACAGTTAACTTTAATGCTTAATAAATTTTTTCGTAGTTGAGAGAATTGATTTTGATCATATTAACCTTTTTATTAATAAATATTGCTTGCCATTATCTAATATGAATTATAACCGTAGATAACGAGTCAAGTAGTAATAGATAAACAGCAAAGAACCTATAAGCTAATCAGTAAGCTTATCAGCGAGTACGAGGAACTGTTATAAATCGCTACTGCTACTTCAAAAGTAACTGGATGTGGTCTTCGCAAAAAGACCCGTCATTTTTAAAGAGAATGTATAGGGTCTGTCAAAAGGTCCTCGCGGTTTTTGTTATCTTTGTTTTGCTCAGAGTTGGGCAAACGTTAATCGCAGAGGTGATTGACGATTGGCAATTAAAAATTCAATCGCATCAACTCGCAATTACGATTAATCAATTGTTAATCGCGGAGTTCGCGATTAACAATTAAATATTAATCGTAATAGTGAATTTCGCGATTACAATTAATCAATCGTTGTTACTGTGTGAATCCGCAATTACGATTAATCAATTGTAATCGCGCAGTTCGCAATTAACAATTTATTCTGCAATTAAAATGTCAAGTGCGGCTGCTGTTTAGCCATACTTAAAGTTAGGTAAAACTCCATTTTAGCGTCCTTCTAACCGATTTCTTTCAAATTTTGTACAATAACGTATTTTGATGCACTAAATACGAATCCGTTAAAAAAAATGTTCGCATACTTAAAGTTAGGTAAAACTGCAGTTAAGTGTACTCATAACCGATTTCTTTCAAATTTTGTACAATAAAGTATATTGATGCACTAAATACGAATCCGTTAAAAAAAAAGTTCGCTTTCAACTAGGAAAGAAGTTATTAAGCACTAACGTTCACTGTTATGGGGGATAAGATAGCTTATGTAAACAACTAACTTTGTCAACATGCGCATGCGCGGGTATGGAAAAGTTCGTAATAAAGAAGTTTAATTGAAATTTACCATGAATTATTTAAATTCACTAGCAGTTATTTATTCACAACCATTTTTTTAAAATAATGAAACACTCTTCACATCTTGTTTCTTTCACGAAAAGTATTCTGTAATAGAAATCCCTAAATAATTAGCTAATGCCTTTATAATTATTAGTTCGTTCTAATTCGCGCCTGCTGACTTTAATTGTCAACATACTCTTATTTTATAAAAAACAAATAGCACTGAAGTTGCACGAATTTATTATTCAAACGAGCTCATAAATATGAAGAGCGCTTAAAGGCATTTTTCTGTACGACTGGGGATTTGTATCCACCGAACATCGCATCTCAAGAAGAAGAAGAAAGCTAAGAAGGATGTCTAGGAAGATAAGAAGAATGTCTAGGAAGATAAGAAGAATGTCTAGGACGACTTTTAGGCATACATGCTCTCGCTACGCTCGCTCAAGAAGATATCAAAATCCTAGCCTATCCAACTCGCTAAAATTACTAGAACTTTATTTATTTTAGCGAGTTGGATGACTAGGGTTTTGATATCTTCTTGAACGTGCGTAGCGAGAGGAAACGCTTAGTACGTATGCCTATAAGTGACAGGTGACGACGGGAGGGGATACCCTTAAAATTGACAATATTTTTGAACAAATGTTTTATGAACATTTCAAATGAGAGTTCTCTGTTTCCCAATGTTACAAATACGCTGTTTACGCCTACTTTTAGAACCTTACTAACAGTGAACGTTAGTGCTTAATAACTTCTTTCCTAGTTGAAAGCGAACTTTTTTTTTTTTAAAGGATTCGTATTTAGTGCATCAAAATACTTTATTGTACAAAATTTGAAAGAAATCGGTTATGAGTATACTTAACTGCAGTTTTACCTAACTTTAAGTATGCGAACTTTTTTTTTTTAACGGATTCGTATTTAGTGCATCAAAATACGTTATTGTACAAAATTTGAAAGAAATCGGTTATGAGGACACTTAACAGTTTTACCTAAAGTTGTACGCGGTGCAAGCCCCGGGGACATGCACCGCAGTTAACGTTTTAATTTCCGGATATACGTAAAAAAAGTCCGATTCGCAGGAACTGCGTCATCTTAGCGCGGTTCCGTTCTTATCTCTAGTGTTTATGAAGGCATAGAATAGAAACAGTTATTACTTTGTTTAGATCAATAGCGAAACACCTATCCAAATGAAATCTCAAACAAACCAGTCTTGAAAGGTCTTGATTTACAATCTTACCTGTATGGGTCAGCTATCCCATAAGTCGGGCAGAAAGGCCTCCGCTCAGAGGCATTTGGAAAGCCTTGGGATCTCTCTCTTTGAACGCTACATTTTTGAACGCTACAATAAATTGATCTTCTTATTTTACTTAATCTGTTTTATTGTCAAATACATTATCTGACTATAAGCAATTTAAAAATAACAAGGAATAAAACAGACAAAAAGAACAGTTCGAATAAGCGAAATCAATTACTTTAAAGTTTTAAGCACTTATTTCTGCGATTGACATCCTAAACTACAAACGTAACAAAAATTTCAATATATTAGTTTTAATGAAAGTAGAACATGCAGAAAATGTTTCAACTGAATCCCATAATTCTAAGTACCAAAATCAAAGACAAAAAGAACAGTTCGAATGAGCGAAATCAATTACTTTAAAGTTTTAAGCACTTATTTCTCCGATTGACATCGCCTAATCAAAACTTTCATTAGAACCATTTTTGTAGAGCATTTAGTGAGCTTTCTAATTGTCATCTTCCGTTTCCCAAGATTCTCAACCTTTTTTGAGATATTAAGGAAAGTATACAAAGTTACCAAAACTTTTTATGTCTGTTAATAAAATATTTTTTTCTAACCCTTCCTAAACTCCAAACGTAACAAAAATTTCAACAAATTAGTTTTAATGAAAGTAGAACATGCAGAAAATGTTTCACCGGAATCCCATGATTCTAAGTACCCAAACCAAAAACGGTATTCAAAAACTATTTTTTTCAATTTTCTCGAAAACGGTTAAAGCTATCGCCTTGAAAATGGTTTCATTCGTTTTCCTAGCCCAAGAAGCCTATAAAACGAGTACTTACAAGCTTATGAACTCAAAAACGTAAGCGTTACGATTTTTTTTTGCGCGAATTTCGCCCCAAACGCCATCTTCCAGTGGGCGGATTCTGCTGGTTAACGAACTTGACCTTTTAAATTGGACGACGAATTTTTGTACCAAATTTCATCACAATCGGACCATTAGGGAAGCCAGAAATGAGCGAACAGACAAATATATATATATATATATATATAATAATAATAATAATAATAATAAATAAAGCCTTTATTGTAGATAAAAACAAAAACAAAATATGTACAAAATAATAATAATAATAATCAAATAACTCAATAATTCTTCTTCTTAAAGCTTTATATAATAAAAACATATAAAAAATCTACTGGGCCCATCTCTGGGCAAAGACCTCTCCCAGGTTCCTCCATATGGTTCTGTCTTGTGCAGACCTCCACCAAAGCGTTCCACAGAACCTATCCATATCATCCCTCCATCTCTGGAATGGTCTTCCTCTTCTCCTTGTGCAGTCCAAAGGTAGCCAGTCGGTAGTCCTTTTGGCCCTCTTCCTTTCGTGCCAGATGTCCTGCCCATGTCCATTTCTGCTTAAGTGCCGCAACGATGACATCTTCCACGCCCGTCTTCCTACGGATTTCGGTATTTCGTATTTTTTGGCTCTTTCGGATTCCCATCATATTCCTTTCCATTGCATACTGGGTTACCCTAAGCCGATTCTTTATTCTTTTTGTCAATGTCCATATCTGCGAGCCATAAATCATACATGGAAGGATACAGGAGTTCATCACTCGGGCTTTTAGCTCTACTCATACTGCTCTTAAAAATAAATTTAAGAGCCCAGTATTTCTTCCAACTCATGGCTATTCGGCGGTTTATTTCTTTTAGATTTCCATCTTGAAAGGAAACTAGTTTTCCGAGGTAAACTGTACTATCAGCCCAATGTAGTTTGATCCCATCAAGGATGATATCTTCGGTTTGCATATATATATATATATATATATATATATATATATATATATATATATATATATATATATATATATATATATACGAGGGGTGATCAAAAAGTTCCAGGACTGATTTTTTATTTATTTATTTAAAAAATCTACAGGCTATTGGACGTCGCCCCCTTCAAAGTACTCTCCTTGGGAAGCTATACATTTTTCCCAACGATGTTTCCACTGCGTGAAGGACTTTGAGAAATCATCTTGTGAAATGGTGTTTAGCTGCTCCAGCGATTTTTCTTGCATGTCATCTACGGACTCAAATCTCTTTCCCTTCATGGGTCTCTTGAGTTTTGGAAACAAGAAAAAGTCTGCAGGGGCAAGGTCAGGTGAATATGGAGGCTGGGGAATGATCGTCATTCCATTTTTGGTGCAGTAGTCGCGAATGAGCAGTGCGGAATGAACAGGCGCATTGTCATGATGCAGGAACCACTCACCGCTCCGCCACAACTCTGCAAATTTTCTGTTAAAATTTGTTGACACGAACCAAATGAAATGTTCAATTCTTCAGCCATCTCACGAATGGTTAGTCGACGATTAGAACGCACGAGACTGTTCAATCTTGCAACATGATCGTCATCAGTCGAAGTTGATGGGCGCCCTGAACGAGAATCATCTTCACACGATGTCCGGCCTTCCTTGAACCTTTTGTACCACTCATGACACCTTGACCGACTCAGACATTCATCACCGAAAGCCACTTGCAACATTTGAAAAGTTTCAGTAAACGTTTTACCCAACTTCACACAAAACTTTACGCAAACGCGTTGCTCTTCCTTTTCATTCATTTCAAGAAATCGCCGAACACAAAAAACTTTTTTTACGAACACAGCAGTAACTTTACAATGAAGAAGGTTATCAACAATCTGAATAAACAGCTGAGTTCAGGAAGAGTCACGATAAACAATGCTGCCAACCGCACTGCTCTATGACACTCCATTGCCGCGCAATCTAAACAGTCCTGCAACTTTTTGATCACCCCACGTATATATATATATATATATATATATATATATATATATATATATATATATATACAAATTTGAACCAAGGTTATTTTCGGTCTCTAGGGGTTCTGAAACGCGAAATTGGGTCTTTTTGCGAAGACCACATCCAGTTACTTTTGAAGTAGCAGTAGTGATTTATAACAGTTACCCGTACTCGCTGATAAGCTTACTGATTAGCTTATAGGTTCTTTGCTGGTTATCTATTACTACTTGACTCGTTATCTACGGTTATAATTCATATTAGATAATGGCAAGCAATATGTATTAATAAAAACGTTAATATGATCTAAATCAATTCTCTCAACTATGAAAAAAGTTATTAAGCATTAAAGTTGACTGTTTTGCAGGTTATGAAGGATAACAAACAACGATATTTGTATACAAACATATTTTATTCCTTTTCTCTCTCTCTTTTTTGGATATTTTACCTTTATTAAGAATTACACGCTATGCGTTTCCGCTCGCTACGCTACGCTCCGCTCGCTCAAGAAGATATCAAAAACTCTAGTCAATCCAACTCGCAATTAGTAGAATTCTACTAATTTTAGCGACTCTAGTCTATCCAACTCGCTAAAATGAATAGGATTCCATTAATTTTTCCGAGTAAGAAACCAATCACTTTTTCTTTGTCAGGAACATCGCGAACTAATTGTAAAAGACTCATTTTTTTCTCACTAACATAAGCAAAGCTTTTTCATAAACAAAAGCTAATTCACAGTTGAAGGTTACTTTACTTCCAGCAAGAACCAATGCGATTGGTCATCGGAATCTTCGAATAGGAAGGCAAAGGGGTTATGCGCATGCGCTGAATCACTGATACAATCACTACTGCTACTTCAAAAGTAACTGGATGTGGTCTTCGCAAAAAGACCCGCGAAATTTTCTAGTCGGCACTTCCGGATTGTTTCATTGTATCAACCTTATAAGCGGGGTTCCTCCCTATGGTGGAGGGAGGAACCGCGCTAAAAAGGTAAAAAATAGCACTAAAATCTGCACACAGTAAGTGCCGGAAGCGAGCCCTTAGAGACCCGGAAGTGAACACTGGTGGATCTGAACTGACTGGAAGTGGGCCTGGGTAACCCAGAAAATTTTAACTAGAGTAAAACGGAAGTTAAACGGGCAGGAATGCCATTGGATGTTGCCCAGAGCCCACCGGAAGTGGACCAGAGTAGATCATACGTAGTTTGGGATGTACTGGAAATGGCCAGAGTTGACCGGAAGTAGCCGGGGTCGACTAAAATAGGACCGGAGGAGGATCAATTGTGGGCCGGAAGTGAACTTTGGAGTGGTATTTTTGTTGAATTTCCGCGGTAATTTTTATCAAAATACTGTTTTACAAAAAATCAAAATGAATTTAATTGCAATTAAATCAATCGCGATTAAATCAATTGCAATTAATCAATCGCGATTAAATCAATTGCACATTTGCAATTAAATCAATTGCAATTAAAATGTTTAATCGCGATGAAATTAATCGCAAATGGTAATTAAAGGAATTAATCGCGATTAAATTAATTGTATTTGGCGATTAAAAAATAAATCGCGATTAAATCAATCGCAATTGATTTAATCGCGATTGATTCAATCACGATTAAAAAGTTAATTGTTTGGTCATACGATTGAAAAATTAATTGATTGTTGCCCAACTCTGGTTTTGCTGGCGCATTTTTCTAATCCACCGCACAATGAATAATAAGGAAGAGCTCTTAAAGAATGCTTCAGTACAGTTTAGTTTCATTCCATGCGTGTTATTTGTCACTTTTGTGCTTTTAATAATAGATGGTAGAGCTAAGCAACAATGTTCTATAATTTCCATTTAGGCCTCTACGCTATAACAGCTGAGTCTATGGACATGATGGCATTAAATATCGTTTTTGCAAAAATGGTTTATGGGATTCCGTGATGGCAATACGAATGACTCTGAGCGGTAAGGTCCCCTTCGACTGTCCATAACGAAATAGTTTCAACTATTCTGGACGGAAACCTACATCTGAGAGTCGAGGATTCCCTGCTGGCTACGTAAGCAAAGCAGACGAATGGGTTCTGCACAAACTTACCTTCCGGAACCTTCATCAGCGCTTAGATGCATGCGATCTGCTTCTTGAAAAATATAAAAGCCATCTGCTTTGAAAACAGTGATTAGTGGAGATGAAAAATGGATAGTTTATTATGGATTAGTCTCCCCTGAGCTATCCTGAATGACGAAATTTATTCGAAGAAAAGGTTAAGCTGGGTATTAGGCTGGATTTTAAAGGTGCTATCTACTATGAGGTTCTCCCAGAGAATCAAACAACTGATTCCATTAAATACTGTAAGCAGCTGAGAGAAAATATTACATAAAAGCGCACGGAATTGGTCAACAGACGAGGTGTAAGGCTGTATACGCACGGAGCTACGCAATAGGAACTGATTAGTAACGCGAATTACTAACAAGTTTATTTTGAGTCACTACCTATGTAATCCAATGGGAGACTACACACGACGCTACTGGTTAGGGGATCAGTTACTAACTTGAGTGTAATGGGTGACCAACAAATCAATCTGTTGCTGCTGGGGGAAGTTAAAAACATCCTATTTTATATCATGGGCGCATATAAGGGGGTGGCAGCAGTCCCCCCAAATCGGTAAAAATGTCTCATAAAAACCTTAAAAATAATTTAAATAAGATCTTTTAGTTTAGAAAAAATATTTTTTTTTTGGGTGTAATAACGTTTTGACTGGCTAAGTATCCCAAGATCTAAATAATTACCACCTTCCTGGTTATTCACGGAAACACGAAACGGAGAAGGCGTGGGCGGTAATTTTGTAAAATTGACCTATTTACCTATTCTGAAAACATTTTTCAATGTATAGGTGTATCCGATACCTGACATACAATATTATGACAATTATAAAAAATAATTTTAGGGGGCTGGGGTATGGAATACTAAAAATCTAGAACATGGAATAGCTAGCCAGCTAAAACGCGATTACTCATTAAAGAAATGTTTGTTTTTTTTTTAACTAAGTTATCTTATTTAATTTATTTTTAAAATTTTTATGAAATATTTTTACAGGATAAATCAAAATTTTATAGGGGGGGGGGCTGCAGACCCCTCCCCTTTTATACATGTATTACGGTTTCTTCCCACTTGAATCTTCCGTAATTTCACATACGACATCCATGATAAGACTGAACATGAGAGATTTTGGTTTGTTAGGAGTAGCCTCGTGTGTCGAGCCAAGTCACCAATCAGTCTGTAATTGGTAAGTAACCCGAGTTACCAAATGGTTGAGTTACTAACTAGCAGCTCCGTGTGTATACGGCCTAAGTTTTCTGCACTTCTCTGGTCCGCCTCTACGAACTCAGGAGAAGTTCGTGTTCGAGTTTGCCTGGACTGTTTTCCCCTACCCTCCGTATAGTCCTGGCCACGCTCCATCGGACAGCCATCGATAAAAATTTGTGTATAAAAATAAACATATATAAAATTATATGCATTTCCCAAGAAAAATCTATGTTGTTATCCAGTTTTTTTTTTCTATTTTCCTCGGCAATGGTTATAAATAAGGGCTTGGGAATGGTTTCCCCAGGCGCAATTATTTAGAAAACGTGTACTTGGAAGCATATTAATGCAAAAAACGTAAGTGTGTGTTGAACTGTTTCGGTGTACTGCTGGTTAACGAACTGATCTTTAAAACAAGTGTTTTTGTATTATATTTCATTTAAGTCAGTCCATTTTTGTAGAGAGCGAAGAGACAATATATATATATATATATATATATATATATATATATATATATATATATATATATATATACATATAAAAAGTTCAACCATAGTTATTTTCGTGATCTGTTTCGGGTTCTGAAACTTAAAATGTTCTAGTCGGCTCTACCGATTTGCGTGAGAAGGTCAACCTCATGAGCTCCCTACTATGAATGAGGGAGGAAACTCGCTAAGATGAAGCTCTAATAATTCTCATGACCAAACCCCGAACATCTCATCGGCATACTCCATAGCAGCTGTATTCAGTAGTAAATGCCATAATATGAAGAAAGACCAGCGGTACTTATCCCTTGTACGATGAGGCATACATTTTGAAAATACCTGTAAATGTGAATACCTCAGCTGATCATAATAATTATTGATTAAAGTTGCTTCCTCGAAAATTGCCATCATTGTCGCCTAACCTCTTTAATCTTAAAGTCTACTGTCGCCCAAGATCTGGACGTTGACCTTTATTTCACAGATGGAAAAAGAGCTAGAGGATGCACGAATTGCCATGCTTTTCCCAACCATATGTGATGGACTTATGATAATAGTGGTACAACTCCAATTTTCATAATTCGGAGTTACAGACACTTGAACATAATAATTTTCTACTTGGTTTCTCTGACTACTCTACATTACGGACCCCCGGTTGGAAGTAGAAGTAACATGTATGTGATCTACTCTTAATATGACTTGCACTCACATGAGAATGTGAATAACTCCATATCAGCTCGGTTCCTCCCTCTCTCCATTATAGAGAGGAAACCCGGTTATGACGTCAAACCTACAAGTGCTGAAAAATGTCCACATTCCATTCCCCAATGGCCTCAAAACCAACGATGATTCAAATATGTATTTACATATTTATGTCTGTGTGTGTGTGTGTGTGTATACATGTATATATCGCGTTAAAAAAGTGAAGCTTAAGGATTTGCGTTTATAGGTTTTCAGGTACACTTTTTATAAGACTTTTGAGTTGGGGGATGAAGCCAGTTTTAATGCCATATGTAGAACCGGTTACAAGGAAAGGTGGAAAAACCAAGAATTTTATGAAATTTTGAGTTTTTACTACTTTAAATTGGCGGATCTAGTTGAAACATTTTTGATTTGCATTTATCGGAACTAAGGTATGAATATTTGGGTTAAGTTTGATCTTCATAGTAGTTTTATAGTAGTATAAAAAATGAATAAATTGGCATCAACAATTTTGATATTTTCTTAAATATGTCGAATATGGCAAATGCATGGCAACATTTGAAACCTTCCTAATTTTATTTTGAAGATTAGATAGTTAGCCGTCGAGGTGATAAGTAAAGATGGATTAGTTGGGATTCGGCTAAAAGAAAAAAAAAAAAAAAAAAAAACTCAATAGGATTTTTGTAAAGAAATCCATATTAAGGACGTTTCGGCTACTCTTTGGTAGTACAGTATCATATATTAACATAACTCTGGAAGCAAATTATTTACAAAATTAATAATTGAACAGTTCTCATAAGAAATGCAAATGAGCAGAACTATTCACGATTTTATTTTATTTATATATGTTATTTACAGCAAATTATTCAGTAATGTAGTAAACAATACAAAAATTCTGAGGAAAGTGCTTAGTTATGCAGCTCCTGCGTGACGGACTTTTATAACCTTAAGAATGACTGAAAATTTACGAATCAAATTCTAAATGATTTTTGTTATTTATGAAGTCAAAGACGGATAGGAAACACGTCTAGAGGTGTTTCCTGTATTTAAAGAACCATATCCCATTCGTACAAAATCTACAGGGATTCCTAGTTTTAATAAATTCTTCCTGAATTCATTTTTTTGCAATTAGAAGATTTGTACTTGTGGATCTCTGATTATAAAAATCCAAAGAATGAAAATTTGTTTTTCTGTGTGACAGGTTTCGGATTATGTAATTGTTTTTTATGGGCAGATACTGTTATATAATTCAGTTATATTCGTTTTAATTAGAGAATGAGAAGCACTGATTAATCAAATGTGGTTTAACAAGCTCAAAATAATATTACAAAAATGGAATAATCTTATAAAAGCCAGAAAAATACTAATCAGGTATAAAACATGTTTTGAATAGAACAAGCGAATAGGGTTCCATTCTTTGTCTAATCAAGGATAAACACCGTAAAAATTAACTCAAGAAATGGACATTGCATTATTTCCTCGTTTGCCCCACTGTGCGGCGTCTCTCTCACGCGGTTTTGCTTCTCTCCTTACGGCTATATTACCGGACCTCCCCGGTTTTGTAAGGCTCTCATCCATCCTTGTTGGTTAGCAGCAGATTTTATACTTTAGGCGGTCAAAACACCCCCCCCCCCCCCCCGATTCTCAACCAGCTGGTTTTTAAGGAACATGGTATTGCAAACGAAAAAAAAAAAAACAACAACCTCTTCCCCACTTTTGGTGCTTACATATCTGAAAAAAAACACATTATACTGGAGCGTAATCTTTTCATTTGAAGACATCTTAACATATTAAGACATAACACAAATAATTCAGGATTACAAATTTCACATTACAGTTTATCTTGTGTTGTCATTTGGTAGTGATGCGTCATTATTGAATGGCCAATCCTAATTCGAGCCAAAAACAGCCTCGTCCCTTTTTTTGGTTTGATAACTGTACGAGGAATCTTTGAGAATATGTTCAATAAGACGCCAAGGAATGATTGGGATTCGGCTGAAAGAAAACGCCAGATTCTCAGAAAAATATCGCTTTCGAACGCTTCGGCATACTCTTTGGCAGCCATTTTCAGCAATAAATGCCAAGGTGATGGAGGAAGACTACGATATCTTACGAGTCCGATTCGAAAGAACTGCGTCATCTTAGCGCGGTTCCGTCCTTATCTTTAGTGTTTATGAAGGCATAAAATAGAAACAGTTATTACTTTGTTTAGATCAATAGCGAAACACCTATCCATATGAAATCTCAAACAAACCAGTCTTGAAAGGTCTTGATTTACAATCTTACCTGTATGGGTCAGCTATCCCATAAGTCGGGCAGAAAGGCCTCCACTCAGAGGCATTTGGAAAGCCTTGGGATCTCTCTCTTTGAACACTACATTTTTAACAATAAATTGATCTTCTTATTTTACTTAATCTGTTTTATTGTCAAATACATTATCCGACTATAAGCAATTTAAAAATAACAAGGAATAAAACAGATAAAAAGGACAGTTCGAATAAGCGAAATCAATTACTTTAAAGGTTTAAGCACTTATTTCTCCGATTGACATCGCCTAATCAAAACTTTCATTAGAACCATTTTTGTAGAGCATTTATTTATTTAAATTTTAACGTCCATTTATTATTAACTAGGAATTTTAGGACGGGTTATCTATAGGTTACCACCCTTTTCTAGCCAGGATAGGGCTGATGCCTTTTCTTTTTTCTAAAGAAAAGCCACCACCCCTAGTGGGAATCGAACCCACGACCTTTGGCTCAGAGTGTTAAGTGCTCACGCCTTAACCCTCACGGCCATCGGGTCTCCAGTAGAGCATTTAGTAATCTTTCTAATGGTGATCTTACGTTTCGCAAGATTCTCAACCTTTTTCGAAATATTAAGGAAAGTATACAAAGTTACCAAAATGTTTTATGTCTGTTAATAAAATATTTTATTCTAACCCTTCCTTAACTCCAAACGTAACAAAAATTTCAACATATTAGTTTTAATGAAAGTAGAACATGCAGAAAATGTTTCAACTGAATCCATTGATTCTAAGTACCCAAACCAAAAACGGTATTCAAAAACTATTTTTCCAATTTTCTCGAAAACGGTTAAAGCTATCGCCTTGAAAATGGTTGCATTCGTTTTCCTAGCCCGAGAAGCCTATAAAACGAGTACTTACAAGCTTATGAACTCAAAAACGTAAGCGTTACGATTTTTTTTGCGCGAATTTCGCCCCAAACGCCATCTTTCAGTGGTCGGATTCTGCTGGTTAACGAACTTGACCTTTCACATTGGAAGACGGATTATTGTACCAAATTTCTTCACAAGCGGACCATTAGGGAAGCCAGAAATGAGCGAACAGACAAATATATGTATATATATATACATATATATATATATATATATATATATATATATATATATATATATATATAAATATATACATATATATATATATACATATATATATACACACATATATATATATATATATATATATATATATATATATATATATATACAAATTTGAACCACCGTTATTTTCGGTCTCTAGGGGTTCTGAAACGCGAATTTTTCTAGTCGGCACTTCCGGATTGTTTCATTGTATCAACCTTATAAGCGGGGTTCCTTATTAAACATTCCAATAGATATAGGCTACGCCCGCCTTTTTCTTCTTCTTTTCTTTTTACTAGCTCATAAGCTATACCTTTTTTCCCAATAAGCGAGGCCCGGCCCGGGCCACCACGGTGCTCGGGCCCGGGACAACTGTACCCGGCAGTCCCCCCCCCCCCCCCCATGTGGCGGCCATGGACCAAGTGTTGCTATTGTACGAAAACCAAACCGACAATGTCCATAGTCAAGTAAAAAGTTATTGTGGTATTTTTCCAACCCCTATCCTTATGTTACTGAAGAAAGCTGCCAAAGAGCATGCCGTAACATTTGTAAGAGAGTTTTTTCTAAATATCTGACATTTTCTCTTATCCGAATTCCAACCATTCCTTGACTTCTTATCACATCAACGGCTATCTTCATCTCGATATGTTTCATAGTCCAAATGTATCGTCCAAAAGTGTTCCTAGTACCTATTCCAAAATAAATTTCTTTGTTTGTCTTTAATTCTATCTTAACCATCATTTGGGATTGGTTCTCTATGTACTTGTGGATATTCTGCAGCGATTTGTACATGGCTGCAATCGATTTTTTTATTTAATGCTTTCGGAATCGCACCAGGGATATGAATTATGGGAAACACGCTAGGGTAAGGCAGTTCCTGCGAGTCGGATTTTTTTTTGTTAACCAAATATCCTCCAGTCAGTTAGAGAGATTCAAAGAATCATTTTAGTAGCTGGTCCATTCTACCTGGAATGGAGGAGCCAATCAGAAGGACCTTGGCAATTAACGGCTGTAAAAATGAGCTGATGGTGAAGGATGGAGGGGCCACGTGCAGCACCAGTCTCCGCTAATGAAGCTGCTCAAATTGATGTGGGATGACTAGGACCTTACCTGTGTAGGCAATTAGCCCTCTGTCATCTCTCTACACCGACAATATTTTCACAGCTACATCATCCAAGCCATTACTAGATATGACTTCCAATCCTTTCGTAGTCCTCCTTTTATCTCTAGTCACAAATATTGGACGTTTGTGGATGTGATTACATCAACTCACCAGGTAAATTTAACACAATAAATAGCATTTGCCTCTCAGAAATCTCATGGGCTGGTGGGATGCTGATCTCTATTAGCTTCTGCTCTTGGAATCCATATGGCAAAGGTAAGCTTCATCTCATAAGGCAAAATTTGAATGCGGAGCAAGATGGGTTATTCAGACAAAGTAGTCGTTTTCCAATCTTTTGCCAATTGTTAACGAGCAATTTACTACTTGCAAAAATCCATTATTTGATACATATGATATAAACCTTTATAAAGGTATATGAACCTTTACATCGTACAAAATAGATAGATGACATTCATTTATAGCGTTTAAAAAAAATTTGCTAACATAAAACGTAAATGCCTTGGAAATGGAATTACTACGTGTACCATTGAGTTGCATAGAATTTTTATTAACATCGAGTTTTTGTTTTGTTTCCTTTTAGCGCGGTTACTCCCTATCTCCATAGGGATAACCCGCTTATGAGGTTGACCTCATGACGCAATCCGGAAGTGCCGACTAGAAACTTTTTCGTTTGAGACCCCATAGATCAAGAAAATAGAGGTGGTTCAAATTTGTATATATATATATATATATATATATATATATATATATATATATATATATATATGACTCAGATTAAGAATTATCCATTTCTGTGTAAGTTGGCTAGTGTCAGTTTCCTGTTATTTGTGATGCTAATCTATTCTACTTCTTCGAGATGTACGTAACCGCGCTAAGATGACGCAGTTCCTGCGAGTCGGACTTTTTATAAATAACTCCGTTGAATGCCATTTATTATAAACGTCATAATGCATCATAATCTTTTAGTAGAACTAAATTATAAAACTTGGAGTGACTAACAGGAATATAGTCAACACAAGAGTAATTTATCAGTCTTATCCTACATAAGTTTCATAATATCTCAATAATGTCATATATAAGTAAATATTTCAACACAAAATACATAGGAATATTATATACAAAATAAAATATAAACATATCAGTATTTTGTTGTATTTCTACTTGACTATTAATATTAGGTTTTTTCTTAATCAGGTATTATATGAAAAATTCTATACTCAATGGCGCATTTGTAATAATGAGCTAAAGGGGACTATTTTCCGTTAAGAATTTCTAATACGTACTGCGTATTGACCCTCCATTTTCTAAAATATTGAACTCTGAACTCCTCTATTCATGAATAGACAGCTAATAAGGGAAAACTACTATCTTGCTCTTTCAAATTACAAATTACATTCTACTGTACATATAATTATACAGTGCAGTGCACGAAAAATATGTTTATTTTAGGATAGAACTCCTCAGTCGCTTTCGTAACCGTCCTCAGTACCCACTCCATTATCATGAATTTTAACTAATTTATATTTGGTTATTTCCTTATTAATTTATTCGATCTGAGTGTTACAAAAACGCCCACAAGGGAACGAGAAGACTCCCTAGCTAGATGTACGCCCCCGAAGAGGTGTGAATGTTAATAATGTTTCATAGCATATATCTATAATAATGGTTAGAGAACGAAATATTTATTAGTTTATCTATTTTCAGCCTGCAATATCTCTCTTTCTCTCTTTCTCTCTCTCTCTCTCTCTCTCTCTCTATATATATATATATATATATATATATATATATATACATAATGTGTGCTGTGTCCAAATATCTACAAACTCACATATTATCAAAAAATAAGTATATTTTTTTATTAACATAAACGGCATTTTATTGAAAACCTTTCATCTGATTGTTATGATAAAAAAAAAAAATAATTCCTAATCTTTAGAACCAAATACAGGACCGAGCCTTCAGCCACTGAATTTAAGGCCCCGTTTGATTTCCGAAGCTCTGAGGGCGCTTGAATAAAGTTTGTTAGCTGTGGAAGTGGGCCTGTTTTTCTCGCTTTTAGATTTCTATATATATAAAAAAATGTAATCAATTGTCTATAAAGAAATGTATCAATTCCAACTTCTTCGTGAAAAATGCTTTCATTGGATTTTTGGCGCGTAATGAAAATCACAAGAGTTTTTTCTGTCTACAAAATTTATTTATATCGCTACCTTCTAAAACCTGAATTGGGTTAAATGCTTTGATGGCATGAGGCAATGAAAAACTTGATACCCCCTGTGGTTTGAAATCTAAGAAGTCCCTTCGAGAGTGGTTAAGCTGTGGTCTACAGCAACCATCCACCTTGGTGAGAGAGAAGGCATTTATTACACAGAAGGGGGGGACTATCAGTTGAAATGGTTAGGGGCAACAAGATTGAGTAGCATACAGATCTTGTAATCATATTTTAGTAGCATTTGCTTCATAGACTGACAGTACAACATAATACCCTATATATAGGAGCTACAGTTAAATTTTGTTAAAAATGTTGCTTGGCACTATTTTGCCCCGACCCATTCAAATTATACATCAACTTTATCAGGGTTCAAATGAATAAGGATTGACTCTCTTTAAACCTCGTATAACACAAGTTATATCTCATTTATAGAAACCATAACAGATTAATAATTTAAGTCCATCTCTGCTAGGTAACATGACAAATTAACGTATATAAAAATGCTTTAAGGTAGACCACCTTCCATCACAGACGGACTTTGCTGATTGTAATACTTCTGCTTTATTTTATAGTTACTTTTATTTTAACGTCCTCTTGTACATTACCAGACACACCCGCACAGATCCGTTTCTAGACCAGATAGGCCTTCTCTTTTTCCCTGGTCGGAATCACAACCATTGGCACGGATTTATATTTAGAGAAGAGAACAAAAATTCTTTATTTAAAAATAAACTCCAGTATCTAAATATATTGCGGTGCTATAAAAACAGAAATGTATGCAATAATTCATATTTTCTTAATGTACGTAATTGTAACTTAATAAGAAAACAACAAACCCCTTCATATGGCACTAGTATTTCTAAAGTGACACAACTCAAAATAAAACTCAACTGAAAATGTGTTCTCTTGCCTATGTAGGGGCATTAGGGTGGGTTTACACTTGATAGTTATTGCAGGATATTTATATCGGATAGAAATTGCGACTACTGAAAACCCATGTAAAATGTATGTCTGCAATAAATTGCTACCATGAGCAATTTATTGCAGACATACATTTTACATGGGTTTTCAGTTTTCGCAATTTCTATCCGATATAAATATCCTGCAATAACTAGCAAGTGTATACCCACCCTTAGGACTGGAAGGGTGACACAAGTGGCCTCTGGTGCTGGGTACATACAGTTTTGATGGTTAATAAAGATATATTTACTATGTCATTCATAGTCATAACTATGACGGTGTGAATAAAACCGATTTTTGAGTTGTGTCACATTAGAAATACTAGAGCGATATATATATAAATATCATTCGTAAAGGATGAAAATAAGCTCAATTTAAAAAAATAATCATATTTATGTGTAAGAAAATGTCAAAAACAAATCATGAACATATCGTCCCTACCATCTCAAACTATCGAATATGCAAATCGGAGCGAAATAGAGAACGAACATATTCTATCCATTGACAAAGTAATATACTGAAAAATGGTCATATTCGATACTTTATTTAAGACATTAAAGGCTATTCTAAAGGGGTTAGAGTTGTGACAATTTGCGACAAGCCGTATCGTCCACTCTCCAAGAGCAAAGTCTAGAAACTGAAAAACGAGATTTTGCATATTCGATAGTATGACATGGCGGGGAAGATATTAGGTCACAAAAGTAATCGGAATTATGAGGAAAATTTAGGAAAAAAAGTAAAGATAAGTAGGTATATCTTTCTTCAGTATTTATTAGCGAACCCTTATCTTTAGAAAACCTATTGAAGCCTTCTCTTCATAGAATCCTTTCATTTTGAGGACGTTTTGGAGGTTATATTGCTCCAAAATGTTTTTAGAGTTCTTCCTCAAAAAGTGACAATAAATAGACTGTACGATTAAGACCAAGGTACTGGGGAGGGAGATCCATATCTGCAATTATAAACGAAATAGCCATAACCGAGTTCGTAGGGCTTCATGTTTTCGGTCGATGCGCTAATAGAATTTGATGTACTTAAAATTTTCATTTGCCGGCCACTATCCCTCAAATTTTCTTTTAGAATATTTACATGACAATAACTGTCCATGATTCTGTCAATTAAGACTAAATTCTCCATTCCATTGGATACAGTCCCAGACCATCACAGACCCAACCCTGTGTTTCACTATTGGCTCTTCTATGTTTCTCCGATTAAGCTCTTTTATTAGGCCTGTGCTACAAAAAAAAAAAAAAAAAAAAAAAAAAAGAATCATGTGAAGGCATATTGATATCAGAAAAAAACTATTCCATCCCCCCATTAGTGAAGTTTATGTTTTAATCCATTCTTACTTATATTTTTGTTATAAATAAATTATTTGACTCGAATTTCTACTTATTTTGATTCTTTGTTATGATGCTTTATGGTCCTACTAAAAAAAAAAAAAAAAAAAAATGCATGTTTTGATAAGTGATACCTCAATTTCATTTTTCCAATTTCTTTGGGTGGACATTGTATATATTGATGTATGTGTGTGTGTGTATATATACATATATATAGAACCAATTTGAACCACTGAAATTTTCGTGACCTATGAGGCCAGAAACGTGAAGTTTTCTGGTCGGCACTTGTTGCGTCATGAGGTCATTGTCATAAGCGGGTTTCCTCCCTATGGAAGGCGAGTGGAAACGCGCTAAAAATGAGTTATTTACTAGAAAAGAAGTTATGCTAGATAACTGGCATAAAAGGGGAAGGATGACTTAGTCGAATAGGGCAGTAAATACCTGCTTACCTTTCCTAGGATTATATATACAAATGCCACATCCTCAATTGTGCTTAATCGAAATTATGTTGCAGGTAGTGCTTTTTTCTATCCTCAGAGAACTTGAGTTTCTTTATCTATTGATAAGGAATATAAAAAGTTAAATTTACGATTATAACTTCTCTTGATTAGTAATGCCGTATGGTTGAACCCTTAATGGCCTATAATCTAAAGGTGCTTTGAGACCGACTGTTAACTCTCTCATACAAATGGTCATAATTTTTTTGTTTTTGTTTTTGGAGCGAGGACCTGTCAGATAGCTGGAAGAGCAAGTCCTTCCCGCCTCTTTAGCCTCTCTCTCACTCTCTCTCTCTCCCTCTCTCTCTCTCTCTCTCTCTCGGCCTTCTTTTCTCACACACACACGCTCCCTGCTCGTGCGCTTACAAACACACACAGACACACTCTGTTGCATGCCTCTTGCTCCCTCTCATCCCTATCTCCCAGTATCTCTTTCTCTTTCGCTTCGCTCTCAGATTAGAGGTCGAGATTTGATGACTCTCAGACCACTTGGCTACTGGCATACGCAATGCGCTTCAGGTACCTTCTGTTCACAAACACAATGGGAACCGAAACTATACGAGGAAGGCTTTCTTTTCAGGCTACCCGTAAATCTATTACATAGATTCCTCGAGCATTTTAAGTAAAACACTAGTTAAAGACAAAGCAATAGATTTCTTTGTTTATATACGAATTTCTTCTAAATGCTAGATTTAAATACATTAAGCACCGATAACTCCGAATGAAATCGCCGTATCAAAACTTCCTTAAGGGGTAATACTACCTTTTTTTTACCATTTTCTTTTTTATTGGATTAAATCCTTCCTTGGAAAAATGATACGCAAGAGTGTTTATGCGCCGGAAGAGTTTTTAAATGCGCCAAAAATTCGATTCTCAACTAAAGTCCCGACAAATTTAAAAAAAAAAAAAAAGTAAACAGAAAAAAATGAAATTTTCTGTACATTAAACTTGAAAGTCGACTTTCTCAAATCTATGGTTTTCAAATCGGGCGATACGCTAGCGCTTTCAATTTATACCCGATCAACTTCAAATTTTGACTACAGATACCTAATGATATTTGCTAGTAAAGTACGCAGGGATTTCTCCAATCATTGAATTATTACGATTTTATGACTGATTTTAGCACTTTTCTTCGAAGGAAAGTAGCTATTAGCACTTTTTGTTGAGGTTGCACTCATGACGGAATTTTTCAAAAATTTCTTCAAATCTATATCGATCCTACCTAGTAGACACCAAAAATGACCCCCGTTAAAATGTATATATATATATATATATATATATATATATATATATGTCTGTTAACACGATAGCGGCCAGAGTTTTTTATTTCGTCACGAAACTTGGTGTATAGCGTTCAATTAGCAAACGATTGAACGAGTTCGTAAACCAACAAAATCGGTCAAACGGAAGGGGGGGGGGATTTACTCCGGACCCAAAACACTAATTTGACCATGCATGCCGTAGTTTTTGATATATTTCAACGAAACTTGGTATTCGTAGTAGTAATCTACAGAGGAAAATGGGCTGTAAAAATAAACTAAATCGGTTCATTAGGAGGGGGGTTAATTCCGGACCCAAATTACTCATACCGGTCGTAATTTCTGCAGTATTGTAACGAAACGCGGTATACGTCGTGGGTAACTCATGAGAAAGAAGTGTTCTAAAAATGAGCTAAATCGGTCAATCGGAAAGGGGGGTTTACTTAGTAATATATTTCAATAGAATAACCCGCCAGACGTAGGTTCGCA
Organism: Gonocerus acuteangulatus; assembly: GCA_946811695.1. Taxonomy (NCBI): domain Eukaryota; kingdom Metazoa; phylum Arthropoda; class Insecta; order Hemiptera; family Coreidae; genus Gonocerus; species Gonocerus acuteangulatus. The sequence continues at coordinate 47,583,715 of OX328124.1, read as the reverse complement.
AGGGCGCCGTAAGGAGCGCTTTCTACCACTACAAGGACTGTATCCTGTTCCTGCGTCAGATCAAAAGACGAAAATATGAAGTTTTTTGTATTTATTAAGTAGTGTAGTAGGTACCTTGTGTAAACATAACTCTGGAAGCAAATCAATTACAAAATTAATAAGTGAACAGTTACTCATTACAAAATTAAAAGAGAACTATTCATGTTTTTATTTTATCTATATAGGATATTTTAAGCAAATTACTCTGGAAAGCAGTCTGTTGGAGAAAATGATTTTGATTTTGACCACAGGAACCAAGGAAGTATTGCCTCTTAAAAACCGTTGCTGTAGGAAATGTCTATAGATCAGAATGATAGCGGTGTTAGTCACTCTAAATAATAGAGCCTCAATGGATAGTTTATTAAAAAAAAGAAGAAGAATGTAATAAGAAATGGGCCTCTATAATATTCAAAATAAAATAAAACCGATTACCATTACAATATATATAATCTAGATTTCTTAAATGATTGTTTCACAAAAACGTTAATTACTAAAAACTTACTGTGACTTAAGGCACTTACATTCTATCCAGCTCATTTATTAAGCTTTCTAGGTCAGGAAGGATGTCAGGCACATATCTGTAAGGAAAATGCCTATTTAAATATATTTTAGGGAGAAATAAATCACATGCCCTTATAAAAGAGGCTAATATCGTTGTAAATATATATTATTGTTATTATATATTTTAGTTTTTCGCCATTTAGTGATAAAACTATAGGGTTTTCCTTAATCCATTAGAAAAAAAAAATGATGTTGGGTTTTGTTTTAAAAGTCTCTGTCTACTAATTATCGTGTGTTAGAGTCGACTGTCCTGTATGTTCTGTTCCATTAACCCAACAAAAAGAGAGTATCTCTTTGTTGGATCAATTAACGAAAAATCAATTCCACTAAATGGCTATGGTAATCTTTTTTAAATATTCTTGTATAAATGTGAATGTATTAGAAATTTAATAAGTTCATCAATGCACTGGCTGCCATCAGAAAGTAAGTCGGTGAAATTGTAGGGAAACTGAAAATTTGTCCTGAGTCAGTACTCTGTCAGTATCAGCTTTGTGGATCAGTCTACTGCAGTATGTAACTACATGTGGGTCTGCCCAACATAATGTGTGTCAGTCGTGAATGGCCAATCCTGATACGGCATATTATACTACTTCTTTCCATCTATTGATCTTTTCTCGAAGCATGTTGTCATTTGAGAATATATCAAAAGGCAAGGACTCAAAATAATTTTGGAATAATGTTTAAAAGACATATTAAAAATCAAGAGATCATTGTACAATCTTGCTTAAGGAATGAGGGGATATTTATTTTCCACTCCACTCCAATAAACGGACTGTTCAAAAATGTTTCTTAGGCGTGTTATCCGGTCGTTGATAATGATATAGCTTGCCCCGTCATTCCTGGTTGTCACCAGTCTTTTGGAGAAATTATCTGTGTCTATGATATGTTTTAATAATGGATTGACATTTTCATAAATTCAGCAATATTTACTTAAGAACATGATGATGTACTGTTGTACCAACGGAATTTCTCATTCTGGGGGCAAATAAATGTTTATTCCGAGTATTCTTTCCTGGTTTTGTAGGAATATTCGATCTTCGCTGTTCATTAGTGATTGAAACTATGTAGGTTTTGAGTCAACGCATATAGTTATTATGTTTTGCATTCGCATTAACATATGAGGCGTCTAGAATCAAAACAAGACCCATAATTGAGACCAATTTGTTTACAAAACACCAAAAACTAAGCAATGCATGTTTATAATTTTCTTAAAAGTTGTATCACAGAAGAATGATTTTGAGGAATTTGAGAAGTTTATCTGTTATATTATCTGTTTTGAAGGAATTTTTATTTTTGATGTGTCTTACTTAGTTTTAAAATTCACTGATGTATGTCTTATTTTGAAGCCAACTTTTTAATTAAGAATTAAAAATCAGCATGATCTATTGAGTTTGAAAATTCTTTTCTTTACCAGTATATAGAGGACATTTTGAACTTGTAAAATCAACTGTTATCTCAAAATCGTAAAAATCGTGATGTGTTTTGTTTTGACGCCTCATATATCTGAATAAGATGAAACTGATTAAATCAGTTACAAAGCGATATAAACACACACACACATATATATACATATATATATATATATATATATATATATATATATATATATATATATATGTGTGTGTGTGTGTGCGTGTTTGTTTTTAAGTACACAATTACTATAAAAATTGCCATTGTAATATATTTTTTTTTTGATTGTATATTAATTTAAAAAAAAAAAATCCCTTCAGTTCCATGCATAGTAAGAATTAAGGCCGTATTACAAGAGAATGGAGACCTGGGAAGAGCCTAGAAACGGTCAGGGGAGCGATGTAATCAGCTGTCTAGTTATGTAGGCAGACTATAAAATCTCGAAAGAGAGCATTAAAAACACTCCCAAACAATAAAGGTTCTTTCTAATAGTCTGGAGACTTAGGCCAGTAAAAAAACAAAATAAAAGTTAGGGCATCTCCATAAAGATGCATCCTTTTCATGGACAATAATATTTCATAGCAATCAATATTAATTGTTCGTGTAGAAGCTCAGCACACTCAAAATAGTAAAAATTAGTCCCGTATCCAGGGCGTACATTTCTAGAAGTGAAATCTGCCGAGTGAGATATACCAATAATTTGGGATTGAAACTTCGAGGGTTTATTTTCCAAAAACAAGTATCGCTTGCCCTGTCAAACTCTTAGCCACAAGATTGGTTTTGCCATTATGTATCATATACTACATTATCATAAAAATTGTACAAAAAAATCGCCTTCCTAACGCATAAACTGCCCGCTACGGATACGCCCTGGCTCTGTCTCCCATGTTAAAAAGTGAATCTTGAGGATCAATATCTCGAAAACGAGTACCACATGGAGGACCCTATCTTTTTCCAATACATAGAGGACACTTTAATTAACAAGTAGGCAAATTTATAAGAAAAAAAATTCGAAAATGAAAGCTTAATTAATTTATTTTAGGACGTTTATTTAATTTACTTGATACATTCCTCGAATCAAACGTGGGTAGAGATTATATTAAGGGTTGTATTTTGGGATTTTAAGGATTGCATCAGTTCAAGAATCACCTCTGAAGGCCTTGGGTCAATTTTCGTATATGAACTCAAAGATTGCTTTTATCAGAAAATACAACATAAGTAAAAACGCAAAATGTTGAGAAAAGTCATATATTTAAAGGGCTGTAAAATGGCTCCAAAAAGACCGATCAACTTCGTTGAGGTCTCAAAAAATTTGTATTTTTGAGTTCTGAAAGGCAACACACAGGAAATAGTCGTTTAGTTTGGTTAACGATATGAATAAAATAAATATAGTGTAAAAATATCCTAAATTATGAGTTTTGGGGGGGTTAGGCTTAAACAAGTGCTGGCTAGGGTTTTTCTGAACACGATTTCGGATTCAGCGACTCCAAAATCATATAGTAAACATGATCTGCGCTCTGTGTCAGAACTTTTTTTTTTTGTGTGGCTTTGTAATTATTCTTTAAAAAATGTGTAGTAATATTTTGGAAAATTAGACTAGCAGATGGAAATAATTAGCGGACGGAGATTTTTTTTAAATTTTTCTTTTAGCTTTAGGATAGTGAATAACCTAAAAATATTTACTAGGTGTAAGATTATGAAATTATTCCTAAATAAGGACCTACGTTCAAAATCGGCCTCCAATCTACATAATTAGCTTTAACCATGGTTTATCATCCAACCAGCGCCGCAAAGAACAGCAATAATCTAACAAATAACCCTGGCAAGCAGGGCATACAAACACCTGTTTTGTTATGGTATGTTCAATTGTATGAATAAAAAGTTTTGATTAACTTATCTTTCTTAAAGGTAAACCAACTGAAATCAAATTGCTCATACTCGTGAAATGTCAACAAAAAATAAACGAACACATTGAAATTTTAAGAACCGATTTCTACGAACGAAATCCCTCTATGACAAATTGGATAAGGACCATTAATGTAGGAAATTTAGTGAGCTTTGGAAAGGACCCGTTACACTAATTATGATGCCCCAACTGTTTTCAAGATATTTTTTAAAGAAGTGTACATGCAAGTCTATAAACCCCAAGTCCTAAGCCCAGCGATTTTTATCGCGCGAATTTTGCCCATACAACCCTGTTCCGGAGGGCGGATTCTGCTGCTTAACGAACTTCATTTTTTAAATTAGACAAACTATTTTTGTACCAAATTTCATCAACATCCGACCATTTTCGAGTGTGAGAGGGCGAACAGACAAATCTATCAATATATATATATATAACAGTGTAACGCTGGTAAGAAATATAAGGAGATTTAGAATAGCTTTCTTTTGGTAAGATAGACATACTTAAATTCATTCATTTTGACGTTTACTCTCACCAAGGCTTATGGTATAATTTCCTCAGCTTTCGATTAGTCTCGTTCCCGTTGTAGTAAAACCACCTGGCGCTACAACGATCATTCTTCTAAAAACCATGATTGTATCGAAAAAACAAAAAATTTACGTTTTCTCCCTTATGTGCGAGAATTCGGAAAATCGTCACATACCATTTTTTGTTTGTCAAGGGGTCCCCTATCTCTTCCCACAATATGACTAAACATTTACGTTACACCCTAAATGTTCATATATATATATATATATATATATATATATATATATATATATATATATATATATATATTCAAATTTGAACCACCGTTATTTTCCCTATCTATAGGTTCGGATTGGTTAGGAGGTTAACCATAAAAGCGTGGTTCCTCCATATGGAGGGAGGAACCGCGCTAAAAGGAAAGTCCGTCGCGCAGGAGCTGCATAACTAAGCACTTTCCTCAGAATTGGGTAGTGTCGAGTGCATTCCTGAATAATTTGCTTAAAATAACCTATATAGATAAACAAAATAAAAAACATAAATAACACCTGTTTCAATTCAATTCAAACATAGTACAAAGTAAATCCCCCCCCCCTTCCGATAGGCCGATTTAGTTCATTTTTACAACACTTCTTCCTGATTAGATACTAGAGAACTGTACGAGTAAATATGGCATCGCGTAATTACGAGTACGTATACTCGTGTGACGAGTAACTCGATTACTTTATATGTACTCGTACTCATTACGAACACCAGCATCGCATCGTTTCGCATCGGCATCGCCGAGTAAAATAATATTTGGCATCGGAATCGCCGAGTATAGAAAGGTTTGGCATCGGCATCGTCGAGTATTGAAGGTTTAGCATCGGCATCGCCGTGAATAACTATGTTTGATACTGGTTCGCATCGCCATGTGTAATGAAGAGCAAATCATTCTGATATTGAATGTTCAATATTGATAATTGGCGATGAAATTGCGAAACTACAAATTTGCTTATTCTGAAGAGATTAGAGAAATTCAAAACAAAGTCCACTTTATTACTTACAACTCAAAGAAACTAGAGTGACTATACAATTATAACGTAAACAAAAACAATGTAAGACAGTCTATAGTAAAATCAAGAAGAATAAGAAATAAAGGTAATATAAGAAATAAACATTTTTTTAAGGTGATAAAAGGAAAAAAAAAACATAAATAAAGGCAGAAATAAGCGTTAATCCTGTCCTCCCGAATGTAAAAACACGTTCTTGGTAACGTCTTTTTTTTTTTTTTTATTTTGTCACTCACATTCACGCGCGGTTTTTTCTGTTTCTAATATCAGCGTTTCCAAGTAGTGTCCCAGGTATAGCCTAAGTCACAACGTTTTTATTTAGCTCTGTTAAACTAGTGTTTAGTGGTTAGAGGTGTTCCTCGTTGATTAAAATTGACTCAGAGGTAGCCGAGCTACTGGTGAACATTGCAGTGAAGTTTCAACGGATTTCATCGACCAGATCACTGCTAAAACAGTGAGTAAAAACACTCATTTCACACAGTGTGTAGGCCTTTACCCTAGCTGAGGCTAGTGGTGGGGGTGCTCCTGCACTCACCTGACGGAGAGGCTGTCGTCACTCCTTCAGAAATCTAGATACTACACCCTGCGCTACAGTTACTACCTCAAACAGCCTCCTTGGCTCAGTGGAAGCCTTTGATTCTACGAGCTGCAAGTTCTCGGGTTCGAGGCTGCCCAGGACATCTATATTTTTTTTTATTTTTTTTTTGTTATTATTATTTTTTATTTATTTATTTTTTTTAATTAATTATTGTGGCTCACGATGTCATCAATTGAAGCTAGCGACCATTAATGACAGTCATTGAGTCAACTTAAGCCCAGGACGTTGACAATGTTGCAACCGGCAGACGTAAAAGGTTACGTAAAAAAAACAGTGACGTATTGACACCTCCAAAAATTAAACAAAAAAAGTCATCTGAAGCACAAGGCAACTCAACACTTCTCAAAAGCAAACTCACACTTCTGAAGATAACCCTACGAAACCACCCAACATTTACGTCAGAAAAGTAACTGACTTCAAACAATTATGTATCACTCTCAGAGGTCTTGTTGGTGAAAACAATTTCGAATGCCGTGCAAGATTTAATGACATCGTCATTAAACCGTCCGATAGTGACTCCTACAGAAAAATAATTCACCACCTAGAAAGTAAGGAAGCAGACTTCCACAGCTATCAACTCCCTGAGGATAAATCCTACCGGGTGGTTATTCGCCACCTCCATCATTCAACTCCGCCCGCCGACATCATTAGTGAACTCTCTAAAAAAGGCTACTCAGCCAAAAGAGCGCACAACGTTAGGCATCCTGTCACAAAGGCGCAGCTACCTCTCTTTTTCGTAGATTTTAGTATTTACTCTACACAAAAATAAAAGTAGAGGAACCACGTCGTCGCGGTGACGTCATACAATGCCTAAATTGCCAGGAGTACAATCACTCCCGCTCATACTGCCACCACAAATCCAAATGTGGTGCTGAGCACTCCTCTAAGGACTGTCCCAACACTCGACGTACCTCCTTGCTGCGCAAACTGTGGCGAGAATCACACCGCCAGCTACAAAGGTTGCGAAGTTTATAAAGCTCTTAAAACAATCCGAGTACAGAGGCAGAGAATCCAGCTCACCCATCAAAAAGATGTCAAGAAGTCATCCCCACCCAGCGGACCATCCCACTTCCCCAGCCTACCACCCGTTACAGGAGCACAGGATACATCCCTCCGCAAGCCGAATGTGACCTACTCATCACTACTGACTTCGATCCAGAAAAAGAAGCCGCCTGTCCCAACACCAACTCAGATCCCCGCACGAAAACCACAAGAACCATCTTCCCTTCCTACCTCTTCTACTACTCCTCCGCAACCCCAAACCTTGCCTACCTTCCCACCTACTCCCGCCCCGTCTAAGCAAACCCTTCAGCACCAAGGACAAGATCCAATGATCCTTTTCTCCTCCTTCCTAAACAAACTCGAAACCCTTCTCACTCCACTAATAAACCTGATGACCACGCTTATTGCATACTTCCTTCCTAAATCCCCAAATGCAACACTTCCATAATACCCATCTCTCAATTCTTTTGTGGAATGCCAACGGACTTACAACAAGAAGACAAGAACTGACACTTTTACTAACTGACAAAAACATTGACATTGCACTAATAACCGAGACACACCTGAAGAAATCAATGTCATTGGGTGTTAAGGGTTACTCCTGTTATCGAACCGACCATCCATCTCTGGCGCAGCACGGGACTCTAATTCTAATCAAGAATCAGATCAAGCACCATCAAGAGTCCAGCATCGCTTCAGTAAGCCTGCAGGTAACATCCGTATCCATGTCCGCAGTGTATTGTTCTCCCAATCATACTATTTGCCATCCTGAATTCCTCTCAATATTCCAATCCTTTGGTCCCCGCTTCCTAACCGAGGGTGACTTCAACGCGAAACACCCCATGTGGGGAAGCCATACTTCTAACTCCCGTGGCAGAATCCTTTACGATATCCTTAACTCCGTCCAATATCTCCCAACACGCCAACATACTGGCCAACCGATCCATCCCGCAGTCCTGACCTAGTCGATTTCTTCATCTCGTCTGGCTTGGGAGGCACAGCGACATCCACTGAATCGCTCCTTGACCTATCTTCGGACCATTCTGCGATCCTTCTAACTCTCTACTCCTCCCCTATACCCCGTCCTCTACAACCAACCCTTACTCCCGGTCCTATCAACTGGCAGACATTTCAGCTCCACCTAGAGCGCTCCATAGACTTAACCGTTTCCCTAAAAACCCCTTCAGACCTAGACAAAGCCACTGAAACATTTACTAAAGCCATTCAGGACAGTGCCCGCAACTCATGCCGACCAAGCTCAGGATTTTCTCTTCCTCCCAAAATGCAACTCCCAACCCACATCCAAGAACTCCTTGCAGTCAAGCGACGTGCCAGAGCTCTATGGCTAAGATCGCGTTATCCCTCGGACAGAAACGCATACGACAGGCTGACACGACAACTGAAATCTTCTCTATCCCAATTCCGTTCAGAATCCTTTAATGAATACCTTTCATCCCTCTCTACACAAGACTGTTCTCTGTGGACAGTCACTCGTAAAATCCTTAAATTCCACCCAATACCTTCCCTTCTCTAACGCAGCGATGGGACCTGGGCCAGAAGTGACGAAGAAAAGGCGCTCCTTCTCTCCACTCACCTAACTTCAGTATTTTCCCCTAATCCTCAAACGAGCCCTTCCCATAATGAAGATATCGAAGACTGCCTAAATTCTCCCCTACCTCTGTCCTTCCCTCCTAAAGCTTTCCATACATCCGAAGTGAAACACATCATCAAACACCTCCCTAAGAAATCTCCTGGGTTATGACCTAATCACCTCCACGATACTCAAAAACCTCCCCCAGAAGACCATTATATTCCTCACATACCTGTATAACTCAATCCTAAGAACAACCCATTTTCCCAATCCCTGGAAACACTCAGTTGTCAATGTTTTTCCCAAACCCTTTAAACCTCACGATTGCCCATCTTCCTACCGACCTATCAGCCTCCTCCCATTAATGTCTAAAATTTTCGAAAAACTCCTTTATAAAAGAATCCTCCCTATCATAGAATCCTCGAATCAAATTTCCAACAATCAGTTCGGTTTCCGCTCCCATCATTCCACTATACAACAGTGCTTACGAGTTGTAGACGGTATTTCCTCCTCGCTTGAACGTAAGAGTTTTTGCACGAGTGCCTTTCTCGACGTTGCTCAAGCATTCGATCGAGGAAGGCACAACATTTTCCCCGACCTGTTCCATAAATGCTGGCGTCCCCCAAGGGAGTATTATTGGTCCCCTCCTATTCCTTCTTTACACTGCGGATATCCCCACACACCCCCAAACCCTACTGACCACCTACGCAGACGATACCGCCATCCTATCAATCTCTCCTGAACCCTCAGTTGCATCCCAACACCTGCAGGAACATCTCACCGCAATAGAACATTGGAGCGAAAAGTGGAGAATAAAAGTCAATCAAGAAAAATGTAAACAGGTAACATTCACTCTCAACCGGAGATCATGCCCTTCTGTCTACCTCAAAAACACTCCACTTCCAGTATCCAACGAGGTTCGATACCTAGGATTATACCTTGACAGCCGACTGACATGGAACCCTCACACGAGACTAAAAAGACAAGAGCTGAACAAAAGATACGGACTACTTAGACGACTTCTCGGACCCTCGTCTAAGTTAACGACACAGAACAAACTTACGATATACAAAACAATCATTCGACCTATATGGACATACGGACTTGAACTCTGGGGTACTGCAAAAACATCCAACATCAACAGAATACAGGCATTCCAGTCAAAAGTCATCCGTAAAATTGTAAATGCCCCTTTCTATGTATCCAACAAAACCCTTCACAATGACCTTAACATCCCATTTGTCCTTGACCTTGCTAAAACCCGTTTCCAAGTGTTCCATTCTAAATTGTCTCACCATCCTAATCCTGAAGGTCTATCCTTACCTTCCCAATCCCACCCAGACAATCCTCCCAGGCGGCTTAAGAGACAGTGGCCCGATTTCTGACCTTATAGGGCCCATTAAAATACTTGTTTAGACAGCTCTGAAAGTGTCAACAATGGTTGGCTTCTTTCACACTTTGTATTGTTTTTATTTTATTTTATTTTTCTCATTTTTGTCAATTTGTACATAGATATCTGTATCAACAAACTTGATAATTGTACAGATTTCAAATAAATAAATATATATATATAAAAAAAAAAATATCAGCGTTTCCAGATGTAGAGTTTTCCAGCTCTACTCTAATCCACATAATATGTGGAAACGCTGTTGTTTTAAATACATATTATGTTTCCTTAAAATAGATGGACTAGCACCGTATAAAAAATATGTTCACATTTACCACACTTTACAAATGGTAGCACGTCTTCCGCACCATCACTTTCAATTACGATTTTTTTTTTAACAGGACCATACATAACTTAACTTCCATACATACTTCTTTTGAGGTGTACATACCACTCTTTTTTTTGTCCTTAAGTTCCATATTTGTAACGAAAAAACAAAAACGACTGAGCGATTAAGTTCGTGCTACTGCTGAACACTGTTGATTACAATAACTCGACGCTCTTTAATCCGCATCCCTTGATTTATCCGCCCAATCAACTTTAGCGCGGTTCCTCCCTCCCCCATAGGGAGGAAACACACTTATAAGGTTGATCTCATGACACAATCCGGAAGTACCCACACGAAAATTTCATTTTTCAGATCTCGTAGATCAAGAATATAACGGTGGTTCAAATTTGTATATATATATGTATATATATATATATATATATATATATATATATATATATATATATATATATATATATATGTATATATATATATATATATATATATATATATATATATATATATATATATATACAGGGTGTCCCGTAAATGTCTAGTCATATTGTGAGGGGTGATAGAGGACCCTTAGGGGAACAAAAAATGTTCTATGACGATTTCCCGCCCATAAGGGAGAAAACGTCGTTTTATTGTTTTTTCGAGACAAACGTACTTTTTAGAAGAATAATCGTTGTAGCTCCGTCCCAGGTGATACTACTAAAACGGGTGTGAAACCAATCGAAAGCTGAGTAAATTTACTATAAGACTAGTTGAGAGTAAACGTAAAAATGAATTAATGTAAGTATGTATATCTTACCAAAAGAAGGCAATTCTAAATTTCCTGACATTTTATTGATATTTCTTTCCAGCGTTACTCCTCAATAAGGAGGATCTGAGATTTCCGGGTTTCAGAAAAACTTCCTCATTTAACTAGCTTTCCATTCATGAATCACAACCCTGGGTTATTGAAGTATTTGAACGATTTAAGAACAAAAGTTTTAAAAAAAACATGGATCTGAGAAAAAAAAATTATATTTTTTTCTTCAATTTATTCAAAAAGCTGAAGGGAAATATTTTTTTTTATAAATGTTTACATAAATATTAAGTAAATATTTACTTAAAAGAATAAAAAAAATACTTCCACGGATATAAAAAAAAATCTTAAAACATTAAATAAATAAAATACAAATTTATTTTGAATTTATTAATTCAGGTAACTAATACTGGGTCCAGGAGGCGGCCATTAAGGAACCCCAACCATACATTAACCTCAAAAATTACTATTTTTACCTAAATCACGCATTTGAACACATTTTTACAGGACTATGTACATATTATTTATGAGGGATAGAATTTTTAATTACCACAACAAAAACGCATGGGCTCAGAATCCCAGTGAGTTTCACAAGCGTAGCCATCAGTATTAATTTAAGGTAAAGCATTTGTTTTCTAAATATAAGTACCTGTAAAAATGTGTTCAAATGTGTGATCTAGGTAAAAATAATAATTTTTGAGATTAATGTATGGTTGGGGTTCCTTAATGGCCGCCTCCTGGACCCAGTATTAGTTACCTGAATTAATAAATTCAAAATAAATGTGTATTTTATTTATTTACTGTTTTAGGAATTTTTTTTATATTCGTGGAAGTAATTTTTTTTATTGTTTTAAGTAAATATTTACTTAATATTTATAAAAATAAATATTTCCCTTCAGCTTTTTGAATAAACTGAAGAAAAAAATATAATTTTCTTTTCTCAGATCCATGTTTTTTTTAAAAACTTTTGTTCTTAAATCGTTCAAATACTTCAATAACCCAGGGTTGTGATACATGAATGGAAAGCTAGTTAAATGAGGAAGTTTTTCTGAAACCCGGAGATCTCAGATCCTCCTTATTGAGGAGTAACGCTGGAAAGAAATATCAATAAAATGTATGGAAATTTAGAATTGCCTTCTTTTGGTAAGATATACATACTTACATTTATTCATTTTTACGTTTACTTCCAACTAGTCTTATAGTAAATTTACTCAGCTTTCGATTGGTTTCACTCCCTTTCTAGTAGTACCACCTGGGACGGAGCTACAACGATTATGTTTCTAAAAACCACGTTTGTCTCGATAAAACAATAAAACGACGTTTTCTCCCTTATGGGTGAGAATTCGGGAAATCGTCATAGAACATTTTTTGTTCCCCTAAGGGTCCTCTATCACCCCTCTCAATATGACTAGACATTTACGGGACACCCTGTATATATATATACATAGGGGAAGGTGTTGTACCTTTGACCACTTTGCACAATTTAATTTTTTTTAGCTTGAATATTGAGGCTAATATATTAATTAATATCAAGGCTAAATTCATTTTTTTTTATTTCATTGTAATTAGCATTCTATTGCTTATCATATTTAATTTTTTCAAGGTTCTAGCTTTACATTTAATATTTTTAATTATGTTTTAAAAAAATAATCGTACAATGGTCAAAGGTACAACATGTAGTGTACCTTTGACCATGGGGTGTTGTACCTCCGGATATTCCTATAATTTATGATAGGTTAATTTTGCTTCCGTTTGGTGTTAAGGAAGTATCAGAAACAAAATATTTCATTAATAGGCATGAAAAGCTTTTGGATCTGCGTATATTTTCTAAAAGGGTACGAAATCGTGGAAGTGGAATTTAAATATTCAAAAGCTTACTAAATTCTCTACAAAAAAGGTTCTGATGTAATTTTTGATGAGGTAATGTAAATCGGAAATGTACGGATTTGAAAATTCGCAATTGTTAGCTTGCTCTTCTGAGCGGGTTTTATATATATATATATATATATATATATATATATATATATATATATATATATATATAAATGTTTACCTAACCTTTTAACTGGCTGTTGCTTATTTTAATTTCATTTAACATTAAAACTATTGCATTTGAATAAAACAAGGTAAGAAAATGTGAAACGTTGTTATAGTGTTTCCAAGAGCGAACGTTGAGAAGGTGGGGAAAGTTACCATGATACCGTCTGTTTCCTGTTGTGGCGCCTTAAATCTCTTTTCTCTTCGAGATTTTAAGAAAGATCAAACCCCACCAATAACTGCTACTATTCCTTTGCTAATGGGACTATATAAGAACGGAACCGCGCTAAGATGACGCAGTTTCTGCGAGTCAGACTTTTGTTGCTTATCTTGCCTCCTGTATCGACATGTAGAAAAGTCGACGATTATTTACGATGCCTACGATACAGTACTCACGAGTATTACCCGTAATCGTATTGTAAAGTCATCGGCGATGCCAATTCGAGACGATGCCGAGTATGAACTCGCATCGTCCATTTTATACTCGGCGATGCCAAGTCCAAACGATGCCGAGTATGTACTCGCATCGTCAATTTTATACTCGGCGATTATTTATCCGATTACTTTTTACGTATCCGTGGAGTTCTCTATTAGATACCCAGGACGTATACCGCGTTACGTTACAATACAGCAGAAATTACGACCGGTATGAGCAAATTAGTAATTTGGGTCCGGAGTAACCCCCCCCCCCCCCTCCTAATGAACCGTTTTAGTTTATTTTTACAACACAATTTTGTCTTTAGTTGACCAGAACGAATACAGAGTTTCGTTGAAATACAACACAAATTATGGCTGGTATTGGCAAATAACTACTTTGGCTTCGGAGTAAACCCCCGCCAGATGGACCGATTTTGTTGGTTAACGAACTCGTTCAATCGTTTGATTGGGGAATACTACTTACCAAGTTTCGTGGGGAAGAAACAAAAACTCTGGCCGGTATCGTGTTAACGGACACATATATAACTATCTCTCTCTCTCTCTCTCTCTCTCTATATATATATATATATATATATATATATATATATATATATATATATATATACAGAGAGAGAGAGAGAGAGAGAGAGAGAGAGAGAGAGAGATAGTTACATCTCTAGTACATATATATATATATATATATATATATATATATACGTACGTTTAGTATATATATATATATATATATATATATATAGATATAGATATATATTTATAAATTTTAACTGGGTCATTTTTGGTGTCTACTAGGTAGGATTGATAAAGATTCGAAGAAATTTTTAAAAAATCCCGTCATGAGTGCAACCTCAATAGCTACTTTCCTTCGGAGGAAAGTGCTAAAAGGCATCAGCTCTAATCCTTGTTAGAAAAGGATGTTAACCTATAGATAACCCGTCCTAAAATTCTGTGTCAATTATAAATAGACGTTAAAATGTAAATAAATAAATAGTATTTAGACCTTCATCAGTACATATTTATATCATTGGAAACATGGAAATTGGTTCAGTACGGCCTCTTCGTCGTCGAAGTTCGGAAAACATAAGAGATAACCATGAATGACACCGCTGTTGTGCAGTGTATTGTATTTCTCGGCAATCTTTCGACTATTGTCCGGAAGAAGGGCATTAGAATTGTAGAGTCGAAAAAGTTCAGCGGAATCCGGTAAGCCGGATGTAAACAGCATTCCATATCCCTCTCATTCTAACCGCCCAGTCTTCCGTGCCTAGGCTCCAACTAAGGACGACGTTTCTTCAGCAATACGGCTTACTTCATCAGGTGAGAAAACCTATAGGGGGATCAGGATGCTTGAAGTTGTGTCTTATATATAATCCTCACAAATTGAAATGGACCGCACATTTGGTTATTTTTTGTTTCTTTGTGAGTATAATACGTTTCTTAAGAGTAATACGTTGACCCGAACCAAATTCAAGAAAATGTATTTTTTTAAATAAAAAAATACATGAAAAGACTCAACCTGCCGTGAAAAGACTCAACCTTTTTATGTTTAAGTTTTAAGCACATGTTTCTTCTAGTATATTTAGTAAGCTTTCGAATGGTCTCCTTCCACCACGAATTCCCAACCATTTTGCGAGATATTTTAGAAAATATACGAAAATCTCAATAACTTTAATTAAATTAACTCCTGTTAATGAAATATTTTATTTCTAGTACTTCCTTACCATCAACCGGAATCGGAATTAACTATATGAGATTAAATGAATTTCAAACGTCTGGAACAATTTTCAACTAAATCAATCGTTTCTAATTACACAAAATGAAAGTTAGTTTGAAAAAGTATTTGTATAAATTTTTCTCGCAAACGGTTACTCATATCGTTTTGAAAATGGTATTATTGGTTTTCCTATGTAAAGAAACGTACGAAATTAGTACATGAAAGCATATGACTCGAAAATGTAAGCGTTACGATTTTGTTCGCGCAAATTGCACTCCAATAACCATGTGTCGGTGGACGGATTCTGCTGGTTAACGAACCTGACCTTTCAAATTAGACGAAAGATTTTTGTAACGAATTCCATCAAAATCGGACCACTTTTTGAACCACCAGGAGAACGAACAGACAAATATATATATATATATATATATATATATATATATATATATATATATATATATATATATATGAGTTCAAACCCGAGCAAGCACCCAAGTAACCGAGCAAGTATCTTCTAGTGTCTTCGTTCGTGGATAACATTTGGCCTCCCTGACCGTCCCTAGGTCAACCCAGCCTTTAATTAATTTATTAATGGGTACCTTGGAGCTAATGATCCTAACAGTCGAAGCAGCAAACGGGAAAATCAGTGTCATAAATCAGATACCTACATATTATCTGCCCTCAGAGCCCTCATGACCTGTTACGGGACTGATTTATATATATATAAATTTGATCCACCGTTATATTCGTGATTTATGGGATCTTAAACGTAAACATTTCCGCATTGTGCGGGTTTCCTCCCTACGGAGGGAGGGAAGAACCGCGCTAAAAGTAAATTAACGTAAAATAAAATGTGTACTAGCACAGGAAATTGGTGATTTCTAACAAAACAAAACAAAAACAGGTTGTTTTCTAAATGACATTTATCACGGTATATGTCTACAACAAAAATAGACAGAAACGTGAGGTTGGCAGCATTTAAGTACATTGTTGGCCTAGTTTCACCCTCTTGAGTACCGTCATTTACTTGCGATACACCCCGTTTACAGGGTGCCTTTTATAGAAGGCATTAGAACACATCGATATATTTTCGTTATAGAATTATGATTTACATGGAGGTATAACATCCGTTGGTTGGAGGAATATTAATATAATATATATATATTAATACTAAAATAAGTTTAAAGAGTGAATACATAGCCACTGGTGTTAGTAAGAGAGAAGAGAGGTATGACTCGAGAGGGTCCGTTGTTAGGTAATTCCAGAAGCCGGTGCTGGAAGATTGATGTGCTCCACCTGCTTGGGTACCTGTTCCAGCGACAACAACCATCTCACGCCCTCTCTCAACACACATTCTCTGTCTCTCATATACCTTTTTATCCTTTATTTTTACTAAACCCTTAACTTACATATATTACCTCTGAGGCAAAAAAAAAAAAAAAAAAAAAAAAATGGGCTGCGATATATCCTTTAGATTATCCAACTTTTAAAGTGCTACAAGAACTGAAACGTTTACGATGTTCTTCTTGTTATACTGTTATGACCGCGTTTTTATTCATCTTCTTAGTTTAGAGATTATTGTTAATATGAAAGTGTTGATTATTGATAGGGAAGAGTTTACTGAAAGGATTTAAGGTGTGCCTTCAATGAAGAGTAGTCAGACTCGCAAGGAACGGCGTCATCTCAACTTTTTCCCATATAATACTTCGTCCTAATGGAGGAGAGGCTAACTCAGTGGTAGAGCACTCGACGAATATGCTGGAGGACCTGAGTTCAAAACTCGGGCGCGCACTAAAGATTTCATCTTCTAGTGTTGTCGTTAGAAGATTGGATTCGGTGTCCCAAACAGTCCCTAGATCCAACCAGCCTTTAATTAATTTATTAATGACTACCTGGAAAGAGAAATATAAGGCGGCAGGAGCACACCGTATCCCTAGAGTAACTTATGGTCAAGATTGAAATACCTCTACAATAGTGTTGGACAAAAATCATTCAGAATAATGAATAAATCTGTTATTTCATTCTGACTAATGAATAATTTTCCATTCATTATTCAGTCAATTTAATGAATAACTTAACTTTTTATTTTTATTCATTACTGAATAACAATGATTTATTGAATGAAACATTTTATTAAATAAAAATGATTTATTGAATGAAAATGTTTATTGAATCAAAGTTTTTTATTCGAATGAAACAATGTTTTGAATGAAATTGATTTATTCGACTGACATGTTTTGTTGAATACATTCGAAAAAAAACTTTTACTTAGTTCTACTGTTAATTGAAAAGCTTCAAATATACAGCTCAAGCAAACATGTTGCTCTAAAATAAATTCTTGCTATTTTGGCTGAAACATTTATATTATTTTGATAAATTCATTTTAACATTTAAGGTTAAACAAATCTTAATACCTGCTGGAAGGAAATCTCAAAGAGAAGCGAGATCCTAAGCTGTCTATTAGAGGAAAGCGACGATGTTGGCTGAGAGCGTTTGAGATCCACTTCCTTGACCGAAAAAGTCGGCATTAAAAGCAATACAGTAATTTCGAAGTTTTTGACAGGAATAAAAAATGTATCACTGCCGATTATCCCTAGTTTAGAACAGATGCAGAAGCCCACATTGGATGGATAAAGATATTTTTATTTGCCCCATATTCTTTTATTGTAGTGTGGCACTATTTCTCCTAATCAAATTAAGCAGTAATAACATTAATCACCCAAAATCACTTAAAAAGTCGGAATGTCAATAATTGAATCTATATCAGAGATTTACAGGAGGTAAACATGTTTCACACCCTATCTGGTCACTAAGTTAGTAAGTATAACTAACTATTCCTGGTCACATTTTTAAAAGATTATAAATATCTCATAAAATCTTCCACGCATAATAATATTGTTTATAATTTTCGGTTTATCACCATCACCAAAACGGTTGATAAATCGTGTTAAGTGGAGGGTGATCACTTGAAACACTAATAAATTTCCTAAAAAAAATGTTTCGGCATAAATTTCAATCGGACCCACCCAAGTTCATTTTAAGCTTTCCAAGTATTAACAGACATAAGCATTATATTAAAAGGCGGTAAGATGAGGTGGCTCTGACTTTTTTATATTCTCCTACGGACATGACTAAGTCAAGTTATTGTCACGTACCAAACTGAACACTGAGTTACTGAAACGTTAATGCTTTGCTTTTATTTATAAGTTAACATTTGAACTGAAACGGTAATACTAAATACTTCGTCCTGATTTAACCTTCAGATAGTTACATGTCAACTAACATAGAATAAACTAAGTTCAGAGTTTTATTTTTCAAAAACATTTCTAAGAATTGAAAATAGATAAAATAGTGTTTAGCTCTTATCACAAACAATCTAAAACCAACCCTTGATGACTGACTTATTCAACACAATTATCCTGATATGATCAAGGAAGAAATCGAATGTCAACTTCAAATGGAGGACAAATGCAAAACAGCAAGAAAGGAAAAAACAAAAGTACCTTCAAGGTGATTGTAATTCAAATCAGTAAGCTCATAGCAATGCATAAGTTCTATTATACGGTCTATGAGTAATTGCAAAGAGTTATGTAAATATTTTATATCTTTACATAATGGATTAAATAAAAGTTTCAAAATAATCTTTTTCAAAGCACCATTAAGCCCTTGAGAAATGTTGAAGGGCCAGTTACAGCATTCCTTTCCTCTTGGAGGGGTGGTTTCTATTTCCAATTCTCTTCTTTTATATTCTTTAACCACATAAGTTAAAAACAAGAGTAAAAAATGGCAAAACATTTTATTTTTATACCCAGGCAAAGTTTCTAAAAATCCGTCACGCAGGAGCTGCATAACTAAGCACTTTCCTCAGAATTTGGGTAGTGTAGACTGCTTTCCAGAACAATTTGCTTAAAATATCCTACATAAATAAAATAAAAACATGAATAGACCTCTTTTAATTTTGTAATGAGTAACTGATCAATTATTAATTTGCTTCCAGAGTTATGTTTACACATGGTACCTACTACACTACGTAATAAATACAAAAAACCTCATATTATCGTATTTTGATCTAACGCAGGAACAGGATACAGTCACTCTAGAGTAGAAAAATTCTACTCCTAGAAAAACACTCTAGTGGTAGAAAGCGCTCCTTGCGGCGGCTTTGTGAACCTACGTCTGGCGGGCTTTTCTATTGAAATATATTACAAATTAAACCCCCGCTTTCCGATTGACCGATTCAGCTCATTTCTACAACACTTCTTTCTCATGAGTTACCCACGACGTATACCGCGTTTTGTTACAATACAGCAGAAATTACGACCGGTGTGAGTATATTAGGAATTTGGGTCCGGAGTAAACCCCCCCCCCCCCCTTCTAATGAACCGATTTAGTTTATTTTTACAACACATGTTTACTTGTAGATTACCACTACGAATACCGAGTTTCGTCGAAATATACCAAAAATCACGGCTGGTAGTGGCGAATTGGTATTGTGGGTCCGGAGTAGACATGCGCGCAGAGGCGGAATTTTCCGGCGGCGGCGCGCTGGACTAAAATGGTCGGCGGCGGCGGCGCGCGAGGCGTGGGCTATTTTTTTCAACCCCCAAGGGCGACGTTACAATTTAAATATATATATATATATATATATATATATATATATATATATATATATATATATATATATATTTTAGATGGAACGGCATTTTTCTCCAGCGGTGGTACTCCTCCTCACTTCTTCCCAAAATATTTCGATGGATTCATCTCCATCTTCTTCAGCCAGGTACTTGTTTCTTCCTCGGTGGTAGCCAAGGGAATGACATTTTTCTCGATCTGGGCTCCTTTTCTCCCCTCTAGCCACAGTATCGGCGGACGAATGGTGTTGAAGCTCCCTGGTGTAGTTGGGATTCTGTCCGTTGGCAGCGCTGATGGTATTGCGTCTTTTTTTCTTTTTCTTTTTTTTTTTTTTTTTTTTTTCCTCCTGCTTCTATTTTCCTCGCCGTAAGGTTTTATATGTTTGATGTTATTTTTCGTCGCTGGGATAGTATTTTTAGATGGAACGGCATTTTTCTCCAGCGGTGGTACTCCTCCTCACTTCTTCCCGGAATATTTCGATGGATTCATCTCCATCTTCTTCAGCCAGGTACTTGTTTCTTCCTCGGTGGTAGCCAAGGGAATGACATTTTTCTCGATCTGGGCTCCTTTTCTCCCCTCTAGCCACAGTATCGGCGGACGAATGGTGTTGAAGCTCCCTGGTGTAGTTGGGATTCTGTCCGTTGGCAGCGCTGATGGTATTGCGTCTTTTTTTCTTTTTCTTTTTTTTTTTTTTTTTTTTTTCCTCCTGCTTCTATTTTCCTCGCCGTAAGGTTTTATATGTTTGATGTTATTTTTCGTCGCTGGGATAGTATTTTTAGATGGAACGGCATTTTTCTCCAGCGGTGGTACTCCTCCTCACTTCTTCCCGGAATATTTCGATGGATTCATCTCCATCTTCTTCAGCCAGGTACTTGTTTCTTCCTCGGTGGTAGCCAAGGGAATGACATTTTTCTCGATCTGGGCTCCTTTTCTCCCCTCTAGCCACAGTATCGGCGGACGAATGGTGTTGAAGCTCCCTGGTGTAGTTGGGATTCTGTCCGTTGGCAGCGCTGATGGTATTGCGTCTTTTTTTCTTTCTTTTTTTTTTCCTCCTGCTTCTTTTTCCTCGCCGTAAGGTTTTATATGTTTGATGTTATTTTTTTTAGAAGCAGGAGGGGGAAAAAAAAGAAAAAAAAAAAAAAAGAAAAAAAGACGCAATACCATCAGCGCTGCCAACGGACAGAATCCCAACTACACCAGGGAGCTTCAACACCATTCGTCCGCCGATACTGTAGCTAGAGGGGAGAAAAGGAGCCCAGATCGAGAAAAATGTCATTCCCTTGGCTACCACCCAGGAAGAAACAAGTACCTGGCTGAAGAAGATGGAGATGAATCCATCGAAATATTCCGGGAAGAAGTGAGGAGGAGTACCACCGCTGGAGAAAAATGCCGTGCCATCTAAAAATACTATCCCAGCGACGAAAAATAACATCAAATATATATATATATATATATATGTGTAAATATTATTATTATATTATTATAATGACGCATTATTATATTTATGTATACGTATATATATATATATATATATATATATATATACATATAAATATATATATATATATATATATATATATATATATATATATATATATATAGGCTTGCCATATTTTTGGTGCGTGAAACCGGGACACATTAATATGAGAAGGGCATACCGGGGGGGGGGGGGGATTAGAAGCAAAATGGTGAGTTTTAAGCCTTTTTATTAAGCGCAGCGAGTAACAGGAGGGGGGGATCTGGAACACTAAATTGTTGGTCTTCCCACTTTGTTAAAATAAAAAAGGAAATTTTGCTACTTATTTTTGCTAGTTCTTGCGTTTGCTCTCTGATTACAGTTACAATCGTTCTCATTTCTTTGGCACTGCATTCATTGTAGAAAAGTAAACAATTCATAAAAACTAAATTCTTAAAAACTAAATCCATTACTTTATACATCTTACAGCCGTTTCCGGGACATAGATAAACCCGGGTGGACCAAAGACAAGAGACAAATACCAGGACGTATGGCAAGCATATATATATATATATGTCTGGTCGCTACAAAATATCTCTACAAAAATGGTTCTAAAGACATTTTCGATGGGGTGATGTCAATCGGGGAAATAAGGGTTTAAAACTTCAAAGCGTTTGTATTGATCTTTTGTAAGGGGGGGGGGTTGGTTTGTTTATCTCACTTTTTAATTGATTGTTTTAAATTGAAATTATCAGTAAAATTAGTCCTTTCTTAAAAGGAAGTAAGAAAATGAGAAACTAAGTGTTTTCGCGGGGTGATCGTTGTTGCGCCGTAAACATCCTTCTGTTTGAGATTTTATTTTATATTCTTAACGGTACATCAAAACCTACCAATAACTGTATGTATTCCTATACTTATGGCGCTAGACATGAGAGGAACTGTGCTAAGATGACGCAGTCGCGGTCCTGATGCCTCAAAAATGGTCCGATTTTGATGAAATTTGGTACAAAAATATTTTTCTTAATTTGAAAGGTCGAATTCTTAAACCAGCAGAATCTGTTAACCGGAAGATGGTTATTGGAGCGAAATTCGCGCGAAAAAAATCGTAACGTTCACGTTTTCGAGTTCATATGCTTGCAGGTACTCGTTTTATAGATTTCTCAACGTAGAACAACGAATAAAACTATTTTAAAGCGATATCTGTACCTGTTTTTAGAAACATTAAAACACCTCGTTTTCCAAAGTAATTTTCAGTTTGGGTACTCATAAACGGTTAATTTAGTTCAAACTTGGTCCAGACGATTGATATTCATCTAAACTAAGGTAGATACATTTTGGTTCCGTTTGGAGTTAAGGAAGTACAAGAAATAAAATATTTCATTAACAGGGTTTGGAATTTTCGTATATCTTACACATCTCGAAAACGGAGGGAAATCGTGTTAAGTGGAAGGTGGAAATTCGAAAGCTCACTAAATTCCTTACAAAAAAGGTTCAGATGTAATTTTTGATGGGGCGATGTCAATCCGAGAAATAGATGCTTCAAACTTCAAAATTGTTAGTTTTTAGCGCGGTTCCTCCCTCCCCCATAGGGAGGAACCCCGCTTATAAGGTTGATACAATGAAACAATCCGGAAGTGCCGACAAGAAAATTTCGCGTTTCAGAACCCCTAGAGACCGAAAATAACGGTGGTTCAAATTTGTATATATATATATATATATATATATATATATATATATATATATTTGTCTGTTCGCTCTCTAGGTCGAAGACGAATGGTCCGATTTTGATGAAATTTGGTACAAAAATCAGTCGTCCAATATGAAAGGTCAAGTTCGTTAACCAGCAAAATCCGCCCACTGGAAGATGGAGTTTGGGGCGAAATTCGCGCAGAAAAAATCGTAACGCTTACGTTTTTGAGTTCATAAGCTTGTAAGTACTCTTTTTATAGGCTTCTTGGGCTAGGAAAACGAATGAAACCATTTTCAAGGCGATAGCTTTAACCGTTTTCGAGAAAATTGGAAAAATAGTTTTTGAATACCGTTTTTGGTTTGGGTACTTAGAATCATGGGATTCAGTTGAAACATTTTCTGCATGTTCTACTTTCATTAAAACTAATATGTTGAAATTTTGGTTACGTTTGGAGTTAAGGAAGGGTTAGAATAAAATATTTTATTAACAGACATAAAAAGTTTTGGTAACTTTGTATATTTTCCTTAATATCTCGAAAAAGGTTAAGAATTTGGTAAACGAAAGAATACCATTAGAAAGCTTACTAAATGCTCTACAAAAAAGGTTCTGATGAAAGTTTTGATTAGGCGATGTCAATCGGAGAAATAAGTGCTTAAAACATTAAAGTAATTGATTTTGCTTATTCGAACATCTCTTTTTGTCTGTTTTTATTCCTTGTTATTTTTTAATTGCTTATAGTTGGATAATGTATTTTACAATAAAACAGATTAGGCAAAATAAGAAAAACAATTCATTGTTAGAAATATAGCTTGCCAAGAGAAAAAGATTCGTTGACGTCTTTTGAATATTTTCAATTGCCTTTATGCTGTTGGTTTTTTTATTTTATTTTTTAATTGATTTTATCTGTAGAATTATTACTATAGTAAAAGAACACAGGAATGTGTGAAAATATTTGATATTTTCCAATTCATTGAAACGTATGAAATGAAGTATCGGTAGAAGAGGATTCTAGGGTCTTGCGGACCTGACCCCAGGTATAGCCATAAAACCCTTTGAACAAAGGCCGAGGAAAATATTATCTGTTTCTATTCTATGCTTTTCAAATGAGAATAGGGATATGAACAGGAACCGGGGTCTCCCGTGGTCTAATGGCTAGCGCCTTGGATTCATAAGCGGGAGATGGTGGGTTCGATTCCCAACCTCCGGCAGGAATTTTATCATCCCACGGCTCGCTGGTGAAATTCCTCGCTACACCCTGGATGTCAGCGCTAATGACCTAGATGTAGATGTGCCGTAAAAAAGAAAAAGAAAAAAAAAAAAAAAAAAAAAAAAAAAAAAAAAAAAAAAAAAACTGGAACCCCGCTAAGATGACGCAGTTCCTGCGAATCGGACTTTTTTTGTAGTTGAGGGAATTGATTTTGATCATATTAACCTACTGTTAGTCTACCCAAACCTTAAAAATAAGAACGGAACTTTTTTTGCTACTTGATTTTCGTAAAACAATCTCTCAGCCAAATAGTAGTGTCTGGCAGCTGGCAGCGCTGTGCAGGTAGTTCCAGCGTTTTACAGTTAGATTACTTCTGATTTCTTTGACACTGTGAGCAGTAGTAAAAATGTTAATTGTAGAAAAGTAACCGATTTAAAAAAGATTCTTATAAACATGAATTCATTACTTTTTACATCTTACAGCCTTTTCCGGGACATTGATAAAACTGGGCGGGACACCGAAACAATTGCAAAATGCTGGGACAGTCCCGGTCAAACCGTGATGTATGGCATATCCTTAGGTTTTCCAGGCGAGGTAATAATATCCGGAACCCTTGCACAGCCTCCTCGCCTATAACCTTGGTAATACTCGTAAATATATTGGGTGTTACCATATGACTTCTTGGAAACATAAACTTTTAAATTTAAACGCCCATTGAATAAAATATAGTATGACGGGAACCGTGCTGTAATAAACTGCACAGAATTGTATAGTAACGTAATTTTAATGAAACATTATTTAACGCAATAAAATAACTACTTATTTGCCGTGACGAAGCACGGGTATTCAGCTAGTATATTATAATCTTCAGATCATGTGCTTGTAAAGTTGATGTTATTTAGTTTGAGGAGGAAATTTCATTTTTTGAATTGTATGGTTCGTGTCTCTCTCTTCGTGTGACACAAACCATACAATTCAAAAAATGAAATTTCCTCCTCAAACTAAATAACTTCAACTTTACAAGCACATGATCTGAAGATTATAATATATAAAACAACAAAAATTTAATATAAAATATAAAATAAATGAAGACTGAATAAGCTGTTACCAACTACCTACAACATCTTAGTTTTCAACTTGGGATCTACACATATGTATGTTTATGTGGCGTTGTACGGATGTACATTTTTGGCACTTGTATCTATGCTATAGCAATTCTTTCCAAAGCAACATTGTCAGTTTCTCCCAAAAGACATATTGTACATTTTTAGTCCTATATCAATGGTATAGTATTTTTTTTAAAGCTGGAATCACAACATCATAAAGCTGTTAGAAATCTTACAACATGGGGTCATATAAGACCCCATCTCGTCTTTCGTAATTATTTTACAAATTTGGTGTTAGGTTTCTGAAATGGTATTTTAAGATGACTAGCATGTATAATATGGCAATTTATAACCAAATAATCTTATTTAATTGTAAAGTGGGGGAGTTGGAAATCAAACATCAAAATACCACAAATTTAGGCATAAGTTTATTTGAATATTTGTCCTCTGAATATTAACATTAAATATAACGTTTTCTCCTATAATATTTTCTCTTTTTGACTGCTTGAATAAAAAAATACTATGATGCAAAATTGGTTTAAAAGGGGGGGGGATATAGTGAATTGAATGTATGCACATTATAATGGTAAAAAAAATAAAGATATTGTTATACATTTATACACTTTTCAGACTTTGCATGTGTTCAGCGCACACACTCTTGCTACACTTTGCACAATGTGTTACAGCTTTCCTGTCTTTTTTACGATCAAAAACACCACATCGTATATATGGCCATCCTCTTGTTCACTCGTATCACATACTTCTCCAATTTCACTGTCTTCACTATCCAAAACGACTCAAAACTCTCTGTTTTTCTCTTCTACAATTTGCCAAGGCAACTCATTGTGAATTTTATCTTCAGTGTAAAATAATATATCGTTAGACATACTAAATTCGATAAATAAAAATATTACATAAACCACAACGTGGGGTCGCCCGTGACCCTAAGGCTTTTTATACGTTCACAGCGATAGAAATAAGAAAAGCCTGACTCTCTATTATGATCACCTTGTCAGGAAAGGAAGGTACAGGATCGGACATGTTTAACAGCTGAAATGTGTAGGAAATAACAAATATTTTCAGAACTCAGGGGTCACGGGTGACCCCACGTTGTGATTCCAGGGTTAAGGGCATTTGAAGGTCAAATTTCGTATGAAGAAATAACTACAGCTTCCACGGTTTTGAAAGTCGCTGAATTCGAATCCGAGGTCTGTTTCACCCCATCGGCGCAAAATGATGGTCATTTCAAGGAAAAACATGTCTATTTTGCAAAAATGAATTTTTGACTGCAGATTAATGTTTTGCAAAATAAACATATTTGTCCTTGAAATGACCTTCATTTTGAGCCAATGAGGTGAAACAGACCTCGGATTCGAATTCAGTGACCTTCAAAACCATGGAAGCTCTTTGGAAAGTTATTTCTTCTTGAACGACTCTCTACGAAATTTGACCTTCAAATGCCCTTAAACCTGACCTGATGGGGTGAAACGGACTCCGGATTCGGATTCAGCGTGTCGAAATGCATAAAAATATATGTGTGCCCATCTACAGAAGGTCCATTTTCACAATAGTTGACGAACTCGTTCGATTGTTTGTTATAAAAGGTATATTTACCATATATATATATGTAACGTGTAGTGGATATATTAGATCTACCACTAAATTTGTATGTCTTGGAGGGATCCCGGACTTTTAGTAGAAGTGGAAAATCGGAGATGTAGTAATCACCTGGAATATTAATTACACTGGTCAACGCATTCGGTGACACATCACCGCTCAAGCTTTCGTGGAAGAAAAACATTTATTCAACTTGACTAATCCTGATCCACTATTTTCCTTAGGAGACACCAGATTTTACTTCTCCAACATTTCTTTGAGGATGTGACTAGAGGAAGTGGTAACCATTCCTTTGGATGGGATATAGAGCTCGCTGTGGTTGTGAATGTAATTTGGCGACATTCATCGTGACAGAATTGAAAGGAAGGACTCGTAGCGGAAGTGAGAGCTATAGATTTCCTGCCTCCATAATCTCTCTCCCTCTCTGTTCCTTTGCCCTACATCCACAGCCTCATTCATATGCTTATAGCCTCTTCTCGATAATCCATCTTACTCTTGTCCCTTCTTCACCTTCCTTCATATACAATCTACTTCATCAAGATTTTTTACCTTCTTACAATCGGGATGTTGTCATATGAGGAATGTACTAGGTCTATGGCGCACTTCGAGTCGTCTGATAATCATATCGAATTTAGAAATCTAATCTGAAACTATAATCAAAATACCGCGACGAACTAAATATCAAGACCTTGGATGAGAAAGGGTTGAAAGAGGGATTTCGGGAAATCGAAGTCAAAGTTCTGAAAGTGCTTCAGAATAGCAAAGGCGAATGTTTACTCTATGGAATGCTGATTCATAACAGAGTTGGGCATCAATCAATTAATTTTTCAATCGTCCAAGCGAACAATTAACTTTTTAATCGCGATTGATTCAATCGCGATTAAATTAGTTGCGATTAATTTTCAATCGTAATGTACAATTAATTTAAACGCGATTAATTCAATTGCAATTAACCATTTAATTGTTAATCGCAATTAAATTAATTATTAATTGTTTCTTTATCCAATTAACAATTGATTATAAAGGCAACCGCTTCCACCATGAGGGTGGTATAAGGAAGGATATAGAGGGTGGTATTAGGAAGGATGTAGAGGGTGGTATAAGGAAGGATATAGAGGGTGGTATTAGGAAGGATATTGAGGGTGGTATTAGGAAGGGTATAGAGGGAGTTATAAGGAAGGATATAGAGGGTGGTATAAGGAAGGATATAGAGGGTGGTATTAGGAAGGATATAGAGGGTGGTAGTAGGAAGGATATAGGAGGTGGTACAAGGAAGGATATAGTAGGTGGTATTAGGAAGGATACAGAGGTTGGTATTAGGAAGGATATAGAGGGTGGTATTAGGAAGGATATAGAGGGTGGTATAAGGAAGAGTATAGAGGTTGGTATAAGGAAGGATATAGAGGGTGGTATTAGGAAGGATATAGAGGGCAGTATAAGAAAGGATATAGAGGGTGGTATAAGGAAGGATATAGATGGTGGTATTAGGAAGGATATTGAGGGTGGTATTAGGAAGGGTATAGAGGGAGGTATAAGGAAGGATATAGAGGGTGGTATTAGGAAGGATATAGAGGGTGGTATTAGGAAGGATATAGAGGGTGGTATAAGGAAGGATATAGAGGGTGGTATTAGGAAGGATATAGAGGGTGGTAGTAGGAAGGATATAGGAGGTGGTACAAGGAAGCATATAGAGGGTGGTATTAGGAAGGATATAGAGGGTGGTATTAGGAAGGATATAGAGGGTGGTATTAGGAAGGATATAGAGGATGGTATTAGGAAGGATATAGAGGGTGGTATTGGGAAGGATATAGAGGGTTGTATTAGGAAGGGTATAGAGGGAGGTATAAGGAAGGATATAGAGGGTGGTATTAGGAAGGATATAGAGGGTGGTATTAGGAAGGATATAGAGGGTGGTATAAGGAAGGATATAGAGGGTGGTATAAGGAAGGATATAGAGGTTGGTATAAGGAAGGATATAGAGGGTGGTATTAGGAAGGATATAGAGGGTGGTATTAGGAAGGATATAGAGGGTGGTATTAGGAAGGATATAGAGGGTGGTATTGGGAAGGATATAGAGGGTTGTATTAGGAAGGGTATAGAGGGAGGTATAAGGAAGGATATAGAGGGTGGTATTAGGAAGGATATAGAGGGTGGTATTAGGAAGGATATAGAGGGTGGTATAAGGAAGGATATAGAGGGTGGTATAAGGAAGGATATAGAGGTTGGTATAAGGAAGGATATAGAGGGTGGTATTAGGAAGGATATAGAGGGTAGCATAAGAAAGGATATAGAGGGTGGTATAAGGAAGGATATAGAGGATGGTATTATATCCCCACCAGCACTAAAGATTTTTTCTTCAAGTGTCTTCGTTCATGGGTTGAATTCGGCCTCCCTGGCCGTCCCTAGGCCAACCCAGCCTTTAATTAATTAATTAATTAATAATGGGTACCTTGGTTGGTGCTAATGACTCTAGCAGTCGAAGCAGCTAAGGGGAAAATCAGGCGGCCGGAGCATAGTACTGACCACACTATCTCCCTAGTGTGCCGTATGGTCATGAATCAGATACCTCTATAGTATCTGCCCTCAGGGCCCTCGTGGCCTGTTACGGGACTGATTTTATTTATTTTTTTTTTTTTTATTTTTTTTTTTTTTTTTATATCCATCCTAATACTACCCTCTATATCCTTCCTTATACCACCCTCTATATCCTTCCTTATAGCACCCTCTATATCCTTCCTAATACCACCTCCTATATCCTTCGTTATACCACCCTCTATATCCTTCCTAATACCACCCTCTATATCCTTCCTTATACTACCCTCTATATCCTTCCTTATACCACCCTCTATATCCTTCCTAATACCACCTCCTATATCCTTCCTTATACCACCCTCTATATCCTTCCTTATACCACCCTCTATATCCTTCCTTATACCACCCTCTATATCCTTCCTTATACTACCCTCTATATCCTTCCTTATACTACCCTGGTCGTTTCCTGAATTATCGGAATATATCGTAGTGAAAAATTTGGAGAATCAATTAAAACCAGCAACTACGATTAAATAATTGTTAATCGTGAAATCAGCAATTACGATTAATTAATTGTTAATCGCGAGAGTTCGCAACTACGATTAATCAATTGTTAATCGCCAGATTTCACTACAATTAAATTTTTAATCGTAATTGCGAGTTGATGCGATTGAATTTTTAATTGTCAATCGTCAATCGCCTCTGCGATTAACCTTTGCCCAACTCTGATTCATAAACGTGATTGACAAAGTAAGCAATTTAAATTCAATGTATTAATTTTAATTTATACGATTGATTTATGGGTAACAAAATGCTAGGAGGGCAGTTTCAGACCCAGGATATGCCCTTGAAATCGGACATTGAATTTTTCATAGATGATGGTGCTATTCACATTAACTTGAAACTTTGAGAGGACTAAAGGCGAACCAGGGAAACAAGGCGAAGCGTCGTGTTACCTACATCTTTCTGACTCAGAATATAAAATAATGAAAAAATCGATTTTTCTGTTTCCCTCTTTCTTTTCCAAGGTCCCTGATACATTATATATTTTAAAGAATGTGGCGCAGGACTCGCATTACAAGGCACATTCCTTAGCAAGATGGTTTAAGTGACATTGAGTTAAGGACAAAGTTGCCTAACCCTGGAATCACAACATGGGGTCGTCACACCTGACTACTGAGTTCTGAAAATATTTGTTATTTCCTAAACATTCCGGCTGTTAAACATGTCCGATCCAGTGCCTTCCTGGCCTGATTAGATCATCGTAATAGAGAGCCAGTCCGTTCTCATTCCTATCCCTGTGAACGTACACTCAGTCAAAAAAGTTTCCATAGACCCGAAAATAATGGAATATATGCAAATAAAGGAATTCAAGGAATGTGCAGTAGTATTATTTGCATAGCATTTTGTATGTTTAATATATATAAGGGCATTTATTGCAATCATAAGTAAATAAATATTAAATTTATCATAATTTAAAAAATGTATGCCAAATAAGTTTCCATACACTATAAACATTAATCCTATTTTTTGTACTAGAACCCACTTTCGAGTCTTAGGTGTATAAATCTTAACTCTTCCCTTCATTCTTTGTCCAGTATTAGGTTTACTTGTGCCTGTGGGTGGCTGATTTTTTTTATAATGCATGTATCCCGTGATATAAGAGAGCTAATGGTTCGCTACCATAATCAGCGCTTGTCTGTTCGAAAAATTGCTCAATTATTAAATAAATCACACGCAACAGTACAATATGTGCTTAATGTGCATGGGGATTAAAAATCTCTGGAGGATAGACCACGGACGAGAAGACCAAGGAAAATGGAGTCACCACAGGAGGTTCATCCTTGTTCAAATTAATAAAGATCCTCATACATCATTGACCACTGAAATAAACAGGGACTAAGGGATTCAAGTCTAGTCAGGGACCGTTAGAAATGCATTAAGAAAGGAAGGATGATGGGTTCGATCCCCACCGGCGTCAGAAATTTTCTCATCTCAGGGCTCGCTGAGAAAATTCCTGGCTGCACCCTGGATCTCGGCGCTAATGGCCAAGAATTAATTCGTAAATCAACCTGAGGTTTCTGGGAGACGGTGATATTTCTTGAAGAGTTAAAATTTAACATTTTTGGGTTAGATGGAAGGTCAAAACTGTGGAGAAAACCAAAGGAAGCATTCAAGAGCAATAATTTAAAACCAACATTTAAACACAGAGGTGGAAGTGTCATGGTGTGGGGGTGTGTTAGTTCTGGTGTTGGAAATTTAGTGTTTTTTGATGGAATTATGAACCAAAATGTTTATTTGGATATTCTAAGGGGCAATTTCAAAAAATTCGGCTGAAAAACGCAGACTTGGGCGAAGATACTTTTCCCAACAAGACAATGACCCCAAACTCACAGCTAGAAAACTAAAGGAATGGTTGCTCTATGATGTTCCAAATCAATTAAAAACACCTCCACAGTCACCTGACCTAAACCCCATTGAACACCTATAGGATGAACTTGGTCGGAGAGTGAAAAATCACAGCATCCGAACGAAAGAATAGCTCAAAACTGCACTACAGACAGAATAGAATGAAATTAATAATCAAGTAACAAAACAACTGGTTTGGAGTATGAAGCCCAGACTACATGAAATCCTAAAACGAAAAGGAGGACCCACAAGTTATTAAAAAAATATTGTGGAAATTTAATAATGCTTTGTTTGTAATGTATGGAAACTTTTTTGACATACCTATTTTTAAATTATGATAAATTTAATATTTACTAACTTATTATTGCTTTAAATGAACATATATATGTTAAATATAAAAAATTCTATATAAATAATATTATTGCACATTTCTTGAATTCCTTTATTTGCATATATCAAATTATAATTGGGTGTATGGAAACTTTTTTGACTGAGTGCATATAAAGCCATTGGGTCACAGGCGACCTCAAGTTGTGGTTTATGTAATATTTTATGTATCGAATTTTGTATGTCTTGCGATAAATTATTTTGCACTGAAGATGAAATTTGCAATGAGTTGCTTTGGCAAATTGTAGAAGAGAAAAACAGAGTTAGGAGACGTTTTGGTTAGTGAAGACAGTGAAACTGGTGAAGTATGTGATAGGAGTGAAAAAGAGGATGGCCATATTTACGATGTGGCGATTGTGATTGTCAAAAAAGACAGGAAAGCTGTAACACATTGTGCAAAGTGTAGTAAGAGTCTGTGTGCTGAACACAGGCAAAATATATCTCAAAAGTGTATAAATGAATAACAATATTTATATTTTTCTGATCATTAAAATGTGCATACATTCAAGTCACTATATTCCCCCCCCCCTTTTAAACCAATTTTACATATTATAGTATTTTTTTATTCAAGCAGTCATAAAGAAAAAATATTAAAGGAGAAAACATTATATTTAATGTAGATATTCAGAGGACAAATATTAAAAAAAAAAAACTTATGTCTAAAATTGTGGTATTTTGATGTTTGATTTCCAACTTCCCATTTCACAATTAAATAAAATTATTTGGTTATAAATTGTTATATTAAAAATGGTAGTCATCTTAAAATACCATTTCAGAAACCTAACATCAAATTTGTAAAAGAATTACGAAAGACGAGATGGGGTCTTATATGACCCCATGTTGTAAGATTTCTAACAGCTTTATGATGTTGTGATTCCAGCTTTAAAAAAAAATACTATACCATTGATATAGGACTAAAAATGTACAATATGTCTTTGGGGAGAAACTGACAATGTTGCTTTGGAAAGAATTGCTATAGCATAGATACAAGTGCCAAAAATGTACATCCATACAATGCCACATAAACATACATATGTGTAGATCCCAAGTTGAAAACTAAGATGTTGTAGGTAGTTGGTAACAGCTTATTCAGTCTTCATTTATTTTATATTTTGTATTAAATTTTTGTTGTTTTATATATTATAATCTTCAGATCATGTGCTTGTAAAGTTGAAGTTATTTAGTTTGAGGAGGAAATTTCATTTTTTGAATTGTATGGTTTGTGTCACACGAAGAGAGAGACACGAACCATACAATTCAAAAAATGAAATTTCCTCCTCAAACTAAATAACATCAACTTTACAAGCACATGATCTGAAGATTATAATATACTAGCTGAATACCCGTGCTTCGTCACGGCAAATAAGTAGTTATTTTATTGCGTTAAATAATGTTTCATTAAAATTACGTTACTATACAATTCTGTGCAGTTTATTACAGCACGGTTCCCGTCATACTATATTTTATTCAATGGGCGTTTAAATTTAAAAGTTTATGTTTCCAAGGAGTCATATGGTAACACCCAATATATTTACGAGTATTACCAAGGTTATAGGCGAGGAGGCTGTGCAAGGGTTCCGGATATTATTACCTCGCCTGGAAAACCTAAGGATATGCCATACATCACGGTTTGACCGGGACTGTCCCAGCATTTTGCAATTGTTTCGGTGTCCCGCCCAGTTTTATCAATGTCCCGGAAAAGGCTGTAAGATGTAAAAAGTAATGAATTCATGTTTATAAGAATCTTTTTTAAATCGGTTACTTTTCTACAATTAACATTTTTACTACTGCTCACAGTGTCAAAGAAATCAGAAGTAATCTAACTGTAAAACGCTGGAACTACCTGCACAGCGCTGCCAGCTGCCAGACACTACTATTTGGCTGAGAGATTGTTTTACGAAAATCAAGTAGCAAAAAAAGTTCCGTTCTTATTTTTAAGGTTTGGGTAGACTAACAGTTTAGGATTCCCCCTTCCCGTTAGTTGCTAGGCTTGAAACTCACCAACCATTTTGCTTATAATTTGTACTCTTTTTATCCCCCCCCCCCTGGTATGCCCATCCCATATTAATGTGTCTCGGTTTAACTCTCCAAAAATATGGCAAGCCTATCTGACGGGGACTGGCAGAAAAGAAACGCAATTAAAACTCTATGAGGGACAGATAATTTCTAGTAATTCAAGGTCTGCCATCATAGTTGAAATTAATCTCAATTAGAAATAAAACTATGAGATAGATAATAATAATAATAACAGCTGTTCTTTATCGTCCTAGCAACGCAGGCTGCCTAGGCTTGCCTTCTCTAACCAACTCAAACTTTAAACCCCCCTAAAAATGCTTAAAAATACGAATATCAAAAAATCCTTTCTTAGCGAGCGCCTACGTTATATAGGGAGTGTCCATGCAAAATTTCAAAATTTTCTGTCGAGCGGTTTGGGCTGAGCGTTGATAGATGGGTGAGTGAGTGGTATTTGACAAATATATAGTAGATAAAAAATAATGCAAAATCATACAGATAATTAGACTGAAAATGGCTTATAGCCGAAACGTTTCTACAACAACAAAAATTTAATACAAAATA
This sequence comes from Gonocerus acuteangulatus, assembly GCA_946811695.1. Taxonomy (NCBI): domain Eukaryota; kingdom Metazoa; phylum Arthropoda; class Insecta; order Hemiptera; family Coreidae; genus Gonocerus; species Gonocerus acuteangulatus. Next base: position 47,548,709 of record OX328124.1, on the reverse strand, counting down.
AATGAAGACTGAATAAGCTGTTACCAACTACCTACATATATGTATATATATTTAATTATTATTATTTATTTATTTAAATTTTAACGTCCATTTATTATTAACTAAGAATTTTAGGGTGGGTTATCTACAGGTTGTCACCCATTTCTAGCCAGGACCGGGTTGATGCCTTTTCTTTTTTCTAAAGAAAAGCCACTACCCAAGGTACAATGAGTAAATTTGTTTAAACAATGGCAACACACTGGATGAGCTGAGGGGAGAAGGCAGACATTCCCTATGATAGTTCTGGTCTTATCTTATTTTAATGCAAACTTGATTAAACTATATACACAATTTCTTGCAATAAGTTGTCTCGTGGCTAATGGTGGATATACATATATATATTCTATTCCATGTATTTCTGACCTTTATTTACGTATATTTATTAATTTTTTATCAATATGGCACAGGTCAAAAGAATAGTACTCCATTTTCTATGTACTATTTTATTGTTGGCACGCCCTACATGTTCCGTGGCCTTTATGCCACCTCCTTAGGGGCCATTAAATCCCCAGTCGTAATATGGGTGGCGAGCTAACCACACATGGGGATTTAATGGCCCCTGAGGAGGTGGCATAAAGGCCACGAAACATGTAGGGCGTGCCAACAATAAAATAGTACATAGAAAATGGAGTACTATTCATTTGACCTGTGGCATATTTATAAAAAATTATATATATATATATATATATATATATATATATATATATATATATATATGCACATAAACATATGTATCCATAAAAATTTGAACCACCATTATTTCTGTTATTTATGAGTTGTGAAACAAAGTTTTCTAGACATTACTTCCGGATTGTGTCTCAGGTGGGTTTCCTTCCTATTTTGGTTTGGGAGGGAGGAAACGCGTTAAAAGACCTTTTATATGGATTATCATCAGGTTACCACTCTTTACTAACCAGAATAGTACTATTCCTTTTCTTTCCCCCGAAGAAAAGCCACCATCCCATAGTGGGAATCGAATTTACAACCACATGCCCACAGAGTGCTTAGCACCTAATTCTAACTAATCCCTATCAATACAAAATAAACACAAATAGTTGTCTTATTTTAGATTAAATAAAAAAGGTAGCCCAATTATTCAAAAAAATAATATTGTTCCGGAGTAACCCTGATTCATAATGAATCTTTTTTTTTTTTTTGTTTTACCTAAGTTTGCTTGCAATATAGGAAAATGCGCAATAGTGCCTAAGTGGAATAACCAGAAAAGAGATATAAATAAGCAGCCTTGCTTTTCACCATGGCCTATGCTGACATTTGGCAGTGTTACTTGTACGAGGCCAGCAATGGCTGCTGATTCCTCTATATTAATATAATGTATCATTTGTTCTTTTAGGGAATTTTTTGGAAAATGCATGACTGTGTTCCAATCAAAATAACGTAAAAGCATTAAAAATAATTAATAATTCAGTTTTATAAAAAACATTGGCCTTGTGTAAAAACTATAAATTTCATATATCTCTTTGAAAAGAACCCTAATTGCCAGAAACGAGTCTATTAGGTGGAATCCATGAAGATTTGAAGAGATTTTTCATTTTTTTTATTAGTGCGACCCCAAAAGATAGATGTATTCCTTCGGAAATTGCTAAAATGTAAAACCTTCTTATATTGGCATATGTTCTTGCTTCAACGTTCAATTTTTGAATGTACGTATATTTTAAAAGAAGTAAAAATAACATATTTTGTTCGAGATGAAGTTATTTGAAACCTACTCACCTCGCTCAGCACACATTCAATCTTCTCCGCAGAGGTATTTAATTAAAATGTAAAGGTATAAGCTAATAGAAATGTTGAATAAAAGGATTTATTATAATGTAAACGACAGATGTAAAATAATTCACATTTTTTTTGAAAAAGATTACCTTATATTTACTTGCAAGAGAGATAAAAGTTATGAAAGAAAATCAGCTGATATCAGTGTTGCCAAACAGTTTTCACAGATTTCAAAATTTTTCATTCTGTCTGAATATTTGAGAAAAACTACTGCAAAACTGGTATTTTTATTTTTTAAATCAGTTTTCTATTCAATTTTACTAACGTTCTACTGCTTACTTTAAATTTGAATTTGGTAAGAAAACCATAGATAACCGACCATTATTTTAAAATCAAATTATTTAATTATAATTTACCTTCTATTTAATCAAACGAAGATGCTGATGGTGTAATTGGAAGATTGCCTTTAGAATTATGTATGTTTTTTAAACTGTTATATTTTTATTTGAAATTGATAGTTAAGTCTAAATCTAGTAATTCGAATCATGTAAGAAGTCGTCTTATCAATATTGTTTAATTATTTTCACGAGAATTTAATTATCCTTTATTTCTAATACATTATTCTGTAATTTATTTCTCTTAATTATTTTATAATAGTCTCAATTTTTATCTGATCAGAAAATGTCTTAAAACGTTTTTTAAATCTGTAATCTGTCAATTTTGCATAACAAGAATCGTATATCGCCTGGCAACACTGGCTGAGAGTCATTAGAACACTGTACTTTATAACCTATTTATAAATTTTGGCCAAGCGAATTCAGGATGTATGTATTGGATATTGTTAATAATAAACCGAATTTCTATTTCCCTTTAATTTCTGCTTCTTTATTATATCTAATTAAAGAGGTAGTACGAGTGAAACTATCTAACACAAAAGAGCTTCAACGTTTGGCTTTATTTAACAAAACCGCACAAGTAAAATACAACAAAAATTGAAATAATGCGACTTAATGAGTTTGATGATTTGCATATTATTATGTACACTTTTAAAGAGCATATTATATATTATTTTCATTACTACCGTAGAACATTCTATTTGATCGGAAAAAAGTTAAATTTAAAGTGTCACTTCAGTATAAACGTTATCATTCAAATTGTTTATATTGCTCAAATTTCTTATTTATTCCGCCGTATTTATTCAATGACGACTTGCACCATTGCACTTCGTCGTCGACTATTGTACAAAATAGAAATAATCTTTCAATTTCAGAGATCTTTTTTTTTATTAGTATCTTTGTGTTTTAAGTAAAATGTAAAGGTTTTATTAACCCATTGGCGTTAATGACGCCAAAGATTGACACGCCTTAAACCCATCCAAAAAAACAACAAAAAAACTATTTATTTTATGAATGGAATAACAAAAAAGGATTTCATACAAACTAAAGGATTTTTTTAATAATTTGTTAGAATAATCATATATTTTATTTTATTTGTTATACATTCTCTTTACCCTGGTCTTTTTTTTGTGACGTTGTCGGGGGAGGAGGCTGGAAGGTTTCGATGTTTTTCCGTGGGTTCTAATATGTATTTATTATTGAGTATGGGAAGAGTGCTGGAGATGGAATTTTAGATATTTTAAAATTTGTAAATATTTACTCCATCATATACCTAAGGTAATTTTTAAAGCGTGCTAGATAGGACCATTGAAGTAATTTATTTTAAATTCATTCACGAGTGGCAAAGGAGCTCAGGTGATGTTGACAGTATAGGAAGAAACAGGAGTCTGTTCAATGCTTCGCCTATTTGAATTTTTCATTAAAGGAGTCCATTTAGGCTTAATGGGCCTTGGAATCCCAATTCCGAGACTAGACGCTAAAATATTCAATGCGTGCCCGGATGCCGACCACAAGTCCTTCAGCACATGATCAAAGTGATGTAACACTGGACAAATGATTTACTTTACAACCAATTTTCGAGAAGAACTGCACAGGCACTCGTCTTCTCATGAGTCATTACGACCTTTCGCATTGACAAACTGAGCTTTCCGTGCTGTACTTTTTTCAAATCCGTGCCTGAAGTTAGGGTCAAACCCCCTTCTGTTAAGAAGTAGAAGGTGTTGTATAGAGGATTGGCGATGGTTGAGAGGGGTTGCGAATGGAAGAACCTCTTCCGGCTCTGAGATTTCCCTAGTACCCACCTGTAGCTCCACCTGGCTTTCTTCCCACACTCAGCTTCTCCACCTGCTCCTCCCGGCTCCTACGCTTCAACATTATTTATTTTAGCTTCTACCCTTTATTGATAGAAGATCGCTCTCATTAGGCTCATTATTATAAAACAGTATTTTTTTTTTTTCTCCCGGTGCATCTACTACGGTCATTAGCACCTATAAAACGGTATTATTTCCAGAACATCTATGCCTTCTTTTCACTGTTATAGTTGTGTTGTGTACACCCTAGTCCTACCAAAAATCTCAAATTTTTCTTTTCAGTTATACGCAAACCTCCCCTTCCCCGTTCATCAAAATTACCTTCTTCAAGGTCTTCTTTAATATTCCTTCTTTAATATTAACTATTTATTTTAAATAGTTTTTGAAACATCGACGGATCCCCTTCAAGTCGAGCTGAACAATCATGGGCGTATATAAGGGGGGGGGGGCTGCAGCCCACCCCGAAATTTTGATTTGATCGGTAAAAATTGCATAAAACCCTTAAAAATAAATTAAATAAGATCATTTAGTACATAAAACATATTCTATTTTGGGTGTAATAGCGTTTAAGTTGGCTAAAACTCTTCCAAGATCTAAATTGTTAGTATTCCATACACCGGAAATGGTCTCAGCCCCCCCCCCCCCGAAATTTTCACAGCCCCCTCCGAAATTATATTCTATATACGCCCATGTGAACAATCCGCGTTCCTGCTCAATAAAGATTCTTTCCCTCATGCATAAGTTTTCAATTATAACAGTGTTCGTCCATAGCTATATTAAAAACATTTAAAACTGTAAAATATAATCTCAAAGAGAAGCTGACAGTATTCTAAGCGGAGATTAGACCATTTAAACGCCGATTTCTTCCAATGAGATCGCTCTATCAAAAATCACATACGAAACTTTTTTGTGCGAAGTTTAATAAGTTTTCGAATAAATTGTTTGCATTTACTGCGAGTTAGATATGCAGGAATTTATAAGAAATTCCCAAGAAAAAACTAGTTTTAGGATTTAGGAAGATTTCGAATGAATACTTTCCACTCTCCCACCCCCCAACGCCGTTTTCAAGATATTTAACAACATATACGAAAATCCCAACATATGTATGTTAAATAAATATATTTTTTTCTAACACTTCCTTAACTCCAAAATTAACTAAAATTTAAACATTTTAGTTTGATTGACTGTTAAACATCTGGAACAATTTTCAACCAAACCCATCTATTCTGAATACCCAAACCGAAAATTAGTTAGGAAATCTAGTTTTATCCGCTTTTAATCGAAAATTGTAACAGACAATAAAAATGAGTTCACTCGTTTTCCTACGCTAGAGAACCTGTAAAAAGTTTGCCTGCAAGACTATTAACACAAAAACATAAGCGTTACAATTTATTTCCCGCGAATTTCACCCAAAAAACCATGTGCGGATTGACGGATTCTGCTGATTAACGAACTTGAACTTGAATCAGAAAAAGAATTCTTTGTATCAAATATTATCAAACATGGGCATGGGCGTATATAGAAAATAATTTCGGAGGGGGCTGGGAAAATTTGGGGGGGGGGAGACCATTTCCGGTGTATAGAATACTAAAAATTTAGATCTTGGAAGAGTTTTAGCCAACTTAAACGCTATTACACCCAAAATAGAATATATTTTATGAACTAAATGATCTTATTTAATTTATTTTTAAGGGTTTTAAGAAATTTTTACCGATCTAATTTCGGGGGAGGGGGAGGCTGAAGCCCCCCCCCCAACAAATAGTGATTGAGTCGGTAAAAATATGTCATTAAACCCTTAAAAATAAATTATATAAGATCACTTAGTTCATACAAAATCTTTTATTTTGGGGTTAATAGCGTTTTAGTTAAAACTATTCCATGTTCTAAATTGTTAGTATTCCATACCCCGGAAAAGGACCAGCCCCCCCCCCTCCCGAAATTATTTCCTACATACGCCCATGTTATCAAAATCGGACCAGTTCCTGAGAGTCGGAGACTTTTAAAAATGGAAAACATACCTTTGGCTGGAGGAAATAAGGCTGGAGGACACTGAGTTCAGGTCAGGAAGTGCTTCAAGTCTTAATACCAGTCATGTGGAGGATTACTATGGAAACATAGAATTTATTTATTTAGGGGTACAAAATTAAATATTTTAGTGTAAAATGGTGAGTTTTGAGCTTCTCTGGACGCCTAAACCAGGGTAAATGTTGAAAACATTTTTCGTTTTTAGAGGCTTTTTTACGCAAAATGTTCTCTCTGCAACCCCCTCCTCCTGATTTGTGGATCTTATAGTTGAAATATCGTAGGTCGTAGGTCAATTCCCACTAGGAGTGATGGAAAAGGTATCATTTCTAGCCTGCCTAGAAAAAAGTGGTAACCTATTATTATTCCGCACAATTATATACCACATTTTCAAAGGTCCACTAACAAGCATTTAGATTGAACCTATTTCCATTTTCCAAGTTAATATGTCAAACATTTTTCAAAATCACACAGGTTAAACTCAGGGCTGGGAGGGGGGGGGGTTTCACAAGGTTAGGCTTTTTAATTTGTAAGTAGAAATTCAAAAAGTCATGAGGCCATTTGAAAAAAAGTTGTGATATTCAAACACATTTGCAAGAAAAACAAGAAGAGATAGGATAATAATTCCAATGGAATCTTGTCTTTAGACTGTTGTGTGTTTGGTCAAGGCAAGATGGTTTGTGCTCCCCTCGACATGTTCAACAGGAATTGACAAGACGACTTGCAAAGACAGAGTTAAAGGAAGGAAGCCATAGGAAGGCCCCAATAAGCTAATTTAAAGACAACTTATCTTTGTTTCATATTTATTTGTGGTTTGGTTAGTTTTCAGGGAGAATATTTTCTTATACTTGCTGTAAAAATAAAAATAAAATATTGTAATTTCTGTAAAAAAAAAAAAAAAAAAAAAAAGTGTACATTTCACCATAGTATTAACTAATAAATTTAATTAATATTTTCTATTTGCTTGGGTTTATGAAGGATTTATTTGTGACTGGTAAAACAAATTTATTTTCTGGGGTGCCGATACAGTGGAAGGTGGCTAATGAAGTAAATCAAACCAGGTCTATCCTTCAATAGAATGTGTTTTCTTTTTGACAAAAGAAAAACCTGCTCTTATTTTCTTTAGTAAAAGATAACCTTGTACAGTACCAATAATAAATAAAAAACATAAATTGCAAGAGGTTTTTTTTTTTTTTTTTTTTTTTGTAAAAAAAGTATTTTATTTTAATTTACAATGGCACATGCCACAGTACTTTATAATAAAGCTACAATTATTCACTTGACCTATTTACACAAAATTTAATTACAAAAATCCACAAAACGACACTAACTTCTTCATTCATTTTGTAATAATAAATGTTTCATAGCAAAGTATGCTGATATTTACATTCCTGAGGGAAAAATGAATACATTAGTACAAAATTGTGAGAGAAAAAAAATATTATGAAATTGATATTTAAGTTAATCTAAACATTCATTTTATATTATAAGATTGTGGCCTTTTGTACCCAATAATGCATTTTAAAAGTGGCAGAAGATCATATATTTAAGAAACTTCAACTTTTCATTAAATTTTGTACTCTACAGGTTTCAAGAACTAAATGTTTAGACCTGACCCTACCAGTGGAAAGTCTTCCTAAGTTGAGGCTCAAATGAGATGTATATATTTAAGTTGCTCCTGAAGAAGCGTCTATTGACGTGAAATATGTAGAACACCAAATAAAATAAATCAATGAACAATTAAAGTTTTTAAAATGTATGACCTTGTGCCTTCTTTAAAATTCATTTATAGAATTATGATTAATGAGGAGTGCTCAGGAGGATCTACCGCCCAGTAAAGATGGGTGAAGTATGGAGAAGAAGGAAAAATAGGGGACTCAACTCTCTATTTGCCGACCTCGACATTGTTACCTTCATTAAACTTGGAAGACTAAGGTGGGCAGGGCATGAAGCCAGAATGGATGACACTGAAAAACCTAAAAAGTTTATGACCGAGGAACTGCACTCCACAAGACTAGTAGGAAGGCCGAGGATCAGATGGCTGGACAGAGTAGCCAACAATGCCAGAACTCTGCTTGGCGTTAGGAATTGGAGAGCTGCAGCAGAAGACAGAGCCAACTGGCGGAGGCTCTTAGAGGATGCCCAGTCTCAGTGACTGGACGTCGTGCCACATATGATGATGAATCATGATTAATATTAAATTTCCAGAGAATTTGTAGATCAACTTTTTTGTTTGGATTAAGTATAGCTTTTCAATGCAGTGTATTTGGAATGGAACTATTTGTTCAAAAACCATTTTGAATCCACTGTCCAATACTGTATGTGAGTATAATCAAATCTAAAATTTCAGTCAACAAATTTAAACATTTTGACAGAAATAACAAATTTGCGTGCTCTTCAACTGATTTACAAGAGCAATTACAGTTGGAGGACATGGCCAGGGTTGAACAATAGCTAGCTAATTTTTAGCAAGCCCTGGCGGATTTATAGGAAATAATTTGGGGGGCCAATTTCCGAGGTATGGAATACTAAAAATTTAGAACTTTGAATAGTTTTAGGTAACTAAAACGCTATTATACCTAAATTATTTTTTATGCACTAAGTGATCTTATTTAATTTATTTTCAAGGGTTTTATGACACATTTTTTCCATCAAATCAAGATTTTTGGGGGATTTTTATAGACGCCCATGTAGCAAGCTAATATTCAATCCCTGAAACCCCAAATTAACTTAATGGGCCCTAAAATGAGAAAAAGCCCTGCTGCAGGCAGGACTCGAACCTCATCTCGTACATGAGAATCCAAAATGTTAGCCTCTAAACCACGAGGAGACCAAATAAATATTGATTAGGTTTAATTTGGTGTTTTTATGTTATTACTAATTTCATTTGATCTTATTATATATGTACATAAAGGTTCTTAGCTCGGCAATGAAGTTAGTGCTTATTTGTTTACCTTCCTTCTTGACTGAATGCTTATTTCATTAGGTTTGCATATTTTTCATTATGATTTGTCTTTCAAATAACCCTAAAAAGTTGATATTAAGGTTAAGATTTAAATGTTCATGAATTAAATAGGCTATTAATATAATAATTAAATATTTTTTATTATTGTTTATAGCAATATAAACAAATATATTTGAAGCATATATGATAACTGGTTGAAATACAAAACTAAGTATTGAGAAGCTACTCAAGTGGCAGGAGCATGAATGAAATAAAAATTAAAGTTATATTAAGGCATAATCATGCCGATTAATGTTTAAAATTAACTTTTTTCAGAAGGACCTGGACAATCTATGTCGGTAAAGTAACTCTTAATTTTTAGCTTTTAAAATGGTTTCTATTTTGCGTAACCTTAAATTTATGAACTCATTCCAATGTTAAAAAAATTAAAATAAATGCTAAAATTAAACTCTCCAAGAAAATTGAGACTTTTGGTGCTCAAATAGCCATAATACACAGAAAGAGGAAATAACACACCACCTCGCCAACGGCCATAGCCACGTTGAATGCACTGGTTCCCGTAGATGACCGAAGTTAAGCAATGTCGGGCGTGGTCAGTACCTGAATGGGTGACCGACCACGTGCTGTTGGCATTATAATAGGGTGGCAACCTGTAGATGGCCTGGCGCTAATGGAGAAAAAAAAAAAAAAAAAAAAAACGACAAATGAAGTGGTTACATCAAGATTAACTTGATTGCTACTTTGCACTCGCACATGCGCGCCGAGGCTGAATTTTCAGGCGGCGGCGGCGCGCGCGGCGTGGGGTATTTTTTCAACCCCCAAGGGAGATGTTAAAATTTTTGTAACAGTATATATATATATATATATATATATATATATATATATATATTTGTTCGCTATTTTACAGGCTCAAAAATGGCCCGATTTTGATGAACTTTGGTAATCAAGTTCGTTAGCCAGCAGAATCCGCCCTCCGGAACATGGGTTTTGGCACGAAATTTGCGGAAAAAAAAAACGCAACGGTTACGTTTTCGGGTACATATGCTTGCAGATACTCGCGTAATATGTTCCTTAACATACGATAACAAATGAAACCATTTTTAAGGCGATATCTGTAATCTCTGTTATTGAGATAAGTGGAACAATATCATTTTGCGGTTTGGGTACATGAAATCGTGGGATTCCATTTAAATGTGTTCTATTTGTTTGAAACTCATCTAAACTAAGATGTTGATTACATTTGGAGTGAAGAAAGTATTCGAAAAAAATATTTTACGAGTAGACATGAAAAATTTTGGGATCTTCGTATTTTTTAGTAAATATCATTAAATTAGTTAGAAAGTCGTGGCAAGGGGAAGGTTCCTATCCGAACGGTTACTAATGTCTCTACATAAGTTGTTATAAAATAATTTTCCATGGGGCGGGGTTAATCGGAGAAATGGGGGCTTGAAACTTCGAAAGCCTTTGCTTTGTTCTTTTGAGCGGGGTTTTGTGTTTGTTTGACTCACTTGTTTGATAAATTTTAATTATCAGAAAAATTAGTCTATTAGTAAAAAAAGGCAAGAAAATGAGAAACTTAATGATATACTCGTAATGTTTTCGCAGGGCGAACGTTGTGTTGGTGTGGGTCTTAGAATACTCTCAGTTTCCGGTTGTGGCACCTTAAACTTCCTTCTGTTTGAGATTTTATTTTATATTTTTAACGAATGATCAAACCCTACCAATAACAGTATTTATTCCTTTACTATTAGCACTAGAGATATGAACGGAACCGCGCTAAGATGACCCAGTTCCTGCGAGTCGGAAGTTTTTTTTTAGTTTTTCTCTTCAACTACGAGGTTTCCAAAACATCTCCCACAAAAGATGGATTTATTCGTTGAGCTAAAGACAGTGCCGCCACATCGGGGGGGGGGGGGGGGGGCGAAATCCCTGGGCACCGAAGGAGCTTCGCTAATTGGAAAACATTTTATAGGTGTCAAATTGATTTGAGAAATATAGGCGGGTTCAGCCTATATTTGTTGGAATGGGATCTATATTTTTTTAATGTTCGTAAGCATTGTTTTTTTGGGGGGTGTTTATCGGCGTATCAACATTAGCGCTATTAACGCCGCGTAAACATTGTTATTCCAAATTATATTGCGAGTACAAAAATGACGCCCCCTCCCCTGAGACCACGGGCCCCTGACAAATTGTCCTCTGTGCCCCCCCTGCGCCATGGGCGTATATAAGGGGGGGGGGGGGAATTGAGGAGGCTGCAGCTATGGTAATAATATCAGTCAATTAGAATTTTGCCAGTTTTGTTCTATTGTTGAGGATTGATGAAAATGAAATAGAAACTTCTCTGCAAACGGCGTTTATCCTCATTTCGAACAAAACTTTTCAAAGATGAAAATAATTTGCCAATGTCTCCAATGAGAAAGTACTTGAATTTTCAGTTTTGTGGATTTGAAATCCCAATATGTACACGTTTCTTGTATTAAGATTTTTTTTTAATATGATTTTAAGTACATATTACACCTTTTGTAAATCAATACATTGTAGATAAGTATACATTTCAACCACGATCAATCAATATTGGGGGCCCGTGATGAAAATCTGGTTTCGGGCCCAGCTCTGAGATGTGACGGCCCTGGTTAAAGAGTATGTTTACTCTTTAAACATTAAAATTCTTTTATTTTATGCTTTTCCGATACAAGCTTTGTCATTTTCTAATCAACGATCACAACACAGAAGCGTTTTTCGATCAGAAGGTAAGCTCAAAATGGCGCCGGCCGATCACCATGCAGTACAATCGCCGATTTCCTCCCCTCAATCGGCGCGCCGACTGAATAGGCTCGGCGGCGCGCATGTCTAATACATACATATGATATATATATCTATATATATATATATATATATATATATCTATATATATATATATATATATATATATATATATATATAAAAATATGAGAAAAGTAATAGAAGTTAGTTAAAAGTTACCTGTTGGATTTGTAGTAAGGGATGATATTCAAGGTGTTTGATGATATCTACTAGGCTGTGCTGAAGACTGATCCTCTTTTCACAGGATTTATCTTCATTTGACCAGTTATTCTTCCGAACTCTTTTTATTTCATTCAGTAATCTCAGCTGCCCACATTTCTTGATTGTTGTATGAATCTAAATTAAGAAAATATTTTTGAAGACTAGATCATTTTTTATACTAACACTTTGATGACAGCACTTTAACACCAATTGTTTTTTATGCTACCGGTTGTCAAGGTGTTGAATGAAATGACAGCCTTTATCTATATATATAAAAATCTCGTGTCTGTCTGTTTGTTCTTTATACAAATCTACACTGTTTGACCGATTTGGACCAAACTTCGCACATATGTACGTCTTGATATGGGAAATGTCGTAGGCTAGCTCAAAATCTTCTAGGATTCATAGTTTGGAAGTAACGAGTTCGAAACTGTCATATACAGAAGAGTTTATAGTCAGAAATCGGCATTTTCTTTCCAGTGTTGCCCCTCCTTCTAAGAAGAAGTGCAATACAAAACCTTTGTTTGTTTATCTAAATAGTAGGTTTATATTCTCAGAGTTTGGACAAATATCATATAAGATATCATATTTTTTAAGATTAATTTTCTTAATATCAGATCAGTTTTCTTCATATCAAATCAATTTTGATTTGATTGCCTAGGGCAACACTGCTCTAACCAGAATATAGACTAATATCGTATAAATAAGTATATCATAAAAATGTTTTGTGTTTATCTAATCATAATTTGGACTAATATAATATAATTAAGTGTTCATGGTTCCATTCAGAACTTTAATAATTTCAATACTTTTGTTGAGAGATAGTTTTTTTTATCTCTTTAGTAAAGGAAGGTTGCAATGTCGGTTATAGTATTTGAACTTCAAATGCATTTAAGGCAGTAAAGAATCAGTTTATCTGGACATGTTATAAATTTATAAAACTTGTATTGTAAAATGCACCGTGTCCCTTGGGAAAACAATAAGAACAAGGCTAAAAGTATTTTGGAATTGTTTACACTGATGTGGACCTTTTTTTAACTATGAGTCTCAAAGGTGAAAAATATTTTGTTTCATTTATAGATGATTATAGTAAGATTGCCCTCATGTTAATTTCTTCATAATTGTTCAGTATTGTTTATTGTTATTTAAGTGTTTAGTGATGAATTCCCTTTGTCGCGGTCTCACTGTTGTATAAATAAATAAATAGTAAGATTGCTAGTATTTAAACTATTAAACCTAAAACAGAAGTTTTTCATTCCTTTGTTCAATAAGTAAATGAGGTTAAAAACTTAGGAAATAAGAGAATTGGTATTATGAGATGTGACATTGGTAAGGAATATTTAAATAGTAAGAATTATGACTACCAAAAAAAAAAAAAAAAAAAGGGTATCATAATTAATCCCCGCCCCTCATATGTTCATGAATTAAATGGTGTGATTTACTAGAACAATTATGAATCTCATTGCTTACTGGCAGAAGCTATTGTAGAAAAAAATGTTGGCCAGAAATGGTCTGTGCAGCAACTTATTTGAAAAATCTCTCTTTAGCTAACACCATTGACAATAAAATACCCTATGAAATCTGTTTTGGAAAGAAACCAGATGTTTCTAACTTTAATTTATATGGTAGTAAAAATTTTGTTAGGAAACCAGAACAAATAATAACTTCTAAATGGGATAAAAAGGTGAATATGTGCATTTTAATCGGTTATAGTGAAGTGGGATATAAAGTACTTTTGAATAATAAAATCATTGTCGCTAGGCATGTTGATGTTATCCAAGAAAACATAAGCTGTATTGGATTGGCTGAGGGTGAATCTGATAAAGTTCAAGCGATTGTGATTTTTGGGATAGAGAAAAAGATAGTTTGAAACAAAATAATGCTTGAGATTTTTTTGAAATAAGAAAGTTGAAGATATCAAATGGGTCTAAATGTTGTTCAAACAGATGGATGTAGAGACTATATTCTTAAATGATCATTTAGAAGGAAAATCCACCACTGGTTTTCTTATTAGGTTATTTGGTAATGTATTATACTGGAAATCGAGAAAGAAAAAAGATGTTACAGAAGAGTCTACATATGCAGAATATGTAGCTTTAAGTGAATTTTAAAGTTCCAAGACTTACCAAAAAGATAGAACTTTTTGTTTTAAACATAAAGATTTTTTTAAACATTAAAAACTCCTTTGTGAACAATGTCATTTTGTAAAGGACTTAAATTTATGAACTTGAAATTAATTCTCTCACATACATATGCAAATATTATTAAAATATTATATTAAATGTTGTTATATTTAACTTATTTTTTTATTCGCATATAGATAGATGTACATAATAAATTACATAAATGTTTATAATCATACAAATGAATGTATATAAATGAATTAATTTTCACCACATTTTGAAACATTATTTTATTATTATAAGAGCTGTATGGTTTAGCAACCCTATTAATTTGGGCAGCCTCACTTTAATTTTTTTTTAAATAAAGTTATTCTTCTTATAATATTTCTTTTGCATGCTATTTTTTTTTGCAGATAAATTAATGTATTAAAATATTATTTTTATAAGAAGAGGAAGTCACGTGAATTGTGGTGTTCTAATAAACGAATAAGTAATTAAATTTTCCATGCAATTTTTTATTAATTTAATATCCATAATAATTTAATCATTATATTCTGACATATGCTTTCTTTTGTCTGAGATAGTTATATCCTCTGACTGTCACCATTTAGTCGGAGAGCTGGTAACGCACATTTCATGAAGTGTTTTATGCACCTTGGAATTTTGGTGTATTGCATGTCGTGGGTAGGTAAGGCATATATGTGTATCCTGGACATACCTTGGAACACCAGGTACTGCACATAGGGGAAAGGTGTTAAAAAAATATGTCACTAAAATGGTATTTTATTCAGAAGCCAACAATCTTTAATGTATAATTAAGGCAAGTTGCTTTATTTCTAGAACAGCCACAACTGTCCTGACCAGATGATTGGTGCTCTCACTCACTCTTACGGTTACACGCAGTGTATTGCAGTCTATCATCGCCTGAATTTATTTTCATGTTTGCTGATTACTAAACCTCACAAAAAGTGTCTGCCATTTTGTAATTATTTTCAATTATGGTGTTTAAATAGCAGTGTGAAGAAGAGACTTCATTTAATGTTACAAAAAACCCACTTCGTTTTTTGTTTTTTTTTAGCGCGGTTCCTCCCTCCCCCATAGGGAGGAACCCCGCTTATAAGGTTGATACAATGAAACAATCCGGAAGTGCCGACAAGAAAATTCCGCGTTTCAGAACCCCTAGAGACCGAAAATAACGGTGGTTCAAATTTGTATATATATATATGTATATATTTATTTATATATATATATATATATATATATATATATATACATATATATATATATATATATATATATATATATATATATATACATATATATATATATATATATTTGTCTGTTCGCTCATTTCTGGCTTCCCTGATGGTCCGATTTTGATGAAATTTGGTACAAAAATCTGTCGTCCAATTTGAAAGGTCAAGTTCGTTAACCAGCAAAATCCGCCCACTGGAAGATGGCGTTTGGGGCGAAATTCGCGCAAAAAAAATCGTAACGCTTACGTTTTTGAGTTCATAAGCTTGTAAGTACTCGTTTTATAGGCTTCTTGGGCTAGGAAAATGAATGAAACCATTTTCAAGGCGATAGCTTTAACCGTTTTGGAGAAAACTGAAAAAATAATTTTTGAATGCCGTTTTTGGTTTGGGTACTTAGAATCATGGTATTCAGTTGAAACATTTACTGCATCTTCTACTTTCATTAAAACTAATATGTTGAAATGTTGGTTGCGTTTGGAGTTAAGGAAGGGTTAGAATAAAATATTTTATTAACAGACAAAAAAGTTTTGGTAACTTTGTATACTTTCCTTAATATCTCGAAAAAGGTTAAGAATCTTGGGAAACGGAAGAATACCATTGGAAAGCTTACTAAATGTTCTACAAAAAAGGTTCTAATGAAAGTTTTGATTAGGCGATGTCAATCGGAGAAATAAGTGCTTAAAACTTTAAAGTAATTGATTTCGCTTATTCGAACTGTTCTTTTTGTCTTTGATTTTGATACTTAAAATTATGGGATTCAGTTGAAACATTTTCTGTATGTTTGAATTTCATCAACACTAATATTTTAAAATTTCGGTTACGTTTGGAGCTAAGGAAGGATTAGAATAAAATATTTTATTAACAGACATGAAATGTTTTGGGAACTTCGTATACATTCCCTGATATCTCGAAGACGGTTAGGAATATTGGTAAACGGAGGGTTACCATGCGAAAGCTTACTAAATGTTCTACAAAAAAGATTCTGAAACAATTTTTGATTAGGCTATGTCAATCGGAGAAATAAGTGCTTAAACTTTGAAGTAATTGATTTCGTTTATTCGAACGGTTCTTTTTGTTCGTTTTTATTCCTTGTTATTTTTTAATTGCTTAAAGTTGGATAATGTATTTGACAATAAAACAGATTAATTAAAATAAGAAAAACAATTCATTGTTAAAAATATATCAGGCTGTACCCTATGAAATGTCAGTTTTGGATTTGTCGATTTCCTTCAAATGTCTTGAAACTGTCGAGGCTCCTATTCCGAGTTCTTTGACATATTCCCTAGTGTTTTTAATTGCTTATAGTAGTCAAATGTATTTGTCAATAAAACAGGATACATATAATTAGAATCAATATTTTGTTTGTTAGAATTCGAAGATGCCGTATGAATATCTAGATTACAGTACTGGTGTTGATTTCGTTCTTTAGAATTATTCTTGGTATTCCCTATTTTCATCTGTTACCCATAGTTTTTTATTGTTAGTAGGTTTTTCTTATTATCGAATATAAATCTATTTGGCTATAAAACAGGATATGTAAAATTAGTGACAATATTTCGGAGATTTCTGAGCGAAATACTTTTAAGATTTTCTACCACCACGAACGGCTTTTTTCCTCTATTTTTATCCACTAGATAGGCTTTATTTTGCATATTATTCTATATAAGTTTTATTCAGCAGGGGATTCTGATGAAATGTCGTGTTTTTGCTGTGGATTTTAAATACGATGTATCTAAGATTGGATAACATTAGCGAGTCTACATAGTTAAGAACCGACGACGGAGGATTACTTCTTGCTATGATTTAGTCTACATATGTATATTAAGTCCTAAATCCAAAAAATAAACTTCACAACTGTTAGATACTATGAGCGAATATGGCGGTTCAATGCCCGTAGAAGCAGAAGGTCCGCAGGAAATTTACCTGCTAAGAGTTAATCCTCAAGAGCTGTAAATATACCCCAGGTATCTGCCGACACAAATACAAAGCCTAGGCGGAGAGCACCCCAAAAACACAGATCCAAACATAGGTTATATACTAAATATTCATAAAGACTACTTAGTTGTAAACCGATTCATCAATTAGCAATCAATAGTTTTCAACAAAGGTTATATACTAAATATTGATAAAAAGTATTTAATTAGGAAAAAAAAAACAATATTCCACAAGACTTGTTTTTGGTCCATTTGTATCTACTCCATGGACTTAATTAGGTATATTATTCTATTGTAGTTGGGCAACTAAACTTTGTTTTATTTTGTTAAATAAAGTTTTTTTTCTTGACTTGTTATTCGTCAAGACTTTTATTTGTCCTTGTGTATTAACTAGATAGGTTTTATTCGGCATATTATTCTATATTGGCTATATTAGGCAGGGTATTCTACTCAATCTTGTGTACTTCTTCTTGATCCTTCTGTACATGGGCGTATATAAAAACAATTTCGGGGGGGGGGCTGAGACCATTTCCAGGGTATGGAATACTAAATATTTAGAGCTTGGAATAGTTTTAGGCAACTAAAACGCTATTACACGTAAAATAAAATATGTTTTATGAACTAAGTGATCTTATTTAATTTATTTTTAAGGGTTTTACGAGAAGTTTTTATTATCAATTCAAAATTTCGGGAGGGGCTGCAGCCCCCTCAGCCCCCCCCCCCTCATATACGCCCATGCTTCTGTATCCACTAGAAAGGCTTTATTAGGCATATTTTGTATTGATTTATAGAGCTTTGCTTTAGAATAAGAGCCAGATTCTGTAATTTCCGCTTCTGTGTAAAAGTTAGCTACTGTCGGTGTCCCTGACGCCTTAATATCACTTTTATTCGAGATGTTCGAGAGGATTTTGACAATTTTCACGAGATATATAAAAAAAATAAGTTTATTTCTTTTCTAAGCTTATCAAATGGCACTAGGGACATGAACGGAACCGCGCTAAGATGCTGCAGTTCCTGCGAGTCGGACTTTTTTTATATGTATCCCACTTAAAAGTGTCTGCCTTATATATTATTCATTATAGAATTGCCTTAATTTTACATTAAAGACTTATGGCTTCTGAATAAAACACTACTTTTAGCCCATAGTTTGTTACTGATTACCATGCGCAGTACCTGGTGTTTCAAAGTATGTCCAGCAACCACATACTTAACTTTTTATCTACACTAGAGACCCACTATTGCACAATTTCAAGGCACATAAAACACTTGAAAAGTGTGTTACCAGCTCTTGGACTAAATGTTTAAATACGGTTGCAATTCTGGTAAAAATATTGTTGCTCGCCAAGTCAATGTCGTTATTGAAATTCCCAAATACCTTTAATTCATTGTTGTCCATAACTGCAAGAAAAATATCTTAAATTTGTTTTTATTCTTAGAGGCCCCTATTTCCTATGATAGAAGGACTATCCTTATAGAAGAGCGCATGAACCATCAAATTTGAAACAGAAGCTTTAATAGAAAGGAAAAAAAAGTGAACAAAAATATGTGAAAGTGTATTTGAAACAACAAACTATGTTTTTAAAACTTTCCTTTTGGCATAAATAACATAAACCCTGCACGACTTACCTACTTTTTCATTCATAAAAAAAACTCAGTTACGGATTATTACATGAACAGGTAAACAATATAACATATTAATATTATATTTGCGCAAGGTTGAGGTTTTAGCTTTAGATGCGAAGCCCTTAAAATAAATAAATATTATATTTAAAAAAAAATCAATGAAAATAAAGAATTTAGTTTCAGTTGAAGGTTATTACAACTTATAACTAATCATAACCTTAATTAAGTGCCTCATTTGTATTGCTATTTTTTATGAATATTTATTAATGGACCACATATTTTTTTTTTCTTTAAAAAAATTAAACACAGGGAGTTTGGTTTGGATTTTCTTTAAAACGGTATTGCAATTAAATTATTTGGAATCATTTAATTGTAATACCATTTTAAAAGTAAGGGTACTTTTTAAAATAAGGGTACTCTTTAAAAAATAAGGATTAATTTATTTTCTACCCCACTTTCTCTAAAAAAAAATGGAAAATAAATTTTTCAGCCGAGCTCTCAATTTATTATCTTATATTCTCATAATTTGGACCAATATAATATAATCATTCATTTTTTTAAGTATATAATATAAAGTAGGCGTACCATGGAAGCTGGGTTACAACTATTTAATATGAAGCATGTGTAGCATGGTAAGCCCGGCTACAGATATTTAATATAAAGTAGGTGTAGCATTGCACACCGGGTAACAGCTAGTAATATTTAGATAAATAAATAATTGTTTCAAAGAGATTTTTTCAAATTCTTGAAACTATTTAACACACTTTATCTGTTAGCACTTTCTGAAGGATTGTAGCTATTGAGGTTGCACTTATAAAATAATTTGAATCCTACCTACTAGATACCAAAAATTATCCCTTTTAAAATGTGTATATGTGTGTGTATGCAGATCTGGACATAATTCTATTCATAAATATGAATACAAATTTATCCATACTCATTTTTAAGGTGTCCATAAGATTGTTTATACAAATACAATTATACATAAATATATATTTTCAAATGAGCAACAATGCTAATAAGGCATAGTTCTTTGGAATCCGAATTTTTTTATCTTTTCTTGATCATGATTATAGATACAACACCTTCAGAGGAAGAATTTAAAAAAAAAAAAAAAATAAAAAAAAAAAAAAAAAAATAATAGTCCTCGTTCTTCAATTAGCAAACTACATAGAACATGATTCAATTTGACATGTAAAAAAATTACTTTCTCAAGAGCACCAAGAGTTTCTAATGCTGAAAGCTTCTGGTCAATGTATTTTATTCTTTTCCCTTCTTCTCGTTTTAGATTCAGATTCGGTTTAAAAGAAAGAGAACTGCAGGAAATTGTGCATGGCTTCTCTGATTCTATTGTTTTATAGACCTTATTCTGAAAAAATGAAAAAAATAATAAAAAATACCTGAAGTTTTACCTTCATTATCAGTAGAAGTTGATTAGAATTGCAAAAGAGGTCATTTTGTTTTATCATCTTAATTTATATTGATAGAAAGCAGTTCAATTTATTTGATTTTATTTTAAAATATGACTTCAATAAGTTTATAAATTAGTGTCTGAGTAAAGAAGTTTATGCCAGAAGAGGGGAAATATCTCTAAAAATTGTACAAATAAAATAGCCAGAAAAAATATTCGAACAAGTATGTTATTACGATGTTAAAACGTTTGAAGTTCTATAAGTGCTTAGACCTCCTCTCCTAAAGTGCAATGATTTACCTTTTTGAAAAAAAAGCAAACTCTTTGTTGGACACTTTTTAAGATTGATCAATTTAATCAACTGGAATCTTAGTTATATTAGTATCAGGAATATTAATACACACATGTTTTCTTCAATAAACACTTGCATTGTTTCATAAATAGATAAATTAATGAGAATGAATAAATATTGAAAACAGTATATTGAAAAATCTCTCATCTCCACCATGATAACAAGATCACAGAGCCATAATTCTTGAGATCTTGAAGAAATGAGGAAGGTAAAGAGAAATTGTCTTGAATGTTTCATTACATATGAAAAACATTATCTTCTGATTTTAATAGGTACTTACTCCATTGTCAAAAGTGTTTACTTTTTTCTTGGGTTCGGTACATTCCTTTGGGTGTATCAAGTTGTCTCTGTCTTTCTTAATTTTATTCATAATCCACTAAACAGGATACAAACATGTTAAAAAGTATGAAGTTTGTGTGAAGAGGATTGTAGAATAATTCATAAAACCAGAGGAATACAATAAAAATAAAATAAAATATATATTTAAATTAAAAATAGAATTCCTGAAGGTCCCTAATTTTGCAGTTTTGGGGGGACCATCACATGCTTTGTTGTCGACATTGAAATCAACACTTTTAAAGTGTTGGAACCAATATGAACAAGTGAGTTCTGGGGGAGGCTGGTCTTTGTAAATATTGAAAAGAAAATAGTATGTTTCCACAGCACTTTTCTTTAAAGAAAGTAGACCTTCGAAAAAAAAACTGTTTTTCAAAACAAATTCAGACATTTTTGAAAAATGGTTTTATATATTCCAAACAAACGTCTAATACTGAGTTGGATTTCTCAAATAAACTTCTTTTAGCACTTTTCTCCGAAGGAAAGTAGCTATTGAGGTTGGACTCATGACGGAATTTTTGAAAAATTTCTTCAAATCTTTATCGATCCTACCTAGTAGACACCGAAAATGACCCCCGTTAAAATTTATATATATATATATATATATATATATATATATATATATATATATATGTATGTGTGTCTGTTAACACGATAGCGGCCAGAGTTTTGGTTTTTTCGTCACGAAACTTGGTATATAGCATTCAATTAGCAAACGATTGAACGAGTTCGTTAACCACCAAAGTCGGTCCACCGGAAGGGGGGGTTTACCCTGAACCCAAAACACTAATTTAACCATGTCAGCTGTAATATTTGTTATATTTCAACGAAACTTGGTATTCGTAGTGGTAATATAGAGAGAAAAGTGAGATAAAAAAATGAACTAAATCGGTTCATTAGGTGGGGGGGGGGGGGGTTTACTCCGGACCCACAATACCAATTCGCCACTACCAGCCGTGATTTTTGGTATATTTCGACAAAACTCGGTATTCGTAGTGGTAATCCACAGGTAAATATGTGTTGTAAAAATAAACTAAATCGGTTCATTAGGAGGGGGGGGGTTTACTCCGGACCCACAATACGTGGTCCCAATACGTGGTCATCCCCGTCAGCAATCCTTCTAGCCCTCTTCCTCTTTCCCGTGGTGTACCGCAGGGCTCCTCGTTATCCCCAACTCTATTTTCTGTTTACATCAATGATCTTCCTCTTTCCATAGTTCATTCCAAGTTTCATCTTTACGCTGACGATACCCAAATCTACCTATCCTTTAAGCCCTCTTTGCTACGAGATGCTGTAGACAAGCTGCAAGTAGATCTTAACAACATCAATGCTTGGGCTGCAGCTAATAAGCTTTCCCTGAATCCAGACAAATCCAAAGCCATTGTTATAGGCTCCCAATCCCTCATAAGTTCTACTTCCCCTTTTCCAGCCCTTTACCTTAACAGCATCCCTATAAAATATTGTAAATCAGTTAAAAATCTTGGGATCATATTTGATCAGAACCTTTCCTGGAAAAATCATATTTCCCAAATTTCCCGTCGGTCCATATTTATCCTGAGACAGCTCAACCTCTCCCGCCATCTCCTGCCAACAAAGACCCGTCAACTCCTCGTAACTTCCCTATTATTCCCCCAGTTTGACTATGGTTGTTTGGTGTACGGTGGACTTTCTGGCGATCTCGAGGCAAAACTCAAACGCCTCATGAACTGTTTCATTCGTTTTATCCTCGGGATCCCCAGAGACTCCCATATATCACATTTCTACCAGGAGCTAAATTGGCTATTCCCTCTTTATCGTCGTCAGTACTTCCTCGGCTCAGTCCTTTACCAAGTAATTCAATCCCGTAGACCTTCTTATATTTTTCAACTTCTTAAATTTAAATCCTCGGTTCACTCCCGTAACACCCGATCTCGTCCTTCCGATCTTTATATTCCTTCCCACCGAACAGCAATATTCGAAAAATCATTTGTCACCCGTGCCACCTCGCTATGGAATTCCTTACCTCTGTCTGTCCGCCATTCTACCAACCTTGAAACCTTTAAATCCCGACTCTTCCACCACCTTCTATCCCTCCAAGTTTTACCCAACCCCTAGTCTATATTGAAGCTGTACACTATATACTGATACTGATAGCATTTATAAGTTTTTAAGTTTATACGTAAAATTCAAAATTATTTTGTAATTTCAAAATTATTCCTATGGGACTTCTGTCCCGGAATAAGAATAAAACTTTTCATTCATTCACAATACCAATTCGCCACTACCAGCCGTGACTTTTGGTATATTTTGACGAAACTCGGTATTCGTAGTGGTAATCTACAGGTAAATATGTGTTATAAAAATAAACTAAATCGGTTCATTAGAAGGGGGGGTTTACTCCGGACCCAAATTCCTAATATACTCATAACGGTCGTAATTTCTGCTGTATTGTAACGAAACGCGGTATACGTCGTGGGTAACTCATGAGAAAGAAGTGTTGTAAAAATGAGCTGAATCGGTCAATCAGAAAGCGGGGGTTTACTTTGTAATATATTTCAATAGAAAAGCCCGCCAGACGTAGGTTCACAAAGCCGCCGCAAGGAGCGCTTTCTACCACTAGAGGGACTGTATACTGTTCCTGCGTTAGATCAAAACACGATAATATGAGGTTTTTTGTATTTATTACGTAGTGTAGTAGGTACCTATGTGTAAACATAACTCTGGAAGCAAATTAATAATTGATCAGTTACTCATTACAAATTTAAAAGAGAACTATTCATGTTTTTATTTTATTTATGAAGGATATTTTAAGCAAATTGTTCTGGAAAGCAGTCTACACTACCCAAATTCTGAGGAAAGTGCTTAGTTATGCAGCTCCTGCGTGACGGACTTTTTAATCTGTATATCAAACCATTAAAGAAAGCAATAATATTATTAGTATTTATAAAAAAAAAAAAATAATTAAAACTTACTTTCATAGCAAACCATAATAAACTTTATTGATTGTAGATAAGTATGACTATTTGTAAAAATGTTTTATCTCGATTGTTAAATGGTTTAATGTTTTTTTTATTATTGTTAAATGCAATTAAAAAAAGTTTGTCACGCAGGAGCATAATGACATCAGTCAAACCATGCCAAACACCATATAATATACATTAATTTAAAAATATATTTTCCCATGCAGAAACATGTTTAAAAAATCACATTTAATAAGAATATCAGATACAAAATCAAAATATAAAATTGTAAAGGAGCACCTCATATGAACTGTTGTTATCTGCACTTGTTAAATTCATCCTTAATGATGCTCTTTGAACTATTTTACCCCCTTCATTTTCATTCTATAAAAATAAAAGATTAATCAAAAAAAAAAAATATATATATATATGTATATATATATATATATATATATATATATATATATATATATATATTAAAAGAAATATGACACACAAATTTTTTTTTTCTTATTTCAAAAACCTCAACACCCAGTATTTTTGAAAAAAATTAAAGCCCTTTATCATATACTAGCTGTTACCCGGCGTGCCATGCTACACCTACTTTCTGCATCTATAAAAGCAAAAGTAAAGTAGAAACCAAATAAGTAATATTAAAATCTAATAACGCAAATCTGTAACTGTTTGGGTTTACAGTTTTGAACAAACATACATATAGACAGAAGGTATATGTTATGACTTAGCCTACGACACTCCTCGAATCAAGATCTACCTATGTGCCAAGTTAGGTCAAAATCGGTCTGGATTTGTAGAAGTAACAAACATACAGACAGACAGCTGGTAGGCATTTTTTACCTAGCCTACGAGACTCCCTGGATCAAGACCTATCAGTGTGCCAAGTTTGGTCAAAATCGGTCAAACGGTGTGGATTTGTATAAGGAAGAAACACATAAACAGACACGTGATTTTATATATATACTAGCTGTTACCCGATGTGCCATGCTACCCCTACATTCTGCATATAGAAAAGCCTAAATAAATTAGAAACCAAATAAGTATTATTAAAATCTAAAAACACGAATCTGTAACTATTATGAACCTGTGGCCTCCCAACTCTGAGTCCTAGACGACTTTGACCTAACCTATAATACCCCCCCCCCTCGTATCAAGACATACATGTATGCCAAGTTTGGTAAAAATCGGTCTAACGGTGTGGATTTAAAAAAAAACAAAAACATACAGACAGCAGCTGGTAGACGTTTTTGACCTGGCCTATGGCAATCCCCTGATCAAGACCAACCTGTGTGCCCAGTTGATCAAAATCTGTGAAACGGTGTGGGTTTGTATAAAGAACAAACATACAGACAGACAGATGGTAGCCGTTTTGACCTAGCCTATGGCAATCGCCGTATCAAGATCTACCTGTGTTCCAACTTAGGTCAAAATCAGTCGAACGGTGTGGATTTTTATAGGGAACAAACATACAGACAGACAGCTGGTAGAGGTTTTTGACCTAGCCTACGGCACTCTCCAGATTAGGAACTACCTGTGTACCCAGCTTAGTCAAAATCGGACGAACGGTGTGGATTTTTATTGGGAACAAACATACAGACAGACAGCTGGTAGGTGTTTTTGACCTAGCCTACGGCACTCCTCAGATTAAGATCTACATGTGTATCGAGTTTAGTCAAAATCGGGCCAACGGTGTGGATTTGTATAAGGGACAAACATACAGACAGACAGCTATAAGACGTTTTTGACTTAGCCTATGACACTCCCCAGATTAAGATCTACATGTGTACCGAGTTTAGTCAAAATTGGACGAACGGTGTGGATTTGTACAAGGGACAAACATACAGACAGACAGCTGGTAGACGTTTTTGACTTAGCCGAGGAGATTTCTCGTATCAAGACCTACCATTATTCCAAGTTTGGTCAAACGGTATGGATTTGTATAAGGAACAAACAAACAGACAGACACTTGATTTTTATATATATAACACTCCCCAGATTAAGATCTACATGTGCACCGAGTTTAGTCAAAATCGGACGAACGGTGTAGATTTGTATAAGGGACAAACATAGAGACAGACAGCTGGTAGATTTTTTTGACCTAGCCTAGGAAATTTTTCGTATCAAGACCTACCATTATTCCAAGTTTGGTCAAAATCGGTCGAACGATGTGGATTTGTATAAGGAACAAACAAACAAAGAAACAGACAGAAATACACGTGATTTGTATATATATAGTTAGATTTCATTTACAGAATATTACAATCTACAATTCAATTGTATTATGCAATTTGATACTAGTTACTAGTCCATGCCTCAGGTGTCCCCAGTTGTCAGCCAAATACCTTGTAGGAAGGATACTAGGATGACCTGAAGTTACCTTACGCCATCCAACCACATCCTGCAACTATCCAGGAGGATCAGAGGCAAATGAGACGTTGGTATTGATATCATGAGGAGAGCAAATATCCATCGATATCACTCTGAATTATTATAATTTCACTGAATTTTATCACTCCATGACACGAACACTACCTTAGTAGATCTCGGGGACAAATTCTTTTAAGACATCTAGGTGGAAAGGAAGGATGATTGGTCCTGGATAAGGATTGGGTGGGATTAGGATGATTGATTAATTTGCTATGGAAGGTTGAGAAGCGGCTAGGGATTATATCTTGGACAAAAGGGATATTTAGGTCATTATGGAGGGTGCGATTTGTAACATAATAAGGAGCATTGACAATGGTACATAGGACTTTGGATTGAAATGTTTGGATTCGGTGGATGGATGTTGGAATGCTTGGCTGTCCCCCAGAGTTCTATTCCGTATGTCCATGAAGGTTTTATTAGAGAGTTATAGACAGTTAATATGTTATGAATGGTTAAGTGTGATGATCGGTTTAAAATCCTGTATAGCTGTCCTAATCGTCGCATGGGCGTATATAGGAAATAATTTCGGCGGGGGCTAGGAAAATTTCGGGGGGGGGGGGGGGGGCTGAGACTATTTCCGGTGTATGGAATACTAACTATTTAGATCTTGGAAGAGTTTTAGCCAACTAAAACGCTATTACACCCAAAATAGAATATTTTTTATGAACTAAATGATCTTATTTAATTTATTTTTAAGGGTTTTATAAAAATTTTACCGATCAAATTAAAATTTCGGGGGGGGGGGGTGCTGCAGCTCTAAATTTTTCATATTCCATACCCGTAAATCAGCCCCCCCCCCGAAATTTTCCCAGCCCCTCCCGAAATTATTTCCTATATACGCCCATGCTTTCTATGAAATTGAATTTTGGGCAATTTATTTACAAACTTGCAAAATGGAAATTTTGATTGTCATTGAACAGGAATAGTCATTACTTAAAGTATATTAAAATGATTTAATATTAGAGTTCTTTTGTCCTAAAAATTAATTTGAAAAATAATACAATTTTTTATGATGATTAATTCCTGAAGGAATTATGACACTTCAGAGGTAAGACACAATTTGTCTTCGACATAACAAAAACCTCCATAGACACTAAATAATTATTGATTAAGAAATATCAGAATATTTTAAAACTAATTCATTTACCAGGGTTTCCTTTGTAAGTTTAACTGCTTTTTCCCGAGCTCTAGAGGCAAAAGTGTCATTAAATAATGAGCTCGTCCCTTGGCAATAAAACATTTCATATTTATCAGTATCATCTGCTGGATATATCTTTCGATAGTTTCCTATGTTTTCAAGCTCAAATATATCTATCGTTCTAATTTCTTCTTCAGGAGAAGTTTCAGGAATACTATTAATAAAAGAAATATGTAATAAATCATTAATTCTGATTTGAAATATTTATAAAACTTCATTACTTTTTAGCAACCCAATCTGTTGATGTTAAATCTTTTAAAAGCCTATTTGTAACCATTTGTCGGTCTTCTTGAATTATTTTATTCTTAATATTCTTCTGCAAATTAAGAATTTTGAATGTGTCTATAAGTAAAGCTTCTTTAACTTCTCGGTCAATCGGAGCATCAGTATGGAGACTAGGTGAATGATTTACCTGAAAAATACAGAAACAATATCAATTTTCAATGACTTAGGACTCAACTAAACAACTTATTTATTTGCCCTGACTGAAATCCAGCGGAAATTATTTGTTTCATATTATTCGTTAATAGTATTGAAGTGATTATGAGCTCAATACCTCTTGAAGAAATTAATTTTGAGAAAAAATTGATTCTGTAACATAAGGGCCCAGTGGGGCAGATACAGTAGAGGTATCTGATTCTTGACCATAAGGAACTCTAAGGCGATAGTGTGGTCAGTTCTATGCTCCAGGCATCTGATTTTTTCCCCTTTGCAGGTGTCCATTAAAGGCTGGGTGAGTCTAGGAATGGCATGAGGTCCCAACTCTGACACTTGAATGACGGTAGAAGAAGATAGAATCTTTAATGTGTGCTCGCGTTTGTGAGAACAGAGAACAATAAAAGTATCCCTTCATGCATTTGGGCATTTATTACCTAAAGAAGATATCCTTTAGCTAAGGTTCAAAATCCAACTATTTTAAATACGTGATTGTTATGATAAGAGCTTCTGAGAGTTTGGCACTCTTAAATGCTCCATGCTGCTCAAAATCTCACATAAAAAAAAAAAAAAGATTAAAATTCCAGGTTGCAAAAGAATGGTTCCTTGAAGACTAACAAAGCAAGTCGTGTAATTTTATGGATATCAAAGTACAGCAAAATTATAAACAATATAAATTGTTTGTGACAGTAAAAGAATAGCGACACAATTAAACAAAACATTTGTTATTGGAAAGTCTGTGGGGGGGGGGGAGAGATTAAAAAAGAATTGTAGCAGCCTGGTGACAGAAAAAGAGCTCATTAAGAATGTATTAAACTACAAAGTTTGAGCTAAATGAAAATCAAAAATGCCAAAACAAAAAGTAAGGCCAAAGGCATCCATTTTTTTTTCTTTTTAGCACTTTCCTCCGAAGGAAAGTAGCTATTGAGGTTGCACTCATGACGGAATTTTTGGAAAATGTCTTCGAATCTTCATCAATCCTACCTAATGACCCCCGTTCAAATTTATATATATACATATACATATATATACAGGGTGTCCCGTAAATGTCTAGTCATATTGTGAGGGGTGATAGAGGACCCTTAGGGGAACAAAAAATGTTCTATGACGATTTCCCGAATTCTCGCCCATAAGGGAGAAAACGTCGTTTTATTGTTTTTTCGAGACAAACGTACTTTTTAGAAGAATAATCGTTGTAGCTCCGTCCCAGGTGGTACTACTAAAAAAGGTGTGAAACCAATCGAAAGCTGAGTAAATTTACTATAAGACTAGTTGAGAGTAAACGTAAAAATGAATGAATGTAAGTATGTATATCTTACCAAAAGAAGGCAATTCTAAATTTCCTGACATTTTATTGATATTTCTTTCCAGCGTTACTCCTCAATAAGCAGGATCTGAGATTTCCGGGTTTCAGAAAAACTTCCTCATTTAACCAGCTTTCCATTCATGTATCACAACCCTGTGTTATTGAAGTATTTGAACGGTTTAAGTACAAAAGTTTTAACAAAAACATGGATCTGTGAAAAGAAAATTATATTTTTTTCTTCAATTTATTCAAAAAGCTGAAGGGAAATATTTTTTTTATAAATGTTTACATAAATATTAAGTAAATATTTACTTAAAAGAATAAAAGAAATTACTTCCACGGATATAAAAAAAAATCTTAAAACAGTAAATAAATAAAATACACATTTATTTTGAATTTATTAATTCAGGTAACTAATACTGGGTCCAGGAGGTGGCCATTAAGGAACCCCAACCATACATTAAGCTCAAAAATTACTATTTTTACCTATATCACGCATTTGAACACATTTTTACAGGACTATGTACATATTATTTATGAGGGATAGAATTTTTAATTACCACAACAAAAACGCATGGGCTCAGAATCCCAGTGAGTTTCACAAGCGTAGCCATCAGTATTAATTTAAGGTAAAGCATTTGTTTTCTAAATATAAGTAACTGTAAAAATGTGTTCAAATGCGTGATCTAGGTAAAAATAATAATTTTTGAGGTTAATGTATGGTTGGGGTTCCTTAATGGCCACCTCCTGGACCCAGTATTACTTACCTGAATTAACAAATTCAAAACAAATGTGTATTTTATTTATTTACTGTTTTAGGAATTTTTTTTATATTCGTGGAAGTAATTTTTTTTTATTGTTTTAAGTAAACATTTACTTAATATTTATGTAAACATTTATAAAAATAAATATTTCCCTTCAGCTTTTTGAATAAACCGAAGAGAAAAATATAATTTTCTTTTCACAGATCCATGTTTTTTTTTAAACGTTTGTACATAAACAGTTCAAATACTTCAATAACACAGGGTTGTGATACATGAATGGAAAGCTGGTTAAATGAGGAAGTTTTTCTAAAACCCGGAAATCTCTGATCCTGCCCATTGAGGAGTAACGCTGGAAAGAAATATCAATAAAATGTCAGGAAATTTAGAATTGCCTTCTTTTTGTAAGATATACATACTTACATTCATTCATTTTTACGTTTACTCCCAACTAGTCTTATAGTAAATTTACTCAGCTTTCGATTGGTTTCACTCCCTTTCTAGTAGTACCACCTGGGACGGAGCTACAACGATTATGTTTCTAAAAACCACGTTTGTCTCGATAAAACAATAAAACGACGTTTTCTCCCTTATGGGCGAGAATTCGGGAAATCGTCATAGAACATTTTTTGTTCTCTTAAGGGTCCTCTATCACCTCTCTCAATATGACTAGACATTTACGGGACACCCTGTATATATATATATATATATATGCATATACAGATATATATGTGTCCGTTAACACGATACAGGCCAGAGTTTTTGTTTTTTCGCCATGAAACTTGGAATGTAGTATTCTTCCATCAAATGATTGAACGAGTTTGTTAACCAACAAAATCGGTCCATGTGGAGGGAGGGGGGGGGGGTTTACTCTGGAGCCAAAGTAGTTATTTGCCAATACCAGCCATAATATTTGTTATATTTTAACGAAACTCGGTATTCGTTGTGGTCAACTGAAGAGAAAAAGTTGTTATAAAAATAAACTAAATCGGTTGTCTAGAAGGGAGGGTTTACTCCGGACAGAAATTACTAATTTTCTTATACCGGTCGTAATATCTGTTGTATTGTAACGAAACTCTTTATACGTCCTGGATATCTAATAAGAAAGAAGTGATATGAAAATGAACTAAATCGGTCTATCGGAAGGGGAGGGGGGAGGTGTTACTTTGTACTATGTTTGAATTGAATTCTTCCACCAAACGTAGGTTCGCGAAACTCATCAAGATCAATAGATCCAAATGTGAAGCTTTGTGTATTTAGTACGTAGTGTAGTACCTCGCATACACAAAACTGAAAGGAAATTTATTAGAAAATTAATAATTGAAACAGCTGCTCATAAAAAATGCAAAAGAGTAGAACAATTTATTTTTTATTTATCTATATAGGTTATTTACAGCAAATTATTCAGTAATGCAGTCTACACTACCCAAATTCTGAGGAAAGTGCTTAGTTATGCAGCTCATGCGTGATGGACTTTTTTTTACATCTTTATTGATAATTTACAATTTTTACAGTTATGTACAATAAGTAAATTTATAGTAAACATACTATACAGTACATGAGATGAGGGGAGAAGGCAGACATTACTGCTACTCCCAATGAAAATTCTAGTATTTTCTTATTTTGATGAAAACTTGGTGACTTTGTTGAACTACATACACTATTTACGATATTTACACTATTTCAGAAGGCAGGCTAATTAACCTTAAATTGTCTCTTGGCCAATGGCAACGAGACGGATTATCTGGGGTGACGTTGCAAGAGACGGATCTCTAAAGAGGATTTGAGTGGGCTAGGAGTTAAGAGAAAAAGGTCAGGAATCATGAACAAAAGATATTTAAGTGTTTCGATGTATGGTTAGGTTTGAAACGAAGAAAGGGAGTTTGAGAATTTTATGGAGGTTTTAGGGTTGAAAATGTTTACATTTGATCGCTTAGCTGATCCCCATAGCTTTATCTTGTATGTCCATATCAGTCTTATTATGTTCTTGTTATGTTGCCAGTCGAGGCATACGTATGTGAATAATAATTTTGTAAACAAACACATACAACTGGTATGAGAAAATTGTTAATTTGGGTCTGGGGTAAACTCCCTTTCAGATGGATCAATTTAGTTTATTTTTACAGGACATTTTTCTCTTTAGATGCCCACAATGTTTACCGAGTTTTGTTGCAATATAACAAAAATTACAACCGGTATGGCAAATTAATAATTAGAGTCTAAAGTAAACCCCCTTTAGGTGGACTGATTTTGGTAGCTAACGAACAATCGTTTGCTAGGAGAATGCTATATACAAAGTTTTATGGTGAAAGAATAAAAATATCTGGTGACTACTGTGTTAACATATATAAATTTTAGTGGGGATCAATTTTGTTATCTAGTAGGTAGATTCAATGAAGAATTGAAGAAATTTTACAAAAATTCTTCTATGAGTGCATCCTCAATAGTGATATTCCTTCGGAATAAATAGAACTTTTCCACCTTTTGTACCATTTTATTTTATAAATTGATCAACATGTTTCTTAGTGTCCGGTCAATGTGGGTGACACATGCAGGGCTCTAATTCAGGACCTTGGAAGAGAAAGGGTGAATCAAGAAACCTGGATGGTGGAAAATCGAAGTCAAAGTTCTGAAAGTGCTTCAGATATCAAAGGCGAATGTTTACTCTATGGAATGCTGATTCATAAATCTGATTGAAAAAGTCTGCAATTGAAATTGCAATGTTTAAATAATAATTTATACGAGTCATTTATGGGTAACAAAATGCTAGGAGAGGAGTTTCTAGCCTGGGATTCGCCCTTGAAATGGAACATTGAATTTTTCATAGATGATGGTGCTATTCACATTAACTTGAAAAGTGAGTGAACTAAAGGCGAACTAGAGAAACAAGGCGAAGTGTTGTGTTACCTACATCTTTCTGACTCAGAAAATAAAATAAAAAAAGAGTCCTTGAAGAGATGGCATGGATGTCACAAATTATAAAATATAAGGTGCAAAATTCGAAAAAGGACTTATCCTTTTTTTTTAATGATCTACTCATTGTTAATAAAAAAGAAATGTATTTTGTTTACTGATAACTGCTCTAAAAAAAAGATGAGCTTATTACTTACATCATCAAATGCTCCAGTATAGCAGTATAACATACCAATAAAAGAAATTTGTTCCCATCAGCAGTAATAACAAAATAATTTTCATTTGCTATTACCTCATTAATAATTTCTCTTTATCACATTATTGCTATCAGAATTGGGCAAAATCATAATCGTAATTACGATGATACTCTTACGATTATAATCACAGGCTTTCAAGATGTGATTACTAATACACTTGTAATCCCATCTTTGATTATAAGTACACTCATAATCACAAACATTTTCTGTAATTACAACTGTAATCGCAACATTTTTCTGTAATTACTACTGTAATCACAGCTCTTTCTGTGATTATGCCTGTATTTACAACAATTTTTCTGTAATTACAAATTTAATCACAATTTATTTCTGTGATTACAATTTTAATCATAATCTATCTATGATTACGAACGTAATCACAACTAATTATAACTGAAAAGTCTCAAACACAACACACATCTGAGCAGGACGAATGGAAAACTATTCGCAACAAGATAATGAAAGTCATAGGTATGAAGGCTTGGGACTTTGTCATCCGCTGGTATTACGGTAATTACCTATAAGAATCTGGTAATAGTATCGTAATTTATAAAAATAAAAGACGTTGGTATCCAAGTGGTAATTACAGAAAAGGTTGAAATTATATTCATAATCACAGGTAGCTTATGATTACATTCGTAATCACGGAATGCTTATGATTGCAGCTATAATTACAGAAAACAAAATTGTGATACAGTTGTAATTACAGAAAAATAGTTGTGATTACAGGCTTAATAACAGCTGTGATTACAGTCGTAATTACAGAAAAATGTTCTGATTATGAGTGTAATTATAACCAAAGATGTGATTAGAAGTGTAATCGTAATCACTCTTGTAATTACGATTATAATCTTAATCATATCTCCAGGGTCTGAGATTATAATTGTAATCGTAATCACATTTTGAGAGCCTGTGTTTATAATCATAATCATAGTTATGATTATGATTATGGCCAACTCTGATTTCTTTAATACTGTTCACATATCGTCGATGTAAATGCAAAGTATCGAATGTGAAAAAACGCATTTTTCATTTTCAATTTTTCTGGTTGCTTTTGGACTGATCTACGTTACGGGAAACCCTTGAAAATTAAAGAAAAAAATTATCAATCACAGATAATCAAACTAACGAATGTGCATTAAGTCTAATTAAAATAGATCATAGGATAAAGTATATATAAAGTCATCCAACCACTTTTCACATTCGATACTTTGCATTTGTATTGCCGATATCAAAACCAGGCACGTAATATCACAAAATATTAGGATGTGATACCATATGCCCCTGGATATATCAGGCCCTCTTTTATATATTTACAGCTCAGACTGGTATTATTTTCAGAAAATAGTAGACTTTTTTCCCAGTTAGTTTATTAAAAAAAAATATAGAAAAGTACAAAGCTGAATTTGGGAAATTGAAAATGAATAAAACACATTTCTACCCTTTATGAGGTGCTTGAAAAAATTAATTATTATAGACAGATACTCACTTCTAATAGGTACGGTTTTAATGTTCTATCAAATATGAAATCAAATCCTAATATTTCGAAGCATGCTTTTCCATTGAGGGAATTCGGGAAGGCTGCTCTGTAATTGTGCTGTAGAGTGGGAAGAGCTAGGAACACTGTCTTAATAATCATTTCATCGATATCTCTCCATAGTTTTGCGACATCATGACTTTGTTTCCCAAGAAGTTCATTGAGAGCGGTTATTTTTCTGTTTATTCCATATAATATTTCTATTAGATTATAAATAATTTTTTAATTTTTATTAAGGTTCTTCAACTGCTAGGGTCATTAGCACTGATTATACAGGGTGTATCGCAAGAGGATGACAATACTCAAGGGGCGAAACCAGATCAAAAATGTAGTTAATCTGTTTTTGTTCCAGACAGATGCCGCCCTAAAGGATATTCACCAAAGAGAGTGTTATATGAAGAAAACACCCAATTTTCTGTGCTTCTTTTTCCAAAAAGTCACATAGTTTTTCTAAATAACCTTTAGAACAGCATATGTCTGGAACAAAAACAGATTAACTACATTTTTGATCTGGTTTCGCCCCTTGAGTATTGTCATCCTCTTGCGATACACCCGACGATTTTGGTCTAGTTTTAGCCCTTTGAGTATTCTCATCTACCCTGTCATATTAATTTCAAAATAAAATTCATTAAATTTAAATCATTACCTTTTACTACCTATATCTGGGTCAGATAGGTATGTTCTGCTAAATTTATTTACTGAGTAATTAGTTAAATGCATGTACATGTTTGCCAAGTTGGATCTGTTCGGTTCGGTGTAATGCTTGGTAGCAAATCTAAAAATAAATAATGATGCATCACGATAATGACTATAGTTCAATGGGTTTTTTCATAATAATTAAACAGCAGCCATTTTGAATCTGAATTAACCAGTCACTACTCTAAATACTCAATAATTAGGTCCTATTTTTTAATTAAATCGAAATAATTTACCTTACAAGACCTTCATTATAGACATAAAGCCTTAACGGGTCACATGAAGTAAGCAGTGCGTAGATACGTAAATCAAATTTGTAGCCATTAACTAAGTAGGGCTGAAAACATATTGAACAAGAGGAATTAAGATTTATGATTCTTAAATCAAATTTATATGAAATAACTCAACAACAAATTTATATAAAATCAAATTTATATGAAATAACTCTTGTGAAGTCACACGTCTATTGGGGTAATCAAATACTTAAAACCACACAAGATAGAAGCAAACGTTTATTGTATCCCCCAAATGCTATTGTATCCAAAAAAAAAAAAAAGAAGAAAAAAAAAGAAAAGAAAAGCCACCACCTGTAATGGGAATAGACCCCAAAACCTTATGCACAGAGAGCTTACACTTTAACAATTAAGGTCACTGGGCCCTCACGATCAATAATATGATACATCAATGCAACAAATATAGGATAATATTTTACTTATTGTATGGTAAGGCAATTATATTTGAATACCTTAGAAACATATTCTTGGCAAATAGTTCTTTCCATTCCAGCCATATTCTTTGTTGTTTTGGTTAACTGAATTCCCTTACCTTTGCACCCAATATCTGGCTTCATGATGAAGGTCCGATTCTTGTGATTTTTAGAAAACTCAATGACCTCAGAATAACTGAAAATCAAATCAACTTCAGGAAAACAATATTGGACGGCGCTAATAGCCAAATAGTTGATGCGCCGTTAAAAACGAAAAAAAAACAAAAAAAAAAAAAAAAAAACCAATATTGGCTATTTATAACTTTGATATTTTTCCACCTTGGATATTTTAGATACACGATTGATTCAGGACCTGAATTTAATGAAAGGTTAATTTTATTTTAGAAGACAGAGTCAGTCAGAAATCTAAATCAAATGAATAAGACCACCTACAGCTTATTCTTCAAATTTGTTTTGCTCTTCCCATTAACTCACCATTTTTAAACTAAAAACAACTATAGACTATTAAGAGAAGTAGGAAGTAAAACATATAAATATATGGAAAAGTGAATGAGACTTACAAAAATTATCCTGGGTTAATATTAATATTTCTGTTTAAATTATAGACAAATATTCTTACTCAGTTGGGAGAAGCCAAGTTCGTGGGTAGAAATCATATTGATTTGGAAATAACTTGTGCATACGATTCAAATTTCTTGCCAATAAATCTTTTCGGCAAATTTCCACCATTCCTGGGAAATGGTTAACTTTCTGTAACCACAATAGACAACTAAAATGAATATCGTTTGGGGAAAAATTACTTTTTCTTGAATCAAATGAAATAAATTTCTAATGAAGCAATTGTTATTCTTATTTTGTGGCCACGTTTTTATATATATTTTTTTTCATTGTGCTAAATGAAGATTGCAGTTTATTGCCTTTTAAATAAAATTGAATGTGTGTCACCGATTTTTTTATTTATTTTTTTTTTAAACAAATAGTACAAGTATTATCAGTAATTTTTTTTATAAATATTTTCTGAATCCTAACTTGTTTTAACGATACTTCATAACAAAAATTTAAAAAAATGGATTTTTACCATGTTTAATCTCCATGCATCAACTAGATAAAAAATATAAAATTAAATGGATGGATCTTAATGTATGTTTATGTTTTAAGTGTAAATACATATATCATAATACGAAAATCTATTTTTATTTGGTGGCCGAAACTTAAAGATGGCTGGCAAAAGTGGTTTCCGGCAATGATGAACCACATCCTTGAATGACTGGCGACAGAAAAGAAATAATGATGCGAACCAAACATTAAAGTTTATTGAGATGGGTAAAAGCAAAGAAAGCACTGCTAAACTCTGTCTCTAGGGCAGGCTTCCTCTCTGGGGTTCTCCCAAGAGACCAGGTGGGGAGGCCAGACTGCCTGCACTCCTCACGAGCTTAGTTGATGATCAGTGCAAGCAGCCAATGAGAAAATCCATTAACACAATAAGAAGGGAAAATATGAACTTTCCCATAAAAAAGACTAACAACATAATTTTGAGTAGAAAGTTGAGGTAGCGTTGAAATTATCATCAGAACATACCTGATAACGCCTCAAATTTTTAACCCTTTCACAAGAAATTGTATAGTCACTCCAGAGTACATTCCAGTTTTCAACAGACTCTCTCATGCCCAACTTAGAGGCAATTTGTCTAACAATATCATATTTGCAATGTATTGTGCAAATATAGCTTGGCCTAAAAATAAAATATTGACAATTAAAGTAAACTTCTTAGCGTCTATGACAAAGAATTTAAAAAGTAAGACACTACTGCTCTACATATTAGTAACTTCTAAGGAATATAATTGTTAAAATCCGAGAAAATTTTTGAAATTAATTACAGGGTATACATTGATAAAAATTATACTAAGCAAGGCAGTAGGCCATTAAAAATATTAATCTTCAGCAAATGCCCATCCTGGCAGTCCAGCCATTCGACCCTGTGCCGTCCTTCTATGGTGTGATCCTGCAGGGCTGTGCCACGTAAAAGATGATATGCAGTCCCATCCTCCTGGGAGCACAGTGGGC
Organism: Gonocerus acuteangulatus; assembly: GCA_946811695.1. Classification (NCBI taxonomy): domain Eukaryota; kingdom Metazoa; phylum Arthropoda; class Insecta; order Hemiptera; family Coreidae; genus Gonocerus; species Gonocerus acuteangulatus. The sequence goes on along the minus strand of OX328124.1, from coordinate 47,510,415 downwards.
AAGCCTGCTACACCTTATCTTCTTATCTAGCTGGTTCTGCAGGTAAACGCGGTACCCATCCTAAATGTGGCTCATGAAATACACGAAAGCTCTACATGTTTTACAGTCTTTTAGGTGCTCCTTCAGAAGACAAAAAACCCACTAAACTCCTAATAGAGTCTAATCGTATGAAGGCAAACCTTCACCTTAATCAGCCACTTTTTACAGAATATAATCTAGAGAAACCAGACAAAACGTAGAATAAAAAAAAACATATTTATTTATACTGCCTCTACCCGTATGAGTCATTGGCAGTTCTATGTTGGACCCGTATGAGTTCTGAAAAAATTATATTACAAAAACATGGAAAAAATATTAAAGTAATATATATTATTTATTTTCCTAGAAAACTATACCCTTGGGTCTTGGTAATCTGTGATTGCTGTTGTTTATGTTGACACTTCTCTCTACATTTTTCAGTGTTAGGAGTAAGCTCATCTTTCTATCAGACTGAAGAGGACACTCCTCTCATCCCTTGAAATAACTCCCTTCAGCTAAAACATCTGCCATCAGCTGAAACACGTGCCATCAGCTGAAACACGTGCCATCAGCTGAAATATCTCCCATCAGCTAAAACATCTGCCATCAGCTAAAACACGTACCATCAGCTGAAACCTCTCCCATCAGGTGAAACACTTTCTATTCGCTGAAGACCCAGAAGTAGACCGGAAATAAGAGGGAAGGGAACAGTTTCAGACAGTAATGTTCTTGGACAGTTAGGTCAGGGTTAAAGCATGTTTCTTGCTAAAAATGAATATTGTATTCACTAATTAAATCTAAACATTTTTTTGTTTTTTAAATCGTTGATTGTTTACAGCTGACTACTTGTTACTGATGCCCACTGTTCGGGAAGGTCCGCTTATGTACAATTAGGTTATATTAGTGGTTTAGTGAAGTTTTTGGCTTATGATGAAAGATCTGCAAGGGTGTGAAAAATGAAGAGCTTGTTTAAATAAATGAATATAAGAGTTAAATCTATTGTTTTTGACCTTCTGTCTCGCTTATTACATGATTTGAGAAATATAGGCTACTATAAGATGATATGAGTTGAATAGTTTAATCCTCAAACATTTGTCTAGGCTATTCCTAACTTTAATTATTATTTATTTAAATTTTAACATCCATTATTATTAACTAAGAATTTTAACACGGTTTATCTATAGGTTACAACCCTTTTCTAGCCAGTATGGGGCTGATGCCTTTTCTTTTCCTAACTTTATTGAACTCATGCAAAAATAAGCTTATCAAAACCACTTAAGAGCAATAAAATAAAATCATACTTGCTTCTTTTTTTCTTTGCTCCTTCTTGAAAAGCCGTAAAGCTGACTACCTTAGGTAAAGGTTTTGGCAGAGCACAATCTAAGACAGTCTGGCTCTCAGTATAGCTAAGGTAGTTTGTGTCTGCAATTAAAGAGTTTATTGACACAAAAGCCCTGAAATTTACAGAAATGTAATATAGAAAGGATTGAAGTACCAATATATGAATCCCATGAGTAATCTCTCGGGTTGTAAGGTTTCTTTTCTTTTTCAGATAGGCTCTTTACCATTTCTCTATCAGCTATTTTAATGGAATACTTTTTACTCGTAGTAGTGGTTGATTCTTCATGTGGCTGCATTCCATTTTTCATTTTAAACAATTTACCTGCATAGGTCAAAATATTTTAGCTTAATGCTAAATTGATCATGCCAATGAATATGTTATAGTAAACTGATAAATACCTATTTTAGCATGATTGAACAATACCATCGACTATTAATAACTCTTCCTCATTTGAACTATATATGTTTTCATTTTATATTTATTTCTTTTTTTATTGTAAATTGTGTGTAAAATTTTAAATTAATTGATTGTATTAGAATTAAAGGCGATTTAGTTGAATAATGATTATTCCATTATATTTCAAATTCTTATGTAATAGCTAAATATAATTATTTGTTAATAAACATTTATTTATTAATGCATAATAAGAGTAAGTACATCAAGGAAACACACTTAGATTGTGTTGTGCCTATTACGTACTTTTTAATCAATAAAATGATATTTCTAAATTTATTTATTTATTTAAATTTTGTTGGCCTGCTGTTTGCAGATGATTTTATAATGTTTGGCGATTCAAGAACTGATGCGCAGGCCAAGTTAAATGTTCTTGGAAAATGTTGTAAAAGTAACAAACTTGAAAATAACAGCAGCAAAACCAAAGTCGTCGTCTTCAAAGCAAGCCCAAGATGGAAGAAAAGACCTTCACTTCTACTAGATAATGCGGCCAATGAGTATGTCAATACCGCCACATATCTTGGCATACCCTTTAGCTGCACAAGAAAGTGTAGAAAGCCAGCAGACCATTTTATAAGCCGTTGTACAAAGGCCCTTGGCAAGGTTAAGGACAGGGGGAAGGTGAAATCCTCAGAGGCTTCTATAAGGTTGTTGTTGACTCCATTGTTGCGGCAACAGCTTTGCATGTGACAGAAGTTTGGGCATTAAGCCATCTTGATAAACTAGGGGGACTCCAAATTAAATTCCTTAAAAATATTTTCCACTTAAATCGCACTACTCCAAAACACTTCGGAAGAATGGAATCTGCATGTTCACCTTTAGGAGTGGCAATCTTGAGGAGAACCATCAACTGGTAGAACACCCTTCAGTCTATGGAACCAGACGAATTCCCAAAGAGATGCTACGATAAAATAATAAAAAGAACCTCTTTTCACCCGGAGAACCTTCAAGACTCGTGGTTTGCCCCTCTTCACAGCATTCTGGCCAGTTTTGGGTGTAAGGATATATTCCGATCCGCGAACATAAACTGGCTGCTGAAAAATAAGAATGACATCCTGAAGAGATGGAACAACCACCTCATATCTGTTGACATTCAGTGCATACTTAACTCTAAGAACAACTCTCTGTACCGTCAGCTAAGCTCTTTAAGTCATGGAGAGGAGTACATCAGGTCTGAGGTACCAATAGAATGGAAGAGAGCCCTCATGCAGCTCAGACTCTCAAAGGAGTCCGAGTCGTGTCTTTATCTTAAAGACATCTCTTACAGGATCGACACCGGACCAGATTGCACTATATGCACCCTCCGTAAACCTGAGACACTCGCCCATTTTCTCCTAAAATGCGCAATCTACAGATCTCTCCGCACTTCGTGCTTTCAAAATATGCACCCAAAAGTCGATGAAGAAAATCTCACATTGGTTCTTTCACCTTCGAATAAGGACTGAATGTTCAGGCTCTTTTGCTTTTTGAATAGCAGCGAGTAATTTATACTTTCATAAATTTATCTAATTTACTGTTTTGATTATTATTATTAAGATTTAAATTAATTATATTTATTATGGTCAAGTGAGGAATTTTTTTATTATTATTATTTAATTATTATTGCCTTTTTTTTGTAACTAGACCTTTTTTTTGTAACTGTTTTTAAACAAAATACAGAATTTTAACTATCTATTTTAACATCATTATTATTAACAAAGAATTTTAGGACGAGTTATCTATAGCTATACCACCCTTTTCTAGCCAGGACACCTTTGATGCCTTTTCTTTTTTCTAAAGAAAAGCCACCACAACATAGTGAGAATCGAACCCATGACCCTTGGCTTGGAGTGTTAAGTGCTCATGCCTTAACACTCACAGCCACCAGGCCTCCGTTTCTAAATTTGGTTAAATGTAATTTTCCCATTTTTCACAGTTATTTTGAACTGTTACTCTCAGGAATAAAGAACATATTTATTTTTCTTATAGAGCTTGTGAATGCAGCGATTCGCTCTTTTACAATTGTGGGTGGAAGAAACCACTGACAGTTTTAGGAAATTTGTATTTAAAAATTAATAATCAGGAATAAAGATATAACAGTAAAGAAATTATTCCAACAGGGATAACTATTTCCATTCTTTATTAAATATTGTGTTAGTTTTTATTGCTGCTTTCCATGGCAAACAGTATATATTCATGTCCTTGGACATACTCAGGAACCAACTTGACCATGGAAAACTTGGGCTTTTCCCCCAGAAGAACAAAAGAATGAAATTGGAAAACATCTTAATCTAGAACAAAATTAACAGTTTGGAGGCCCAATGGCCGTGAGAGTTAAGGCTTGAGCACTCGACACTCCGAGCCAAGGGTCATGGGTTCGATTCCCACTAGGGGTGGTGGCTTTTCTTTAGAAAAAAGTAAAGGCATCAGCCCTATCCTGGCTTGAAAAGGGTGGTAACCTATAGATAACCTGTCCTAAAATTCGTAGTTAATAATAAATGGACGTTAAAATTTAAATAAATAAATAAATGAACAGTGACCTTTTCTTGTAGAAAATATTACATTACATTACATGCAGTAAAGATATAATAATAAACAATAGGTATATTGTTTGATACCTTGTTTGTAGTCGGGTGGTAAATTTTTAGGTCCAACCGACCCTTGATAAAACAATGTATTCGAATTCATAAAAGATTATTGCAAATATTCCAGGATAACTATCCATTTGTTATTTGAGAAACAGGTTATTGTCATTACAATGTTACAGGCTTCAGAGTAGATCAGGTTTTCAGAAGACAGCCTGTAAAACAGAATGAGGAAGTTAAAAATACCCCATTTATAAGAAAGCAATGTTTAAAGAGATTCCTGAGTAGTGAAATTACAATAAATTATTCATTTAAATTTTAACATCCATTATTATTAACTGAGAATTTTAGAACGGGTTATCTATAGGTTACCACCCTTTTCTAGCCAGGACAGGGCTGATGCCTGCTCTTTTTTCTAAAGAAATGCCACCACCCCACAGTGGGAATTGAACCCATGACCCTTGTACAGAGTGTTAAGTGCTCACGCCCTAACAGACTGAGAATCAGACTAAGCCCTGAGGATGCTGGCAGTATGACTAGCGAAAAGTCGGCAAAGAAGTTTGTGACACCTTCAATACCAGAAGACTATAATATTTGTAATGACTCGGACCGTGGAAGCCTACGTGTTAAATTGTTAAGAAATTTTACAGAAGATGTACAAAGAAATATAAAGCATTAAGCATTATCAATGTCTCTCATGGATAGAGGCCAGACAATTTAAATAAATAATATTGAAATTTGCTAATTGTTGTTAGTTTCAAAGCCTTTATACCTCCAGGGGGGGGGGATCCCTATCCATTGTTATGAGGCTCAAACGTTTTGGAGTTCAGGGGAAAAAGGATCCCTGTCCAAAGAAAGGTTCAAGTCCAGAATTAAAGGTTCTTTTCTATAATAATATAATATATTTTTATAATAATATAGTTGTTTTTTATCCATCTCCTTTTTTTCAAAAGATATTGAATTGTGTGAAAATACTTTTATGTAGCAGGGGTCTCACATACTTAGAGTGTGATCGGAACATGAGCCTCATTAACACTAGAGACCCCAGCAGACTGGAGAGGAGTTTCTTGATCTAGAAGAATAAAGCAGGCACAATTAATTGAAGTGGATAGTGAAAGAGAAATGGATTTCAGCAACTGGGCAGATCACCTAAGTAGATTCTATACTGAATCAGAACGCTTTAAATTTTGAATACCCACACTTCATTTATCATATAAGTGCTTACTTTGGATCATACCGCAGTACACAAGTGACCCCAAACTCTCCAAAAAAGAAACAGGCAACTACACTAATGCAAGTTCCACTAAAGAAACTGAATGAAGGAACTGTATATATGTGTGTGTGTGTGTATGTATATATATATATATATATATATATATATATATATATACATATATAAACATATATATATATATATATATATATATACACATAAATATATATATATATATATATATATATATATATATATATATAAGGCTAAATATAGAAATTGAAAACTGGAGAAAAAACTACTGGGTCATTCCATGTCAAATCAACACAATGATTTTTTTTTACCATCTCAGATTTAAATGAAATTTTGTGAGGAGGTAGCCTTAGTATGGACTAAGAAAAATACCAAAAAATATTGAAAAATATAAACTGATTTGGAAATTACGGCTATGTAAAATTTCAAAAATTGTCAAAAAATGCCGGTACCTGAAATTTTAGAATTGCTATTGTGGCTCTTATATTTAAGCTTGAGAGCTAGGAGGGGTTTTATTTTAAAGCTCTTTGTAAAAACTTTCTTATGACATGCAACACATATAGGTTAGGAGGAAAAACAATTTCTCAAATTCAAAAACAAAATTTTATTTGTATATATCTCAAAAAGCGTATTTTTAAAAAAATTCAAAATTTTATATGTTTTTCTAAGTCTATTTGAGAACTTATTGCTAAAATTTTATGATGGGATTCCAATGGGTTAACCATTTATTATTTTTTTTGTTTTTTTTAAGACGCTAATATTTTGGACGATATACAAAACGTACGTTTACATTTTACGTTTGGAAAAGAGGACAATTTTTAAATGAATGAGTAGTTTTGATATATTTAGTTAAATATATGACTGATAAATCTCAGAGAGTGGAGTTTCATTTTCAGCAGTAATTTGATGTTTTGTTTTGGTTTAGTTCTATGAAAAGGAAATATTGAGTGTTTATTAGAGAAATCATTAGACGGAAACATGCTAATGAAGGGGCGAGGTTCAACAGAAATTAACCTTTTTAAAAACAGAAGATTCCCCATTATTTTCGAAGACTGCTAAACGACACAATTATCTATTATGTGGCCTGTAGATACACTGCCTGTAATAACTTCTAAATATTATTACAAACATGTAACAGTTAATTAAATGCATCAATAGTGACATATATTAGGCAATAATAATTATTTAAATGTATATACAGTATTCATAAAACATTACCTAGTATATTAATGTCTAAAATATAATTTATAATGATTAAAGTTATAATATAAATGTCAATGGCAACACTGGCTTCTTGAGAAAGAAATCCAAGCTGTGAAGAGAGAGGGGGGCTACACTAAGATAAAAATCATTCATCATAAAAATTCATTCCTGGTCTTTAAAGGACCAGGAATGAACTGAAACTACGCTTTATGTTATAATTTCACTGCCATTTTTTCAGAGCACTATCCCGTAGATAAAAAACTTTCATACGTATTTCGAGAAAAATATGAAATAGGTCAGGTGGTTCGATACCCACAAGGGTTGATGGATTTTCTTTGGAAAAAAATACATCACAAAATAATAGTAACCCGTAGATAACTCTTCCCAAAAATCTGTCTCAATATAAGTGTTCGTTAAAATTAAAATTTATACAAATAATTTCAATTATCTAGATATCAAATGATCCCAAATGGGAAGGTCTAAACTCCATAAAACACAATTTTCGATATCTTCTAGGGGGAAACATATAAACCAGCTGGTAGTAAGGTTCAAAATATTGCCGATTGAACTATTAAATCCTGTAAATCAGATATGTAGGAACCCAGCCTTTTTTTTTTTTTTTTTTTTTTTTTTTTTTTTTTTTTTTTTTTTTTTTTTTAATGTATATTAGGTTTTGAAACCTTACAGCTAGTAAGCCAACCAAGAACCACGGTGAAAATATTGTATGATTTGAGTTCAGGATATTTGAAAGTACATAATAATTTACTGCTTCTCAGTGAATTTACAAGTTCAATGGTAGATTTTTCAGAACGTACATGCATAGATTCTTTAGTTAGGTCCCTTTTTGGTTAACGTGATCCAATTCTTCTTTGCCACTTTTTATCTGAAATATAATAGTAGTAAATTCACTCATATGACACATACATTCAGTGCCATCTACAGGACAGTATAGAATCTTCCTATTTTGTTTTTGACTGTACTCTTGAATGCTGATAATAGATACGATCATTCTATTTTATTGTTTTCATGGAAATGACTACTAACCTTATTTAATTTGAAAGACTGAGAATTTCACACAGAATCGGCTCATTTGCAATTTAGTTTACATATTTAACCAAAGTTTTACTCTCAAAAATAAAATAACATGTGGAATAGGTAAACGTTCTCATAGTCATCTCATATTTCATTAGAAAATGAATTCAGCAGAATTCATTGAAGTTCAATTAGAATAATTGAATAATCAGGCTTTATACCAAAAATGTCGGTAAAAATGAAGTTTCACGCCCTCAAAACCGATTTCTTTCAAATTTTGTACAATAACGTATTTTGATGCACTAAACACGAATACGTTAAAAAAACCTTCGCATTTAACTAGGAAAGAAGTTATTAAGCACTAAAGTTATAGAATAATTAATAGACGGGGTCTCCCGTGGTCTAATGGCTAGCGCCTTGGATTCATAAGCGGGAGATGGTGGGTTCGATTCCCAACCTCCGGCAGGAATTTTATCATCCTACGGCTCGCTGGTAAAATTCCTCGCTGCACCCTGGATGTCGGCGCTAATGACCTAGATGTAGATGCGCAAAAAAAAAAAATAAATAAAAAAAAATAAAAATAATTAATAGAATTCTATTAATTTTAGCGAGTTGGATTGACTGGGGTTTTGTTGTCTTCTTGAGCGAGCGTAGCGAGCGGAAACGCATAGCACGTATGCCCTTAAGCGACAGGTGACGACGGGTGAGGATGCCCTTAAAATTAACAATATTTTTAAATAAATGGTTTCTGAACATTTCAAATGAGAGGTCTCTGTTTCCCAATGTTACATATCTGCGCATGCGCGTGTTTACAAATACGCTGTTGACGCCTAGTTTTATAACCTTCCTAACAGTGAACTTTGTTGGAGCAACTTTGTTGATGTTGTGTGTGGAGCAACCCAATTTAGTTGGGCAACCAAACTTTTCTGAAATAAAGTTTCTCTCTCTCTCTCTCTCTTCTATTAGAATTCTATTAATTTTGTCGAGTTGGATTGACTGGGGTTTTGTTATCTTCTTGAGCGAGCGTAGCGAGCGGAAACGCATAGCATGTATGCCTTAAAGTCGTCACGGAGACCCGGTAGCCGTGAGGGTTAAGGCGTGAGCTCTTAACACTCCGTGCCAAAGGTCGTGGCTTCGATTCCCACTAGGGGCGGTGGCTTTTCTTTCGAAAAAAGAAAAGGCATCACTCCTATCCTGGCTAGAAAAGGGAGGTAACCTATAGATAACCCGTCCTAAAATTCGTAGTTAATAATAAATGGACGTTAAAATTTAAATAAATAAAGTCGTCACAAATTTAGTTGTTAACATTAGCTCTGAAAACCCGCATAACAGTGAACTTTAGTGCTTATTACTTCTTTCGTAGTTAAATGCGAAGGTTTTTTTTTTTTAACGTATTCGTGTTTAGTGCATCAAAATACGTTATTGTACAAAATTTGAAAGAAATCGGTTTTGAGGGCGTGAAACTTCATTTTTACCAAAATGTCATTATTACCCTGTTTTCCACCTTCCCAATATTAAAGAGCCTGGAGATCATACATCACAAAACAGGAAGTTGTTTTTAAATTAGATTGTATATATTTGTCTGATCCCGCTCTACTTTGACAATGACCCTGTTTGTAGAAGCGTGTTTTCTCTTTATAGGTAAGGAGGAACGCGCTAAAACAAAAAATCATTTCTATCCTAAAGCATTAGTTGAAACACCCATTATCTATCTCGGTGTCTTATCCATGTCATGGAAATATCCTTAGAACTTTAATTATACCTCCCAAAGCTCTTACAAACAAGTGGAACTGTGACATCATAGCTTTATTCTGGAATGTCGTAGAGGGACGCATGAATAGAAGGGCATACAGTAATTCTATATATTAACGTTTCTCGCGAAAATGTCCCCGGGAATATGGCAAGGTCCCTGACATGAGTTACCTGCTCCATTAATAACAGTTGATTTTGTTTTAAATTCACATTTGAGTCACTAAATTATGATTTCTATCACATTTATTAAACAACTCCAAGGTTATCATGAAATTCATACATTTTCTAATTTCTCTAAAATGTACAGCTATAAATATATAATACGCTATACATTAGTGTCAATATTTCTTGGCCCTGCTAATTAAGGATAAACAAAGCCCTACGCAGGTATATTGCACATGACGATTCCCAACAATTGGTAAGTTACAAAAAATTACATCATCTCTAGGTGAAATTTTGTCAGTTATAGATTAGTGTATGATTTCCTCTATCTGAAAAGAACAATGTTCGGTACTTTTTTCTCTTCCATCTACTTATACATTACAACCCATTTTAAGGTTACAACGCATATTCTACTATTAAATTCCTCCTCGACAAAAGTATTTATTTGAGCTAGATAGTTTTAATAATGCTTTCTTTAGATTAATAAAATGTTGTCAATATGGCATTTTACATTTCTCATTACTCACCCATCCCTATGACAGTACTGAGGTTAGTTCGCACTTTTTTTCGCGGTATTTTTGCCCAATATGTGTCGTAATCGTATTTGGTGCTTTGAAAGAGGTTTTGTGTGACAGAAGTCGAGGAATACACATAAAATTACTTTATTTCAAACTTTGACAGTTGTTAATATATCTTGATATTGTTTACAATAATATATCGACTTTTGTACACTAAAGACAGAAGGTCAGTCATTAAAACCTTTCATAAAGGCATTGAAACTGCTTTAACGGTTTCAAATTCCTAAATGCCTCTTCAGGTGCTCGAGAATCACTTAAAAACTATATGTTCTAACTATCCTACTGGTACAAGGGTCACCTCTTGGTCCAAATATCAGCTCACATAGACAACAATTTCTAAGATAACAGAGGTCTGGTACTGGGTCACCTATGATAATAACTTAATATTTTATAGATTATTCGTTAAATCTTCTTCCTCCAATGTTGGTAGGTGCTGATGGTTGGGTTTCTTCAAAAAATGCCTAGTCCAATGTGGTAACTCAGTAACACCGTTGGCACAGACTTCTTCAGTAGTTTCTTTAAATTTTTCTTTTTCTAAATCATCGCTTTTTATTGAAATGGAGGGTAGGAGTCGATTTCGAACATGAAGATGGTGATAACCAACAGCAAGTTCGAACAGCTGTTTCGCAGAGCGTGATTTCTTCATGGCGAAAACGTATTGAGGCAAGGATTCTAATACTGGACGAACAATGAATTTTTTGCAAGTATAATGGACCATCTTTATGAATACCCATTTCAGTACGGTTGTAGGTATGAGGATCGATTCTTCATATATGTTTACTCCTTTGGGATTGACTCCCACCCAGACAGCGGCCCCTCGAGACTTTGCTTGAAAATAGCACACTCCGTACATGCCGAGATACTGGGACACCCGCAAATATTCGGCCTCTGCTTCGTTGGGAGTCATGCCTTCGTGGTCTTTGTGCCATTCCCTCAGGCTGGTGGCCCAACTCGTCGGAGAGGATCCGTATTGCGTCAAGACGGTTTTGGGAATCAGCGAAGAAGGCTCCAAGCTGTTGTGGTTAACATGTGCCCAATCCCCGAGCTCTGCTTGAAGGGAATAAGAAGCCAGGAGGATGCTGGTTTCTGGAGGACAAAATATAGATCCTGTGACTATCTCTTTCTTGCATTGGCTGTATATAAAGAAAAGACTGGAGTTGTCCTTTACTTTTCCTATTTCCTCCGGGTAATATTTGACCAGGAAGAAAAGAGGGCATCCCGTCTTCCCTACGACGTCGTAAACTCTTTTCCCTGGACGCAGCCAGCAGACTTGCTTCTGCTTCCGTTCGTACTGTATTCCGAAGTACCAAAATTCCTTAACTCCTAGACAGGTACAGACTAGCGTGAATAGTTCTTTGCCAGTCGTTGCTTTAGTCACTTCAAGGCTCAGATGGCCTGAAATATAATGAACAACTACTTGAAGAGTATTCGGAAGCTTTATCTTTCCTTGTTTCATCTTGCAACCCCTTCGTCATCCTGTAAGAAAAAAAACAATTAATCCTAATACGAGCTCATTGGATAAATGCAGAAAATTAAAACGGCATTAAATCATTCTATGACACTATTGGGAGAAATATGCCGTTTGAGCAACCCACAAGCACACTTATATGTGTATATATATATAATCTTAGAATACTGGTGACCAGATTGATCCTTATTTAAATCGGAACAAGAGTCTTTGTTCGATACAATGAAAAAATTGACGATTCTAGTAAAACATAAATTCCAAATGAGACAGCCTAGTTCGCAAAGTATGATTGAAAATAATTTTCATTACGCTCAATTTAGTGATTTATTGATGATATGTATTTCGGAAGTACGAGCGAGAAGTAAATATGCCATTCTCTGTGTTTCCAGAGAATACCAAGGGTCAACGGTCATAGCCACGTTGAATGCACCGGTTCCCATTGATCACCGAAGTTAAGCAACGTCGGTCGTGGTCAGTACCCGAATGGGTGACCGACCACGTGCAGTTGGCATTATAAAAGAGTGGCAACCTATAGATAGCCCGGCGTTAATAGCCCAAGTGTTGATACGCCGTTAAACACACACACACACACACACACACACACACACACACACACAAAAAAAACAACGGGTATCGAAACACTCTAATTTAATTAATTTCCCCTTATACTTAGTTCCTAATTTTCACATTTAATTATTTTATGATGTTGACCTGATTACGCAATCCGGAAATTCCGTCTAGAAAGTTTTACATTTCAGAGCCCAAAGGTGACGAAAATAGCATGACAGAGTGGGGAGTCAAACCACAAGATTAACAAAGCAGGAATGTGTATAGTGATAGGGGTCTACAGTGGAACAAGTAGTCGGTACTTAACCGTTTTACACGCCTAAACGGTTTTTTTTTTATTTATTTAATTTTTTTCTCCCGCTGAATCGACATCTAGGCCATTAGCGCCGGGCTGTCGAAAGGTTGCCATTCTTCCTGAACATCCATACGAAGGATACCGGCTTATGAGGTTGACCACATGACGCAATCCAGAAATGGCGAATAGAAAACTTTACGTTTCAGAACCCATAGAACACGCAAATAACTGAGTTCAAATTTACGTGTGTGTGTGCGTGTGTATATATACATATATATATATGTGTTTGTGGGTATGTGTGTTGTGTGTGTGTGAGTTCGCTCTCCGAAGCCGGTTCAAAAACGTACAGATTTTAATGAAATTTAATACGAAAATATTTTGTGTGATTTGAAATATCAAGTTATTTAACCAGCAGAATCCGTCCTCTAGAAAATGGTTTTTGGGGGCAAAATTCGGGCGAAATAATTCTTTGCGCTTACATTTTGTGTTACTAGGCTTTCAGATATACGTTTCATACGTAAATCGACGTGGGAAATCGAATGGAACCATTTCCAAGTCCATATCTATAACCGTTGACGAGGAAAATAGGAAAAACAATATTTTTTGGGGGATATTCGGATAAATCCATAGGATACTGACAGCTTGACGGATCAGGACGTGCACACTGAAGCTAAAGAAAGAATAATGTGAATTTGGCAAGAAACCTGGATTAAAATTAGAGAAAATAAATTAAGGGAGATTAAGGATACAATTATCACACGAGAGTGGCCTTCAAGCAACAGGTGTAACAGACGAGAAGTCGTTCTCTGGCGCCTGAGAAAAGGCCATTCCCTACTGACTCACTCATATCTCATGAAAGGAAAAGACTGACCATTATGCCAGTACTACACTTACTGTCAGACTGCAGACTCAGAGAAAACACTAACTTACCACCAAACATGAAAGAAATACATTCAGATGACAGCAGATATACCACAGAAATATTCCAATTCCTTTCAAACCGGGTGGTAAGTAATGCAGGTTTTCTGTGTGCACATTGTTTCACCTAGTTGGAGTAGTTTATTTTTCTTTCTTTTTTAGGGCACTTCGACTTCTTGGGCATTCTGGTCTACTAATTGGAGTAGCAATTCCAACCTTTCTAAAATGACGCTAGGAACAAGAACGTTATGGAAACACACTACGATGATGCAGGTCCTATGAGTTGGACATTTTTTTTATAGAACAAGTGGCTTATAAACGGTACGGGGAGGAAGAAGCCAATGCCATATCAACAATGATTGGCTATTATTATCTGGTCAGCCTCCATATGAAGTAGGCTCGGTCAACCCTGACCTACCACTGCCGATGCACCGAATCGAATAGTCTCTATCCGCTGCATCCATGACTTTCATTGAAACGGTTCTGGAATATTTAAGTAAATTTTGGGTTATTATTATACAATGGTGAGCCTATATTTCACAGTGTTTTTCATATGGCAGAAAGTCATTAACTAAACATTATTCTTTAATAACTTCTCTTCAGGAGTACTTAAAATACAAATCATAGCATTAACCTTTGAGTACCTTCCGCAGGTATGACCACGTCTAGACTGACAAGACCAATCATAGCTACTGTAGATCAGCTGTCGATTTCTTTAGGATAAATAAAAGTTAAAACCTATATTATACAGATATTTATTTTTTTTAAATTTTATTAACTGTCTTTTTCCTTTTCTTAATTTTATATATATATATATATATATATATATATATATATATATATATATATATATATATACACATATATACATATATATATATAAAATTAGAAAATATATATATATATATATACATATATATATATATATATATATATATATATATATATATATATATATATATATATATATATTCTTCTTTATTTCTCGTGTTATAAGTTTACTCTCGCTATCTAATGTTTTAACTAGTGTCTTAAAATTAAAAGTGAGTATTTTTTATAGCATGATCCACCATAGAAATTTTATTGTCAGTCTCGTCAAGGTTTTAGAGAATTGGCTGACTCCCTATTTAACAGGTGATGTACATTAGCTATGATTGGTCTTAGCCACTCCATTAAAAAAAAAAAAAATAATTTAGTTCCTGTGGAAACCACCACTTCTAATGGATTTCACTTAGTTTCACAACTCATCTTTCTATTTAATTGTGCACGGTGTATACAGTTTTGGCGCAATGAACCAAAAATTACAGCCGGTAAGGGCGCATTAATGGCATAGGGGCATTATTAAACTCGCACCTCCTGACCGATTTTGCTGGTTAACGAACTCGTTCAATCGTTTGTTAAGGGAGTAATATGTACCCAGTTTCCTGATGAAATAACAACTGTAAGTCACGCAGGAGCTGCATAAAAAATCAATTTCCTCAGCAGGAAAGTAGTGTGCGGAGAATTACTGAAGAATTTGCTTAACATAACCTACATATATAAATACATAATATTTATTTATATACCCGTAGGCCGGAGGTAAAGGACACCATGTTAATTTTTTTAATAATTTGAATGTACAATATTTCCTTAATGTAGACTTGTTAATCCATAGAATGGTATAGGACACTACGAGTGTGTCCTGTCCCATGAATAACGAAGATAAGACAGGGAAAAATAAAATCATGATCGTTTTCATTAGTAGTAAAAGACAGCATGTGGAGGACTTTGTTTTGTTTGACTGTGATTAATACTTCCAATTACTTATGAATGCCAATAACAATGGGAAAAAGTTTCTTCAAATAGTTTCTATAAGTCACGAAGGAACAAATTTTAATAGTTCAAAGCTATGGAAAATTGACTCTCCTGAACAATTACAAATATGTGACATGGTGTCCTCTACCTCCGGGATACAGATATTAATTTTTAATGTTCACTTTAACATAATACATATTTTTAGGACGGGTCATCTACTGGTTCTAATTTATTTTATTTTCTTAAAAAAATACCATTGCCCTGTTATATTCGTAATGCACGGCTGACTCTAATATTAATTATTTATTTAATTTGACCGTAAGTTGGCAGTGACCGTAAGTGCTAAGGCATGTGCACTGCGTGCTTAAGATCTAGATTCGATTCCCACTGGGAGTGATGGCTTTTCTTTCGATAAAAGAAAACGCATCTCCTCTATCCTGGCTAGAATAAGGTGGTAACCTATAAGAACCCGTCCCAAACATTTGTTGTCATGTAAAAAGGGGCGTTAAAAATGAAATATTTAATTTTGTTTTGGACCTAAATCCAGCCTATAATGGGCCAATGGATTTATGTGTCTTGTCAGGCGATATTCTTTATTGCTTTCGAATATATTTTCTGAATGCGGCGTGAAAAGATGGATTCTCATTTCTGAAACTTCTTTTTTATTTATTAACGCAATAATTATAAACGTTTTTCACGCTTAAAGAAATCGAAACATTATCCCTAATGGCTTAACAAACAGTTGAGCGAGTTCGTCGATCTGGAGAGGGGGCTCCACTCTGCATTTTGTTGTCACTCTGTAGTTTGTTGTCACCCATATCGGACATATTGTTGCAATGGGCCTTGGTTTACATATGATCAACAAATGGTAAAGATATGATGTGAAAATAAAATACATCGTTTCATTAGGATTGGGGTGTTCTTAGGGACGAAAATATTAATTTTTCCGAAGCGGCTGTAACTTTGTGCTTCCCGTCACCGAAACTGAATATACATTTTTTTTTTTTTTTTTTTTTTTTTTTTTTTTTTTTTTTTTTTTTTTTTTTTTTTTTAACGGCGCATCGACAAATCTGGGCCATAAGCGCCGACATCCAGGGTGCAGCCAGGAATTTTCTCAGCGAGCCCTGAGATGAGAATTCCTACCGCCGCACAGTGGTCAAAACTAGCCAAAAAGCGCTCAAAACTTGATTTTTTGAAGTATTTTCTCCGAAACCAATCGCCTTAAATATATGTTAAATACCTCGTGAGATTGCCATTTCTTGAGTTTTATGCCCCCACCGTTGATTGCAGGACGGTGGTTAATCATTGAAGTACTAGAAACGAAGAAAATTTCCCAAATCCTCATGTACAAAAATCGTTCCTTGAACTTTACTTTTTTCAGACCGATAAGGTTGACGCATGTTTTTCTTGTTTTAATGGGATGAAACAATATTTTTGTATTTTTCGAATTGCCTTCGTGGACGGGGTTACTGAAAAAGTAAAAACATTACACGTATCAAATTCGGTTTTGTCATATAGCTTTTCCGTCTCTGTAATTTCGGGCTTAAATATTCCGTGGGCATGTATAGAAAGACCCCAGGCTGAAATTAGCTGCATAAGTCTGCCTACTCGGTGCTAGAGGTGAACGTACTCGGTAAATGACTAACAGACAGACGCGCGTTATCTCTATGTAAACATTGGAATCAAATCGAAGACGGATTTTTTTTTCTGTACTCAAGTCAGTGTTGACTGCAAAAAATGTCTGAAGTGATCCGAGTAAAAAATCGTGTCCTAGTTGAAATATTGTTGAATTCAAACGACAAAAGTGTACTTTCGGTATGCGAGTTTTTGACAGATCAATTTCCAATAGCCGATTAGCATATTTCGTTACTCCTACGGAAATTATCTGAAACTGTTGTGCTGAAATTTAAAAAAAAAGTTGGCTGGGATAGGAGCAGATGTATTTTTTTTTGTATTGACCACCTGAGCCCAGCCGAGTGCAGTTCAGAGGCGGGGGCGACCACAAAAAAATTATAAGTTATAAGACTGGTAAGTGTGCACAATTTCAGGTTTCTAAATCAACAATATCAAATGTTATTGAGTTTTGAGCGCTTTTTGACCACTGTGCGCCGGTGGGGATCGAACCCACCATCTCCCGCTTATGAATCTAAGACGCTAGCCACTAGACCACGGGAGACCCCAATTATTGTTGTAAAAAATAAATAAATAATTAAAAAAAAAAAAAAAAGTTGAAATTTATTAAGGAACCTTGAGGAGTGTTCACATCGCACTTAAATTACACTGGCCAACAAAAAAATATTTTTATAATGTTTCCTTCACTTCATGAGTCATTTCTTACTAATTTTGGGTTGAAAATAACGAAAATGACAAGGAAAAAATGTTATTAGCTCTAGTTTCTTTGATACACCAGGAGTCAAAATATATAACGTTAACAAATTGAGGCAAATCTGTAAATTTTAAACCATAAGTTTATCAACATTATAAATTAATTTGGATTTATTAAATAGTAGTTAAATTTTTTTAAGAGTTGAAAACTAATGGCAGAATACTTGGCAGGTTGGATATTATTACCATCATGTGGATTTCTTTTACATATATTTTCATCTTTTGGCCTGTCTCTTGTAGGTGAGTTGTGGAGCATCCCTACAAACGTACCAACAGTAATCTGCAAGCATTGATTCATTCCAACGGCCCTGATATCTTTGTTCCATTACAGAAATATCCTGATGGAATCTCTCACCGTGTTCATCACTCACCGCACCACAACTAGGAGGGAAAAAGTCTAGATGAGAGCGGAGAAAATGAATTTTGAGAGACATGTTGCATCCAAGTTCATGATATTTTTGTAGAAGTATCCTCACCAACTGAACATAGTTCTCTTCTCTTTGTTCCCCAAGAAACCTTTAATAACTCCCTTAACGCATTCCAAGCTTCCTTTTCTTTCCCCTCCAAAACTCTGTCAAACGCAGGATCCTTCACAAGCTCCCGAATTTGTGGCCTAACAAAAACACCTTCTTTAACTTTTGCATCACTTAAGAAAGCAAATTTTTCCCTCAAATATCTAAAGGCCTCTCCTTCTTTGTTCGTGCCTTTGACAAAGTTTTTCATCAAACCGAGTTTTATATGTAGTGGTGGAAGAAATATATCTTTCGGGTCGACGAGAGGCAGGGCACAACATTTTTTTCACTAAGGCCAAGATTTCTTGCAGGCCAGTCTGTTTGAATGTAATGTGATTTCCTATCCCTACTGTCCCACATACATTAAAAGCAGCAGTATTTAGTATACCCCAGTTGCATTCCTAAAAGTATAGCGATGACCTTAAGATCACCACAGATTTTCCTCTTGTGTTCAGCATATTTGATTGAGTAGAGGAGGGCTTTCATGTTTTCATAAGTCTCTTTCATGTATATAACCTCAAAATAGCTGGTCAACGTTTGGTTTTGTCAGTTAACAGGTGTACCAACATCCAAAAACTAAATTTCTCAGCAGACTGAAAGTTGAGCAAGTAAAAAGTGACATGTTACTGTATCATGAAAACAAGAGGTAATTGGTCATTTTCGAGGTGATATTTGAATTCAGGGGTGAAAATACATAATAATTGGATATTTTTAAGCCCGAAACATATTCATTGTTGGTCAGTGTTATTAATATGCCCCACGTAGTGAAAATGTTTGTTGTATTGCTACGAAACTCCAAGAACATCGTGCTCAACGAAAGAGACTGTTGTATTCTGAAAATAAGCAAAGTCGTTCTATTGTGAGTGTGGATTTACTCACGACCCAAATTGGTTTTCATTTTGTTACAATTGAAACAGCTGTTAAAACCAAATAATATTTTTGTCCCCGTTCATCAAAACAAGGTGTAATGTATTCGCGAATCGGACGGGAAATTAGATATTTACAGGAAATGTTTTTCTAGATTGAATCAGCTGATTTAAAATTGTTATATTTATTTATTATTCAGTGTAGGCACTGTCGTCAATGTGGTATAAATTAACCAGCTTGAACAAGCTAAGTAACGTGCAGCTACAATGTGACGGTATTTTTATTGTTCTGGCTGTGAACTGTGTAAGAAAACAGATAAAAATATCAGAAACTAATAAGATAGGGAAGAAAAACGTCGGAACTTATATCATAATAATTTACTATTTTAGTGGGTTACCTTCATGGTTTGGATACAGCGAGAGGAGCGATGCATACTGACCCAGCGATTGGAGAGTGAGGTCCTAGCTGCGCCCTCCCATTGTGGAGGTCAGCTGTCCTATTCAGATTCTAATGGAAGTTGTGCAATCTCCATTTCAGCCGATATCTTCAATTTCCTTTGCCTAAATCTCTTTCCGTTCGCTTCATTACCTCGCATGCGCAAAATTCTTTCCCAATTATTTAGTAAAGCATTTTCTCGACTTTTCTTATAATTTACCTTCTTTGGCTATTTTTGTGTGGTTTCTGGCGCACAAGAATGAGTGCTGTTATTTTGATACATTTTTCTCTTGCATTACGACAGATTTCATCAGTTTGATGTTCTCTTCTTTCTCCTTGCTGGCTATGTTCTGTAATAATTTTGTATTTTTGATTTGATGTACTAAAAGTAATTTTATTGTAATAATCCTCTTTTTATTTGTTATTTATCCTAATGATCACAACGTTATTTTATGTAATACCGAAAACTTTATTTTTATACATTGTAATAAACTTCCAAGGAGAGAAGCGCCTAGTTGCGAAACTACTAAAATAAGATAAATTAACAATACGTATTATTATGTTACCCATATTTAACATGGGTAACACACATTTGTCGTGTCTATCATCACACATACTCATCTATGTATAATGATTTTACTTTTATTCCTTCGCTATTTGAATTAATATGAACACTGTTCATGCTTCTTTAAAGCCTTTAACGTCGACAAAAATGAAACATTTTTTAAAATAAAAAATGAAGTTTTATTTAGATACCACACGGCAGAACCGTGACAATATCCTTCACAATTTCAGCGATTAACGATCTCCTCTAAATTAATGAAAGCCTAGTTGGCCAAAAAACTGAAGCAAATCACACAGCTGTAACAATCAAACATAGAGTACTTCAAATTATTCCAGATAGAAAGAAAATGTGAAGCTAATGGTATGTTATGGTGAGTACGTGCAAGTAGGAAACCCCTCGCACGAGTTATTATCCTAGTTCCATGCCCTAGGCCAGCGTGAAAGGCACTAGATGTGACTCGGAGAAGTCACAAAGAAGTCCATCCGTACCAAATGTCTGAATGCACCTTCTCCCATTCAGACATCTTTCCGTGACTGATTTCATGATTAGTCCGCTCAGAGCCATGTCTTCGTGTTTTTAGATTTACAACCTGACCACATTCCCGTTGACGATTATTGCACGCGAGAAGTCATGAAATAATAAAACATTTGCAGTTAATAAAATATGACATGAGAACAATTCTGGTTTACGCCATTAAAAAAGAAGATGAAGCAACAGACATTTCATTTAAGTCATGTTGTTACACCTCTGCATCAAGACATTTATAGTCGCACGGATCGACTGAGACTGGCTAGAGCATCAAAGATTAACTTCGTCTTCTTTATCACGCGAGCAGTTCCCCCAACTCTGCAATTCCACTAAAATGTGTAGTTCCGCTAAGTTGTTTCTCCTTTTCTTTTCTGTTATTTTAATGTATTTTCACCGAAATGTTATTGCATTTGAAGTCTCAAGTAAAGAATCGCGGATTTTGAAAGACATTATTAAGCACGGTTATTAATGTAATTCGAAAGTTCTTTTACTAATTCCACCATCTTTTACGTGCCTCAAAACATGAATTTTTACCTAAATTTCCTGCTTCTGCAAGCATTTATCCCAAAAGATCTGCACAAACTGTCCTCTAGAAGATGTTAGTTACTGGCAACGTCGCTTGGTAGTGTGCTATCACTACCACCTATAACTAGCTAATACCAATAGAATACATATAATACGTCAGGATGTTTTAACCACTTGAAGAAAAACATTTCTTGTAAAGGTGTACCTACTATATACTATGATCCGGCCGTCTGACTTTACCCATTGATACATTAATTGAAGGCAGGGTGGACCTGAGGGTCTGACACCCAGAAGGCAATCCTTGAACGACGCCACTGATTCTTCGAATGTTACCGTCCCAACTAAGAGTTATAGATGGAAAAGTTTGGAACACAATTTTTAACTTCATAACTTTGTTTAGGCTAGTTAAGAGGTCAACATATCAAAAGTCCTAGCCCGTAGCCTTTGTGCCGGGTGGAGGGGGTGTTTAGAAGGTCCCATTTTTCGGGTTTTCACTTTTATCTAGGAAACCCTGCGTCCTAGCGACATGACAAATGAAAGCTGATTAAATATGCTACAAGTTCAAATCAATAAAGTTTTTCGAGATATCTTTAGTTTTCGAAATATCCGCTCTTGAATGTCTGTCATTTTGGGAAAAAACACACTTTTTGACCGGATAACTCTTTAACGATAAACCCAAAAAATTAATGCCGTTTATAGGGTTGCAGAGCATTACATTCCCTTCAAGAATATATATAACTTTACTATTTTATGTATTTTCCTTCAAACATGAAAACAGTTTTAGTATTCATCGTGATATCTGGCGACAACTGTCGACCAATGAACCTTTCAATTTCTCACCATTTCCAGTCAATGTATTGTCCAAAATATACTCCATTATGTAAATATAATGAGTACTGGACGTATAAATAGCACAAAATATATAATTTTGGGCCCACTGACCAGTTATTCACACTCAATTAGATAAGATCTTGTCCATTATATTGGCAATGGTTTTGCTAAGACCACGTGAGTGCGTATATAACGTTTGATAGAAAGTACATAAAATAGTAAAGTAATATATATTATTGAAGCGAATGGAATGCTCTACAACACTATAACCGACATTTATTTTTTGGGTTCATCGTTGAAGAGATATCCGGTCGAGAATAGAAAAAAGTGTGTTTTTCCCCAAAATGACAGACATTCAAGAGCGGATATTTCGAAAACTAAAGATATCTCGAAAAACTTTATTGAGTTGAGCTTGTAGCATATTTAATCAGCTTTCATTAGTTATAGAATAGTCATGTCGCTAGGACGCAGGGTTTCCGAGATATAAGTGAATACCCGAAAAATGGGACCTTCTAAACCCAAAAAATTTCCATCTATAACTGTTCGTTGCCTGCACTGATCCAGAAAAATCTGATATATTTATTCAAATGATAATCTTGTTTATTTCTTTCTTGAATGCGAGACAGATTTGAAACATTGGCGGTCTGTAAAGGTTCATGAAGATTGGACAAGACTAGACCGTGTACAAATAAATACTCGTAAACATACATTTGTGGATATTTTTGGTTTCCTTTTGTATTATTGAATAATATTATTTTTTAATAAGATTCACTTGGTTTTGGAAAGGAAACATTTCCCTCTACGATATGCTTTTGCACAGTAATGACTTTAGTCGTACCTATTGGACACGATTACCTGTTTTTTTCAAATTACTAGAAAAATAAAATTCAATATATATAATTTTAATTTTTATTTAAATTATAATATTTTTATTGTTATATTTTTGAAAATACAAAATATTTTTGTTACCCTTAGTAGTAAAACATGAATGAAAAACGTACCAATCGGCGGCCGTTATTGAAACATGATAAAGAATTGATACTGTGCTCCGGTGTACGTAGAACATTTTGTATCTACGGTGCGGCGAGAAACAAAAGAACCAAGAGGGGCGTTGCCGGAGGGGATGAAGGCCTTTCCCAAATAGGCTGCAGGCAGCTCATGCGTACTAACTGGTTCTTTTCTTTGTGGTACACCTATGGTATCGTATCATGCGGTTGAGGCTTACCAACGTTTTAGGAATTCTTGACACAGAATTTTACACATACGTTTCTCGATTAACATGGATATAAAACCCTAAATCCTAATTGTCGATTTCGCTTAACCGATATTTTAACCGCATTATTATAAGGAAACCTACTATAGGCATGTCCTATTGAAGTGGTTTCTCACACAATCCATATGCAAGAGTATTCACCACAGAGAACCAGCGGTACGGGTACCGTTCCTTAAAAATCGGATATTAATAAGCTCACATTCATTACAGACATGTAATAAGTAATACTATTGAATTAGTTAACCCTGGAGAACCCCGCTGAGTGGATCCTTGGATGAACTGGAGGTTGACAATAGACAGTGTCTGGAAGGGGATCCTGGAAGAGGTGGGGAGGACCAGTCCTGGAAGAGTAAGGAGCATTGACTCTTCACAAACCTCACGGCTCTCCTTCAGCAACGTCATGTGGTGAGTAGGCAGCTTCCTATCAGTAAATGCACCCATGGATCATTATGAAGTCAATGAATTGAGAAAACGTCAGATTTTCGGAAAAAATTATATTTCCAACGTTTCGGCATGGTCTTTGGCAGCCTTCTGGAGCTAAAAAAATATATAAACAATTACAACCGTAATCATAATTTTAAATCATGAAAATAGGGTATCAAACATTTGTACATATTAAGTGAATTTTTTTTTTATTAACATTTAAGGCGTTGCGGATACGAAGGGCGAACTGAACGAAAGGCAGTTTTGAGAAAAATGCGTTAGAATATTTTTTCCATAGGGGCGATCTCCACTAGAGTATTTTTATACCTCCACTAGAGTATTTTTATTATTGTGCATAAGCTGCTGAGGCCATGAGCACACATTGAATTCAATCTATTACTGTCGTTGCGTATTATATTTTAGCAGACACATATATTTATGTGTGTTAATATTAGTTCCGTTTTTAACATATTCAAGAACTAAATTTACACCTAAACCTAAATCTAAGTTTAAATATTTACGCATCTGCTTATGTACAGAAGGTAGTTCCATTTGAAATATATATAGGAACTAACCTTACACCTAAACCTAAATTTAAATATTTACACGTCTACTTATATACAGAAGGTAGTTCCATTTGAAACATGTATAAGAACTAACCTTACAACTAAACCTAAACCTAAACTTGAACCCAAAATCATTGAATATTTACATTAACACATCACACAAAATCTTGCGCACACTCTCACCCCTAGAGTATTATGCCAACATTTGTTCGTTTTGGAATGTCTCATTGTTTGTTTATATTAAATAGGCCAGGAATTAGTTTGAACTTCGGTAGTGGAGTGTTGAGTTCACCTTTCGTATCCGCCTTCCTATGGCAGTTTACAGCCAGCTTGTTTTCATTCTCTATGTATGTAGAGAGGGAAAGAAGGGCGAACTCAACATACAAGATATACCTGTAGATTCACTGAACCGTCTATAATCGGATGAGAAAAAAAATGTACCCGATGTTGAGTTCGCCCTTCGTATCCGCAACGTCTCAATTTAAAACAGCAGTTTTTGACAGAGCTTAGTTAAAAAGTAATAAACTAACAGACCATCCAATTAAGAATAGGCAAAGATACAGATAGAAATAAGAAAACAAATAACAATACTCTTAAACTAAATATTATCAGTAATTGTTTAAAAAAAAAGAAAAAAAAAAAAAAAAACTTTGTTCACTAAGCACACGAAAAAGTGTTTTATAACCTATTTACATGATTTCAAATTATGATTATTGTTTTTGGTGATTATTATTCCTTTTTAATTGTGTATATTTATTTGTTAGCTGAAGAAGGCTGCCAAAGAGCATGCAGAAACGTTCGCAATATATTTTGTCTAAAAATCTGACGTTTTCTCTTGGCCGAGTCCGAACCATTCCTTCACTTCTTATAACTAACTATCTGCACCTAATTTTAGATTTATATCCATAATTATGGACCTTGAAGAAATTTCTAAAATATTCAAAACATGTTATCTTCTAATAAATTATCACTATTGTCAGGGTTATCAAGAAGACCAACGTAAAGTTTAGTCGGTTTTTCATTAAGGCTAAAATCTGTATTCCAATGATATTTAATGTGATATTTCATTTTCACCAATGGTTAATGTATAGCCTGTTTCTACATAATTTGGATTTGGAAATCTTAGAATAGAAATTCATAATATTTCTTATTCAAAGGAACGATGCTGATGCGTCCAAACCATCAAGTACCGTTTTCTCCGGCTTAGGTTATTACGTCCTGATTGAATGTCAAACGTGTGAAAACATTGTCAACTCAATAGGTCGTTTTGTAGTATTCGAAATAAAAATTCTATTTTATTCGATTTTCTTGAAAATGGTTTAATGTATTACCTTGAGTGTTGTATTCATTTTCCCTCGTCAAAATTTCGATAAAAAGGTGTACCTGTAACTTTTTTAACGTACTTCGTATGTCTGTTTCGAATAAAATATTATTTATTTTTTTAGATTTTTTTTTTTTAAATAGAAATGAATTGGTTTTATAAGGGTTTGTTACCACGGCAAATAGCAAGTTGGACTATTTTTTTTTTATTTTTATATATTTTTTTTAATTTTAACTTTCTGCATCTACTCAAGAAGAGTCATTGGCAGGCCGCTGATTTTTTTTACACTTTTAATTTTATAGTTTTACAAAAGTCGATTATATTCTGTGTAGTTTCTAAGTTGTCCTTTAGTGCTTCTTTAAGACCCTTCGGGATTCCGTATGCTTCTCGTTCTTTTTGGAAAACAGGACAGTGGAGTGCGATATGTTTGACAGTAACAATATCATGGCAAGTTTCGCATGTTGGGGTATGGAAGCCTTATTTCAATTTAGACTAGGAAAATGGTTATATTTTAATAATAATCAGCAAAATGCCTGAATATTTTACAGTTTTATGACTCATACAATTCCCTTTTAGGAAGTGACTAGACTTATGCTAAATAAAACAAGATAAAAACTTTTAATGCCATATGAAACTAGTTTTGAGCCTACAATTTTAAAAACCTTTGTTAGGTTTAAAACTAGTTCAAAATTCAAAAAAAAAAAAAAAAAAAAAAGAAAGAAAGACTTTTCCTCATGATTGCTTATTCAAGAGATCCAAGATTGCTTCCTATCGTAAATTCATACTCAAATTGAAGCTCCGTTTAGAAAATATTGGCTAATTGTTACAAATGTCACTATACATAGTGAAGACTTTATATAGTCGTAACTAAATGTGAATTGCATTTTTTCAGAATATTTCTTGTGTTTTCTACCTGCTTTAAACAAAATAGTCTTTAATAATGTAATTTGAAGTGTTCTGAATACTGTAAACACTCTATATTTTTGGGTTGAATGATACTGACATTAATACCAGGAGCTATCGGGGTTCAATATAATTTGTCATCATTAAACTACTTATGAAGAGCCAGTTACTAAAAAATTTATATCTCTTTAAAAAAAATCATGGAATTACGCTGGATCAGCTTTAAATAGTTTAAAGGACATTTTATTTATAATTTATTATGTTATAAAATTTGCTAATTCATTATCATTACATTTGTGTTTTCTACCCAATTTGCTAATTCATTATCATTACATTTGTGTTTTCTACCCAATTTGCTAATTCATTATCATTACATTTGTGTTTTCTACCCAATTTGCTAATTCATTATCATTACATCTGTGTTTTCTACCCATTTTGATATAATTTATCGTAAATAAAGATCCAACCAAAAGAAGTAGTTATGGGAATATACTTTCTTGTTGCTCTATTTCACACACAAAAAAAATATCATACTTAACTCTATCTGGCTTCATTACAAGCCGAATTCGTGTATGCAAAACAACCGTTGCGACGTAGTTGACGTTAATCTCTTGCTGAAGCAATTGCTGCTATTGTTTGGAAGTCCTTCAGGGAGCAGAGTTGGGCAAACGTTAGCGCGCGCTAAAATCTGATACCTCTCCGCTAATTTAGCGAAACTGTAGAAAGCCAGCGCTAATAATTAGCGGTTAGCGGCGGCAGTGCGCTAACCGCTAATCTATTTATGAAATATCGTAATTGCTAATAGCTTAAGCTATTACAACTTGTAACTATAGCTTAAGCTATTAGCAATTACGATATTTCATAAATAGATTAGCGGTTAGCGCACTGCCGCCGCTAACCGCTAATTATTAGCGTTGGCTTTCTACAGTTTCGCTAAATTAGCGGAGAGGTATCAGCTTTTAGCGCGCGCTAACGTTTGCCCAACTCTGTCAGGGAGCCTGTTGAACATGAGACTCTTTTCCTTTCGCATGGCATCCCCCCCCCAAAAAAAACTGTGTTCTTTCGGTGAAGTTAATTCAATAAAAATTAACAATTAAGTTTTAAAATTATGGTTATACTTTCACCGAAGTATTCTATCCGGGCACCTCAAACGACTTTCCGTAAAAGAATACAAGAATAAATCATATGGAGACAATAGTTAAAATCTAGAAAAGTGAATATCTCCCTTTAAGCGCGTTTCCTTCCTCCCTCCAGAGAGCGTAAACCCGCTTATGAGGTCGACCGATAACGCTATCCGGAATCGCCGACTAGAAAACAATATATATGATATGATATAAGTCGTTTAAATTTGGATGTATGGGTGTAAGTATATATATTTGTCTGTACGGAATCTAGCAGGTTCTAAAATGGTTCAATTTTGAAACATTGAACCATTTTTAGTTCAAATGATTTTGGTATGAAAAATCTTTCTCTCAAAGGAAAGGCCACATTCGTCCTAGTCTAGACCAGTCGTCAAGACAGCCCTTCCTGAACATGAGGCAAACTGAGTGAAAAAATCATTCGAAGAAAAGGAAATGACACTTTCGAATTTTAATCACATTTGTCCGAATGAGTTCGATCAGTCAAATGTTACATAAGAACCGTTTTTGTAGAAAATTTAGTAAGCTTTCAAATGGACGCCTTGCAATTACCACGTTTTCCCAACTGTTATAAAGATATTTAGGAAACAAATATTTTCTAATAAATATTTCTAGACAAATATTTTTGTCTATTACTTTCCCAACTACAAACATGACCAAAATTTGTATTTCGTTGTTTGAATGAGTATCGAACTTTGTCCGTCATTTTAGAGTAACATAAACAAATATTCTAGAAAATTATATATTTATATATATATATATATATATATATATATATATATATATATATATATATATATATTTAAATTTCTCAAAAAAAGGTTTAAGTTATCGCGTTTAAAGTAGTCTCTGTCGATTTCCCTGAAAAGTGTATTTTGACGAGACTACACAATTGTGGCTTTTGAAACAAGAAACCGTTTTTTTCTAGAACTTCAGCTTTTGTTTTAGGCAATTTCCGTGCCTAATTTCATTAAAATGGAACAATTTTTGTGCATAGACAAGTGAGTATATTTAAATATATACGTATGAACTTTGTACATAATAATTTCAAGAAGCGGTGAATTTACTGGAAACTTCCAAATTTCTCGTCAGGACTTCCGGTTTGAGTCATCGGGTCGATGCCGTGTGTTTTTCTACCTAAAATACGCCGAAACAACCATTAGTCTTGTTCTATTAAGCTTGACAGTCGATGCAAGAAGAAGAATATTTTCTCCTATGTATAGACATGTAAGGTAAAATGCCACGAAGAATTGCTTGAAACTTAGGCCAGAACCTTTCTTCCGTTTAGGAAGAAAGTAGACCGTTCCGACAGTTGTTTCAATGAACTTGAACTGTCCACATAATTCCTTTGTTGTTTTTCTATATCACTCTGCTTTATAGAGCGAGACGGGACTTGGAATAACTGAAAGTAGGATTTTCATGATGATGTCTACTTTCACAAATTAAAGAATCATGGAAATACATAACTAGGTACCATAAATAAGTATGACAAGTATAACTGATACAAATTTATCGATGCACATATTATTAAGAAAAATCAAGGGACTCGGGTGCGCTTATCCTTCAATATTATTTATACCACACATGAGTGGTACGATTAATGGCATATATTTCAAAGTAAAGTACTACTTCCTATAGTTTTTAATTATAGTAAAACCTGTAGAAACAATTATTTGTTTTGTGAAGTTCAATATAACAATATTACATTCAGCAGCACTCGCGGATTTATGTTACTATCTGTATTACAATTATTTTTATTTTTTTAAGCTGAATTGCTGTTCAATTTGATTTATTAAAAGTACGTTTAAGTACAAATAATTCTAGGAATATTAACTATTGTGTAATTTTATTATAAATATAAATAAATATTATATCTTGGGGGTATATTTTTTTTCCTTCAAAAATCAGATACCTGCACAATATATATTTTTTATTTTATTTTTATTATTTTATTTGTTTATTTGAAATCTGTACACAAATCATTTAGTACAATCGTCAAGTTTGTTGACACAGATATTACATAAACGTTGATTAAAACAAAATAAAAATAATGAAGTATTTGGAAGAAGCCAACCATTGTTGGTACTTCCTAAGGCGAGTTAACAAATGAATTAATGATCACAATGGGATCGGCTATGTTAGTTTATCTCGGGCCAATGTCTTTTAAGCCGCCTGGGAGGATTGTCTGGATGGGATTGGGAAGATAAGGATAGACCTTCAGGATTAGGATGGTAGGACAATTTGGTGAGGAAAACATTTGGAAACGGGTGCACAATATATATAAGTTCTTCTAAGCCTTCGTGGCCTGTTACGAGATTGATTGATAGCAAATCGTTTCTTCTTATCAAATATAGTAATAGAGCACAAAATTATTATGTTTACAGGTTTATATATATATATATATATATATATATATATATATATATATACAATTATATTCCCAATTGCTAATGACATATAAATTTCATCAGATATCAGATAATCTTCATTTCATTCAAGAGGGTAAAAAATGCAACAATTAAGGCCAATTTATCTAAAGTTTTTTATTATTTTTATTTGGGTATTGGGTTCTCCCGGGAAACGCCATATTAATGAAAGCCAGAAGAGATCCCCCAACTCTTGTTCTTGCTCAAACCTTTCTTGTATATTTTATTCCTACGTTTTTCTTCCAATAGCAATAGTCGCTGCACCAAATGTTCTTTCAAAAGCTCTCTAGCATCCAATATTAGGCTATTTTTGCTCGTTTGAAGATTTACTCTTAACTTTGAAGAGAAATCGTCAGTTGGTCTCTTGCCTGACTGAATGAGGGAACATGTTATTACTCCTAATGCACTACTGCTTGATAGATTGTTACTCAATTTCAAGTATGCTAGAATCAATTATCTTTTGTCCTCTGGCTAGACACAGCAATTAGAGAATTCAACCGTCCTGAATCCTTTGTAACCGATGATTTGTGCCAGTCAGCTGATTGCCTGCAGACCAGCAGATGTAAATGATCGATTAGAAGTCTGTAGACACGAAGGAAGGTTATTCATCGAGAAGGTTCAAGGATAGGATGGTCCGTCGAGCTCCACTGAAGAGGCGAGAAAGTCCAGCGTCCAGCTTGCACAATATCCTCCAGAGACAAGGGAAACAGCTGTAGCCGATTTATTGTCTGATTGTGCCGCTATATGTGCTTTCGGTTACACCTTCATTGTAGACACCACGGGTATCAATGGCTTCCTTGTTCTTGTCGGATCTTATTGCCTCTTGTGATTCTGGCTAATCGTCTGGAAACTCTCGACGTTAGGAAACAATATACAGCCTGTTGGCTGATCTGCCGGTGACGGTACGTATAGTGTGAATCCACCTTTACTTATACGATCGTTCTTAACATGTTTCGTAAGGCATTTTGCGATCTCAAAGGGAGGTTCAAACAAATAAAAATAATATGCTGAATTGGCGTTAATGGCCTAGGTGTCGATGCGTCATAAAAAACAAAACAAATATGTTGAAATTGTATATTCAATCCATCATATACTTGGTAAGCAGCTTCACGTAACATTGAAATTCATAATGGTGTGCAACATGGGCATATATAGAAAATAATTTCGGGGGGGGGGGCTGAGACTATTTCCGGGGTATGGAATACTAACAATTTAGAACTTGGAATAGTTTTAGCCAACTAAAACACTATTACACCCAAAATAATTTTTCTTTATGAACTAAGTCATCTTATTTAATTGATTTTAATGGTTTTATGACACATTTTTACCGATCAAATGAAAATTTCGAGGGGGGGGGGGCCCTTATATACGCCCATGGTGTGGAAGTTTTTGATTTAAAAGGTTCAAGCAACAGTATTATTTCAAACTGCAAATCAAACCTAAATTCATAGGCTGATCAGTTTCTTCATAGTTTAACCTAAATATCAAACAGACTAATGTTTTCGCCTTTCTGATTAAAAATTAAGAAGCATCTTTTATAAGGAATTTAAGTTAAAAAAAATTCAGATAAATCCTTGAATTTTTTATTTTAATTATATTTATATATGACGGGTAACCCCATGTTCTTGAGCGTAACGCCTTCCTGCAACAGGTTGAGTTTCTTCATATCAGAGCAAATTGAAGCTGCTACGTCATGGATGCTATCTGTAGGTAACCCTTCGGCAACCTATAGATAACCTATCGCCTTTGGACTAGATGCAGAAGCACCGTAATATGTGTATATATATATATATATATATATATATATATATATATATATATATATATAAATTGCCTCTATTACCAGGTGTTCTAGTTAGTTAGTTCTAGTAGTAGGCTATGTAGGCTTGGGTTTGCAAGCCTTAAGAACGAGGGTGAATGAGACGCACAATTGTAAACTGACTCATATTTGACTATTATAGTATTATGGATAAATTGTATGAAAGTGCTCTGTATCTCCTAATAAATAAAAAAAAAAATAAATAAAAAAAAAAGAAATTGCCTCTATTACCGGGTGATCAAGTTACGCAGAGTTCTCTTCGAGAGTACTGCGCATAATCGTTTCTAGGTTTCTGGATTAGCGTGACAGTACACCAATTCACTTTATTTGTTATAATATATCAGGTGAATATTTAAGGGCTGATCCAAAATTATGAATCGAAGAGCTTGATAATCAATCAATAAGTCTCCCGTGGTCTAGTGGCTAGCGCGCTAGATTCATATGCGGGAGATGGTGGGTTCGATCCCCACCGGCGGCAGGAATTGTCTCATCTCAGGGCTCCCTGAGAAAATTCCTGGCTGCACCCTGGATGCCGGCGCTAATGGCCAAGATTTGTCGATGCGCCGTAACAATATATATATATATATATATATATATATATATATATATATATATATATATATATATATATATATGCAAAACGGTTGGTAAATTGAGGTAAGTGGAAAGTAACAATGCGAAAGCTATCTAACTTTTCTAAAAACGGTTCTAAAGTAATTTTCGATGGGACGATCTCTCAGTCGAGGAAATAAGAGCTTTGAACTACGAAAGTGAACGAACGTTTTCCCCTTTTTTTTATTGCTTGTTTTTTTTCTTATTTATTTTTAATAAATTTATTAAATAATTTTTAATTCATTTATTTTTAGCAGTGAAATGAACTTGCCAGTTAAATAAGGTCCATAAAATAAGAAAAAATTGTTGTTACAACAAAAATATTGTAACAGAGCTTTCCGAACGAAAGTCGATCATAATTTTCACTACTGTAAGTTTTCTGTGCTTAACGGCGCCTAGAATCTCACTTATTTTTCGAATTGAGCTTTCTGAATGAAACTGGACATAAGATCGTTATGAGAACGCACAAAGATGACTGAGTTTCTACGTGACTTTAATTTGTTATAGCCATTAGAGTTACTTATTTAGAAAAAAATAATGCAACAGGTAAATATCTACGTCCATATAAATATCTAGGACAAATTTTTATTTTGTTTCGAAAGCAGTAGAAATAGGCTTGGATTTTCTTTTTCTTGGTTTTGTTACCATGTCACATGTGTTATATTAATTTCCTTTTACTAGCAAAAATCTCTTCGGACTATTGAGAACGAAACTGACTTGAAATATGCCCCTTTTTAAAGTAACCGAAAGCCTTATGTGTTCTAAAAGAATATTGCGAAGCTTTTCCTAACAAATGCAGCGGGGATGGAGAAAATGTGATTACAGGCTGTTTCACGCTACTTTTTTACGCCCTTGATTATACATACGCCTATTATTGTAGAAAGAATCTGTGTAATGGGGCACAATGTCAAAGTAATCTTTTCGTTATGGACAAAAAATAGAATAGCTCCGCCCAGACGTACAATACTTCCTGCTTTTCTTACATCAAAGGGTGAAATTTATTTTTTTGATATGAAAGTGAAGGAATTTAGGTTTTAGTACCGATAAGGGAATTTTGTATTGATTTATTTTTTCAAATATTTATCCATCCCATTATAAGAAACGCGCTAAAATGTATACCTTTGGGTAAATGAGTCTGATTATGAACAAATCTCCTATTTTTGTTTTCTTCTCAACAAACCTCGGTTATTTGGTAGGTTTCGTCAGTGGAAACCTTTATGTTCTTTATATTTCAGTTTTTTTTTATTGCCGCGAGTGTTTTTTAATCATTTTATACACAAACTTTTAATAATTTTTTTTAATTATTTAATTACATATATGAAAAATCTATTAAAATGACCAAAAAGTCTGAAAACGTAAAACAAAGAAAAAAATGGGTTATCCCGGAAAAGTAAAAACGTTTATTCAATTAAATTTAATAACCCTATAGTTTTTGTTTTTTTTTCCGTTTTCGTCTAATATTTAAACATTTTTATTATTTTTCTTCGGCTGCCGAGGCCATTAGCTCAAGCATTTTTATCACTACTTTTTTAACAACTTAATAAACTTTCTCTCCAATAAATGTAACTTCAAATCTATCTATAAAACTGACTGAAGGATTTTAACTTCTTTGGACTAATCTAAACTAACTAACTAAAAAGCTTTCTTGAGTTAGTTAGTTTAACATAGTTCAAATAAGTTTCATGTTGATTTTCCTTAAAGAAAGGAGATCTTTTTAATTAAGTATCCGTGGGTTATAGTATTTACCAAACTATCCCACGCGCCTAGCAATTTCCTATCTCACACTCCTTGTAAGAACACAAAATTTTCAGTAACAATTGAACCATGTTCTATTACAAAAGTGGGGAACCAAATCCCGCAAATTACTACTGTCAAAAAATAATTATTATGACTCAATTTATGTAGAAATAAAAGAAAGAACTATCAAATAACTAACGTATTTACTTCTTTAGGAGACATTTTGGGCAACTTCAGCCTCCTGTAAAGATTAAAAAAAAAAAAGAGATTATTAACCATAAGACTTACGTCTCAAAGATCTTATAAAAAAACGTATCTTTACTTGAAGGAATTTCTTTCAACCTAAACCACTTTTCGAGTAGCAGTTCCGTTCGAAATAGAGGAAAGAACACACTATATACGGTGAACGACCTGCCTTCGCTAGCACGACTCCTGTCAGCAAACCACATAATGACGACACTTTATATATAATTGGATGCAGGTCTATTGTAGCCAGCTGGGAAGGTCCTTCACATCTTATCGGATACATCTGAAAGCAGGGTGTCTATCCAAGGACACGAAATATACGAAAATTAATAATTACGTCGTCGTCAGTAGGGTTGCTTATTTTAATTACTTTGGTCTCTGAGGAGTGTTTCTGAAGCAGAACTTCGTAAAAGAGAATAGTTTAGGGTCAGTGCCTAGGTATCAAAAGAGTATTAATTAATTAGATAATTAACTTTTGCTTCAGGGGGCAAATAAAGAAGTCCTTGTTAAAAAGACTAGCGCAGAGCTCTTTCATTTACAATAGTACAACATAATAAGACGTCTGACAAGCAAGCGCTGGATAACTAAACACTCTCCTCATCAAGGTGTTTAGCTAAGGCCAGATTCCGAGGGGAATCGTAAAAAATATATTATGCTTTTAAACGAGACCTTCACCTTACCAATTACTCGATTTCGCAAAAGTTTTCCCTATATTTATGCAATTTTCTCCTCAAGTCTGTAGTTCAATTATTGTTAAAATACTTCCTCCGTTAAAAACGTGACTAAAATGTAGGTATCTACCTTAGTTACCCACATAACGCCCAACACGCTGTTCTAAAAAAATTATAACTTAAAAGAAGAGTATATTGTGTTTTTTTTTGTCAAAAACTGGTCGACACGTTTCCGAGCGTTCGTCCAATGCGCCTTAGGAGATAAGAAATAAAATAAAATAGGTTGAAAATTCTTTATTTTATATCTCGAGTTTGGAAAATGATAACAACACGTTTCTTTCTCCAATTCATTTGTTTTAGAGAGTAAATTCAAGGGAAAATATAATTATTAAGTAATAATAGAGAGATTCCTTTTTCATACCATATAAATAACTATTGAATTATCTCAGAAAGTACTTGTAGAAAGTAAATTCCAGAACACATAGAAACACCCCGACTGGAAGAAAATGAGTAGCGTTGGAGCCTTTTTCGGCCCCACAAATTTGGTTTGAAGCGGTTAAATTGTCTTTAAAATATGGCCAACGATTTGAATCTTTAAGAAATTGTTAAGGGTCCAACCTTAGCAAAATTTTAATACAATTTTTTATTTTATTTTTGAAATCTTCCCGAAATTTGAATATAGGTTTTTTTTAATGTGCTAAAAAAAGATATGACATTCGTTTTGAAATCAAAAATTGTTTTACGTACAACAATCTATCATTATTTTCCCAAAAAAGATACGTGGAATATGTTGGCAAAATAATGACTTCTATAGGTAATTTATTTATATAATGTGAACCCCACAGATCCACTGGCAGATAGCGATATTTGCCACCGGCTGGCTGGTAGCGATATTTGCCAGCGGCTGGCTGGTAGCTGCTACTGCCAAAAAGCATGTCGAGACGTTCTAAATATATAATTTTACAAAAATCTGATTATTCTTCTTAGCCGAATCCCAACTATTCCCTGACTTCTTGTCTTTGTATTCCCCAGCATTGTCTTATTTCTGAAACTTGAAGAAAAGTTCCACGGAAACACTTATTAACCTTACTAATCGTTTCGAAAAAAAGGAACTTTCCCCAATAAAGCTTGTCTCGAAACTGACACTTAAATAATGAGCCAAGAATACTACCCTGAAGAGGATGTCCTTTAGAGAATTTCCTAGTTATAAACAGGACACCTTGCAACACACCCTTCATCCTAGACAATGCGGCACCATGACTCGAATGGTAGCGGAGTTTGAATGGACTATGCTAGTTCATTATAAAAGTAGGAAGTTGAGTGAATCAACCTCAAAGGACAATGCAGTAATTTGGTCGGCAATGAAGGTCTCATGTTCTAGGCCAGAAGCGGCACACATCAATTGAATGTTTATGCCATCTGTGCCTGAAGAACTGTCTTAATTGAGATTATGTACTTATTATTTTTCTGAGATACGTCAATTGGAAAACGTCCGACTCGTAGGAACTGCTTCATCTGCGCATTTCAGTTTGTATCCCTAGTTCCATTTGGAACCCAGTTAGAATATATACGTATGTGTCTGTTCGCTCAAACAAAGGCACGATTTTGATGAACGTTGGTAAAAAAGTCATTGCTAATTTCAAACGTCAAGTTCCGCCTACCGGAACACTGTTTTCTGGGCGAAATTCGTTACGGAAAAAAATCGTTGCACTTACGGTTTGTAGGCTTCCAGGTGCACTTTTTATAGGTTCTCTAACGTAGGAAAACGAATGAAACCATTTTCAGCTATTTTAGAAAAGAGTGGATGGAATTAGATTTTCAACTAATTGTCATTTAATTGAAAACTGACCCCCCCCCTAAAAAAATAACCTTTATACCATTGACCAGCCTATAGGCTATATAACCTTTATACCATTGACCAGCCTATAGGCTATACCTCTTATAGATGTAAGAGGTATACCTCTTAAAACTATCTTGCGCCATATTTTTTTTTGGAAAACGTACAATGAATTACCACCTATTTCAATTAATTAATAAAAACTTCTCTAATTCACCTTATAATAGAAAATCACTACATTTCTTGAGAATTTTAATCTAACACTTATTTGAAAATTTTCATAGAATTTAGTAAAACGCCTGTTTGCAGTTTATACCACTATTGACAAGAATTAACAATATTGTATTTGTATATTAATTTTATGTGACGAATAGCGGCCTCACCAATGTATAAATAATTGTCGCTTTGAGTACTTAGAATCGTTGGATTCAGTTCAAATATTTCTACTTGTTTGAAATATATCCAAAATAAGATATAGGATTAACACACATGAGCAGTCTTAGGATTTTCATGTATTTTCTTAAATGGTTCGATCCGTCCAAAAAGGACTTCACTCCAAAATCAGTAGTTACTGTTACTGTTTGTTTGTTTACGTGCATCTGCTGCTGAGGCCATTAGCACGATCAGTAGTTTTGAGAAAACTAGACT
Organism: Gonocerus acuteangulatus; assembly: GCA_946811695.1. NCBI lineage: Eukaryota > Metazoa > Arthropoda > Insecta > Hemiptera > Coreidae > Gonocerus > Gonocerus acuteangulatus. Next base: position 47,472,754 of record OX328124.1, on the reverse strand, counting down.
GATGACCCTTTTGCATGTAATAATAAAATTAGGACTATGTTTTTATGACAAATAGGTATTGCGCAGATGTCCTTTTAACATAGAAATCTGTAGTTACCTTCAGAGACAACACAAGCGTCTCAATGGAGGTGCCCGCCCGATCCGATGGCTACCGATTCCGGAAGGAAGCTGTGAAAGCGCGGGAAACGAATTGAAAAGAAATTGATCACCTGGCACATCACACGAGACCATCTCCACGAAGTGAGAACCAGGCTTGGATCTCTCTCCTTTCCATGCTCCTGGAGCTAATGCGAGGTACCTAACCCAATTCTCAGATAGAAGATTTAGTTCGTGAGAGGGGCTGGTGGATTAGCTTTCTCGTCACGTCGTTCTTTACACAAGATTCACCAAGTCAATTAAAATACATAACTCATTTTCATGAGATTTAATAAAAGAAAACTTTTAAATTTAACGAGAAATGTTTACATGGATTTAACAAGTTTATCATGACATGAGAAATAAAATTATCGTATTGAAGGTCGGCTATTGGCTAATTGTTGTAATTTTACAATTATTTTATAATAATTTTAGATTACTTCAAATCTTCATCAATCCTATATATATATATATATATATATATATATATATATATATATATATATATATATATATACTTATATATTAACACGATACATGACTGAGTTTTATTATATTTTCGAGACCTATGGGTTTTGATACGTGTCATTTTCTAGTCGGCAATTCCGGATTGTTTCTTGAGGTCAACCACATAAGCGGTTTTCCTCTCTTTGGAGGTCTGGAGGAACCTCGTTAAAAGGTTAATCAAATTCATTTTCTACAAAGCTATTTCGATCAACTTTCAGATGCCTTACCATTAGAACATCAGGCTTCGATTAACACCATGATGTTGTAACCGTAGTACCCTTAGGGTACGTTCATGGTGAGGATTCATTCTGCGATGCTACGATAGCTACTCCCATGAGCGCTTCCCCGATGTATTCTACAACGATGGAGGGTGTTCATGCTGACTCACCATTGCATTGGTTCTTGCTGGGAGTAAAGTAACCTTCAACAGTGAATTAGCTTTTGTTTATGAAAAAGCTCTGCTTATGTTAGTGAGAAAAAATGAGCCTTTACAATTAGTTCGCGATGTTCCTGACAAAGAAAAAGGGATTGGTTTCTTACTCGGAAAAATTAATGGAATCCTATTAATTTTAGCGAGTTGGATAGACTAGAGTCGCTTAAATTAATATAATTCTATTAATTGCGAGTTGGATTGGCTAGAGTTTTCTTATATCTTCTTGAGCGAGTGGAGCGTAGCGTAGCGATCGGAAACGCATATCATGTATTGCTTAATAAATGTAAAAGATCCAAAAAAGAGAGAGAGAAAAGGAATAAAATATGTTTGTTTACAAATATCGTTGTTTGTTATCCTTCATAACCTGCAAAACAGTCAACTTTAATGCTTAATAACTTTTTTCATAGTTGAGAGAATTGATTTTGATCATATTAACCTTTTTATTAATAAATATTACTTGCCATTATCTAATATGAATTATAACCGTAGATAACGAGTCAAGTAGTAAAAGATAACCAGCAAAGAACCTGTAAGCTAATCAGTAAGCTTATCAGCGAGTACGAGTAACTGTTATAAATCACTTAACTAAATAAATACTTCAAAAGTAACTGGATGTAGCCTTCGCAAAAAGACCCAATTTTCTTTCATCTCGACAACGAAATAACCAAAAAAGAATAATCACACAAGATGAAGTACTGAGAGAGGGTAGGTGACCTGCGCACTAGAGTCCTTTTGAAGGAACCAATCACAGTCAGGCCCACATCGCGGCTTCCCTCCTCACTGCGAGGAGAAAACAAAATATTTGTTCTTCCCCGCGGTCACTGCGCGAGTGCGAGAATAGCATCGGAAGTAAGGATCCTCACTATGAACACTCCCACCTTAATACATGTGTTTGTTTTACATCGGGGCAGCGCTCATCGGAGTAGCTATCGTAGCATCGCAGAATGAATCCTCACCATGAACGTACCCTTACTGTCGAATAGCGGGTTATGACCTTAACAGGGTAAAATACTAAATCATAAATATGATTTAAACAATAATTGATATGATGCGTAACTCTTCATAATTTATTTAAATTTTAATTATTTATATCACAGATGTTTGAGAAGGTTAGAACCCATGGCCATCACCTTTGGTAAGAAACGCACCCGCGTCCTAAGACACGGAAGGCTAACATTAAGGACAATGTGCTTCAAGCTAATAAAATCCTACACGATAGAAAGTTAAGTCATCGGCAACCTAAGTAAAATAATAATTTATTCCAGGGTGTGGAAAATTCGTTAGCGCAAAATGTAGGTTTTCTTTTTTTCACTTCTTCCCTACCTACTGACCTTAATGATCCTGAGACGGCGTTTAATGCTAAATTGCTTATAATTCTATTCTGGGTTCAGCTTTATTCTTGACTTTTCTTAACGGCACGTGGCTTTTCAAAGCGGCCACGCATGCTATTTCAGTAAAACAAAATACAACAGTAGCCCAAATTTTGTTCGCCAGGAAATCTAATAAAAAATCATAACATAATAATCATTTAGACTGCTCGAAACGAATAGTTAGATAGTCATGTAATATTTCAGCCGTAGTAACAATGGGTCTATAACTGTCGTTTATTATATGTGTAGGAGGCAAGATAGGAAAACGGCTTGGAGTTTAAGAACCGCTCGAGTAACGGAAGGCAACCTACTGGAAAGATGCTAGTTCACGATTCACACCTTCTCGGGCAGTTGGACTTCAATAGAAACAAACATTTCATACAAAGTGGTGACTTAACTTAAGTATGTCTTTTAAAGTGGAGAAACAAAATAATCCGCTTAGTTACAAAATTGATAAAGAAGACATCTTAACTCTGACCTCTTTGTTTTACAGCTCAGACGAAGGATTTAATTTCAAGCCAAAACATCGGAAAAAATAAACATTTTCTTTTAAAATATGTAGTTTTTTAGGATACCAAGACCGAAACCCTGACTATATCTACCTTCGAAAATAAAAATAAATTAAGATCCATACGAAAATATCCATTTTATAGCGGGAAGTTATATTCCTGAATGAAGGCAGTCAAAGAGGAACGTCATGCATGTAAGGTCGCGTGTTATATTATTATATGAACGAGAAAATTAGCACATTCGCATTTCCTAATGTTATGTTTTTGATAACATGAATCTTAAAAAGAACCTGACATATTTTTGAGCATAGACTCGGTCAAGGTGTCACTCTGCTGGCCATTTGACTCATCCGTGCATTTAATAGTCCGTTATGAAGGTCTTGAATCCCTCTCTATCATATAGCTATCATTATTATGAGCAATATAACATGAACAATAAAACCCTATACTACTAGTAGTGGCTTAGCAGGATATTGAACAAAGCTTTATAACTATTGTTTAATGTCCGAGGTTTACAACTACTCTTACGAAATAAAAGGCGATTCGGAAAAAAACTGTAGGAAAATTAGTTGACTTGTAACAAAAATATCGCATCTTGAAAAATTCAATTTTTAGGAAACAGAGTTAATAGGTTTTTAAGGTCATCCCTTTTAGTATAGGAATTGAGGTTTACCCTTGAAAGAAGTTTTGCAACATTTCTTCAAATCTTCATCGGTCGGTCCTACGTAGTAGATACCGAAAATGACCCTTTAATATTTATATATGTGTGTGTGTGAGTATGTGTATGTATATGTATATATATATATATATATATATATATATATATATATATATATATATATATATATATATATATAGGGGAAGGTGTTGTACCGCTGACCGTCTTGTACCTTTGACCACTGAGGCTGTTGCCGCACCGTAGCAACATTTTAGAAATTTTGGTGTAATTAGTGTTTAGCTCCTTCACTAGAGAGCTTGTGTAACCTACTTTGGATTATTCAAGCCAAAGAGGATTCTTGCAAAAAATACTTATACATTTCTATCATAAAAATTTAAGTTATTTATTGATGACGTTTTGTCTCATAATATTTTTTGTATTAACTCTTTTTAGGTGGAAATCATTTGACAAAGTAGCTATTACAATAAGAAACATGGTGTAGCTTCTGATTGATTTATCTTAACCCTAAAATTTTTAGCATGCATTTTAATTTACACTATCAGGGTGTTGTACCTCTGACCACGACTAGTTGTTGTTGACCAGGTCAAAGGTACAACACACCTGAGTAATTTTTACATAATTCAACTTTTATGTTCTTCTGCTACATTTTTTAGCACTTTCCTCCGAAGGAAAGTAGCTATTGAGGTTGGACTCATGACGGAATTTTTGAAAAATTTCTTCAAATCTTTATCGATCCTACCTAGTAGACACCGAAAATGACCCCCGTTAAAATTTATATATATCTATATATATATATATATATGCATATATATATATATATATGTGTCTGTTAACACGATAGCGGCCAGAGTTTTTGTTTTTTCGTCACGAAACTTGGTATATAGCATTCAATTAGCAAACGATTGAACGAGTTCGTTAACCACCAAAGTCGGTCCACCGGAAGGGGGGGTTTACCCCGAACCCAAAACACTTATTTGACTATGTCAGCCGTAATATTTGTTATATTTCAACGAAACTTGGTATTCGTAGTGTTAATATAGAGGGAAAAGTGAGATATAAAAATGAACTAAATCGGTTCATTAGAAGGGGGGGGGGTTTACTCCGGACCCACAATACCAATTCGCCACTACCAGCCGTGATTTTTGGTATATTTCGACGAAACTCGGTATTCGTAGTGCTAATCCACAGGTAAATATGTGTTGTAAAAATAAACGAAATCGGTTCATTAGGAGGGGGGGTTTACTCCGGACCCACAATACCAATTCGCCGCTACCAGCCGTGATTTTTGGTATATTTCGACGAAACTCGGTATTCGTAGTGGTAATCTACAGGTAAATATGTGTTGTAAAAAGAAACTAAATCGGTTCATTAGAAGGGGGGGGGGTTTACTCCGGACCCAAATTCCTAATATACTCATACCGGTCGTAATTTCTGCTGTATTGTAACGAAACGCTGTATACGTCGTGGGTAACTCGTGAGAAAGAAGTGTTGTAAAAATGAGCTGAATCGGTCAATCGGAAAGCGGGGGTTTAATTTGTAATATATTTGAATAGAAAAGCCGGCAGACGTAGGTTCACAAAGCCGCCGCAAGGAGCGCTTTCTACCAATAGAGTGACTGTATCCTGTTCCTGCGTTAGATCAAAATACGATAATATGAGGATTTTTGTATTTATTACGTAGTGTAGTAGGTACCATGTGTAAACATAACTCTGGATGCAAATTAATAATTGATCAGTTACTCATTACAAAATGAGAACTATTCACGTTTTTATTTTATTTATGTAGGATATTTTAAGCAAATTGTTCTGGAAAGCAGTCTACACTACCCAAATTCTGAGGAAAGTGCTTAGTTATGCAGCTCCTGCGTGACGGACTTTTTTTGTTTTAAATTAATATTGGTTTCTTCAATTGTTCAAAGAATTTAAAAAATAATAAATTAAATAAGTTCAAACTGACTTTAACAATCCTCAGTGTATATTAAGCATAACATAATATCAATAATCGCTTTTTATTATGCTTACATCCATGTCCTGTATTTATTAAACTTACAATTAATTATAATATTGCTCAATACAATTTTTTTTTTCTGCACTGCTGTGTTGTTTTTACGTGGTCAGAGGTACAACACCCCATGGTCAAAGGTACAACTACATGTTGTACCTTTGACCTCTGTACGATTATTTTTTTAAAAGTTAATAAAAGATATTAAATGTAAAGTTAGAACCTTGAAAAAATTACATATGGTAAAAAATAGAATACTAATTACAATGAAATAAAAAAAATGAATTTAGCCTTAATATTCAAGCTAAAAAAAATTCAACTGTGCAAAGTGGTCAAAGGGACAACACCTTCCCCTATATATATATATATATATATATATATATATATATATATATATATATATATATATATATATATATTTGCTCATACCGGTCATAATTTCTGTCATATTGTAATGAAACTTGGTATAAGTCCTAGATATCTAAAGAAAAAGTTTTAAAAATAAACCAAAAATTGTTCAGTAGAAGTTGGGGGTTACTCCGTATTATGCTCAAATTGAATCTAGCCGCCAAATCTCAGGCATTGGTTGTTACTCCTACCACTAGAGGCGCTGAACAGGTATATCCGGTTTCTACTATATTATGAATAAGGAATGTTCTGTTTTTACATGTAGATGTTTTTTATTACTCATCATAATCAATAAACAAAAATGTATAGTTTTTGCTGTTTTTTTTAAGTAGGGAAGTACCTCGCATACATAACACTCTGGAAGAAAATTAATTACAAAATTAATAATTGAGCTAGTTGCTCATTACAAACATAAAAGGTCAAACCTATTATTATTTTTTTTTTTTGGTATAGGTTATTTTAAGCAAATTATTCAAGAATGCGCCTTGTGAGGAATGTGCTTAGGTATACAGGTCCTGCGTACAGTGACAGCTAGTTCTTCACTAGTTATGAGCCTTTAACTAAGTGTGTAAAGAACATTTCAATTAACAACAATCGTATCTAAATGTATCTACAAAAGCCGCATACTGCCTCTGTGCAAAATCCATGAAGGACATAAGACCTCTTTAAATGAGATTTGGCAAGGAGATGAAATATTTTAAGCTCAATAAAATGCTGATTTTGTGTTTCCTTTTTTTCAGGATAGGACTGCTGCTAGTAACATGGCTTTTTGCGTGCTCCTTGGCCGAAGAGTACTACCCCCGTCAGGATATGGGACGAGGCGTGCCTGACAGAGTGGAGGTGGTAAGCTCGGCGCTCAGAGTCTTGCCGAGAAAGCAACGCAACAAACGTGCCGCATCCTGGAGGAAACCCCGGGACTATGAATTCGTGACCAGAGACGGAGGCAGATCCCCACGTCGCCTCCCGTATCCCGAGGAGGCTAGCTATCAGCCCAAGGACTACCTGGAGAGGAGGAATGACTTCCCCAACAGGAGGATAATATACTACGCCACGTTGCCGGAAGTGGTAAGGCGTCCAGGGGAGTGGACACCACCTAGACCTATTTACCAGGGTTATCCACCTATCAGGGACAACGAGATAGTGACCAGGGTACATTCTGGACTCATCGATGTTAGTAACCCCAACAAATTCTCTACAAACCCAGAACCTCCAAGGTTCACTATCATAGACGCAGAACCTCCTTACGCTAGACCTCCTCCCCCCAGGAACTATGATAGATATGACTACAGGAGATACGACTACAACAGGTACTGCCAATTATCAAATAACATTTTATTTTGCTTGCTATACCACTGAAAATGAGTTATTTTTATATATAACAGTTGCTGTTAATAATAAACTCTTCTGATATTAATGAAATGGTACAACGTATCCAGTTTTTGACAATATTGTCCAAAAAGGTGATGGAACCGTAATTAATATTATCATTATTTATTTATTTGAGAAGCTTTGTAGCGCAGACGATTGGCTCCTTGAAATGTTTTACAAACAAATTTGACTTCAAAACGTAATAATCAACACAGATAATATTAAAAACAAATAAACAAAAGAAGAAAAAACCTAAAAATAATTTGGGAACACAGAAACAAATGAAGTAAGGGGGAAAAACCCAAACGATCAGGAACATTTTTATCAAAGAACAGCTGTTTTAATTAAACTAGTGCCTAGTATCAAAAAAAGTCATGGGAAAAATTACACTCATCATGTCACATTTATAGTATTTTCTTTACTTCTAGATGTTTCCATTCTTTCCACATCTTCATTTTCATTCTGATGGCTTTCCACATGTCGGGTGGTGCTACTATCCGATTCCTTTCGAGGGCCCTAGCTTCTTGAGGAGGATGATGTCTCTTAGGAGACATCATTCTCAGGAATTTTTCCATTTCTTCCTGATGCTCAGTGTTTTTACTCAATTTCTACTTTTTTTTATATAATTTTTCAATGTTTGCCATAATCGTATTTTTTAGCAATATTTAAAGTACAATATCTCAAAAGCGCCTAAGTCAAAAATTGTGACATCTATACAAAACAGACCTCTTTCTCCCTTATAATAATTGTTCAGCACTAAAACGCCCGTTTTAAGTTAAATTTCAATCAATTCAAACTATATTTCAATCTTCAATTTACAAACTATATAGAAACCACAATGGAACAAAAATCAAGAGCATATCGTTCTGATGATTTTAGTGTTTATTTGGTTTTGATATCTATGAAATTAAGAGAGTTATACACATTTATGTAAAACATGTTTTCAGCCAAAAAGTAGTTAAAATTCAATCTTTAAATGGCTGGAAAAAAAAATCTATCAGCCAGAAATTTTTTTTAGTGCAGATTTGAACTTACCTAGTATAGGGGAGTAACTGGTAAAAAAATTAGAAAAATCAAAAATGTTGAGCAACATGGTCAGGTTGATTTCTAATGGATTGACCTATCTGTGAAGCAAACCGTTTTAAAACAGGCTACATTACTGAGGCGCACCGAACTTTAGCTTTCTTAGGATTTTCCTATAGAGGTTAGAAAAAAAATGATAACTATATCCTTTTTTAGTTAAAAGCAAAACTGAAAATATTCCTGCAAAGATGATCTTTGTCAGGCTATTTATAATAGGGCAAGTTTTTACAATTTCTCATTTATAGACAATTTCTGATGATGACAAAAATAAGAGAGCCTGTAAAGGAATTTTTGACAAAGTTGAAAACACAATATCTGAATCAGATGATGGAAGAAAAATGGGTCATAAGTTAGGCAAAAATAAGGAATTGTTGATTGTAAAATTATTGAGAAGTGCCAAGAAAAAGGCAATTTTTTTACTGGTGCATCGACTGCTGAGGTCATTTAAAATTTAATGATCATCATGCTGAATGTTCTCATGACTAAGTTTAACCTAAACTACTATATGTACAAATTTACATAAACATATGATTGCAACTTTTTAAAATTATACTGGATCAAACATTTAAAAATAAACCTAAACCAAAAGAAGGTACATTTACATATTTACAAATATAATCCAGAATATTCACAATCACACAATAAATATTCTAAAAGCATTAAACTCATAGACTCAATAAATTACATTCATACCAGTAAATCACACAAATTAGTAATGTGTTTTCAGTATCTCTTTACACTATTTTGAGATTTTCTTATAATTGGAAGAAAACTATGTCGTTAAGATAGTTGATCAGTCTTTTCACAGATTGCTCTGTCCTACTCAGAATCTCTCAAAGTATTTGACAAATTGTGCCGCCACCTTGCATCCTCGAGCCTTGGGTACTCCACTAGGATGTGCATTACATCTAGGAGATCGCCACATCGCTCGCAATGGGGTCTGCATTTACCAACGAGATGGTAGCCATGAGTTAGATGTGTGTACCCAATTCTTAAACGAGTCACCACCACGTCATCTCGTCTCAGTGTGTTACCAATTGGGCTATCAATCACCACTGAGCTCTTGGAATAGTTTAATAAATGTTTCTATATTGTTGAAATCGTCCTGTCATTTATTCTATGCCAGGAGTTTTAAATTCTTCTTCACATCCTTTATATGAATTGGAAAGGCAGAATCACATTTTAAAGGAGCTGACATTTCAGCAGTATTCCTAGTCAAGTCATCCACTTTGTAGTCCCAATGGCAAGGGAGGTTTCCCTCGGTGTCTATAAAAACAGCTATTTTTAAAGAATAGGGATTTCTTATGAAAAATTGAAGGAGTTATTTTAACCCTTTTGATGAGACGCCTGAGAATACTCACCGGAGAGAGATGTTACTTAGAGGCGACGTCCGAGTATTCTTGCGGGAGAAAGTCGTGCACCAGAGGCGATGCCCGAGTATTCTCGCCACAGCTGTATCTCTTGATTCTGAGCCCTCTTTAGCCTTGAGCATGTACAGAGTGCTCTAGCAGGAATGGAGAATAATTGCTGTTTTAACCCTCAACTGGTAACATACAAATTTTGGATGTTACAAGTAACATGTCTGTGAGACGTGTGAAGGGTAAAAATGTTTTTAGGGGTGTTTTTTTTAGTGAAACTGTAAATAATAAAGGAGTAGCTTATTATAATAATTAAAAAAACACTATCATTGCTACATCTACTAACAAACAGTGGTTTCGGAATGAACTAGAAAGAGAAATATAGGGAGGAAAAGAAAATTTTGTTTTAAATGGTTATTGTAGGTTTGCTGCGTACCTCAATTGTAGAAAATAAATTGTTTCAAGTAATACATGTCTATAAGATGAACATGAAAATGATGATTAGTAACGAGTGCCTAAGTAAAAAAAAAAAAAAAAAAAAAAAAATGAAATAAATAAAAAAATACGGGTCCGTATGGCTGCTTTAGGAGAGGGAGATTGGTCTGCCTGTGGAGTGAGTAGGTAGTGGGCGCACCCTGCCTTCAGGGATATAACTCTCCCTAGCCCACATCGCATCGATAAGATTAAATATAATAAATTAAGGAACTTATTTTTTTATGCCGTATCTACAACTTGGCCATTAGCGCTGGGCTATCTACAGGTTGCCTCCTATAATGCTGACAGCACGTGTTCGGTCACTCATTCAGGTACTGGCCATGCCCGATGTTGCTTAACTTCGGTGATCTACGGGAACCGGTGTATTCAACGTGGCTATGGCCATTGGCGGAACTTATTATTATAGGAAATTTTAAAGTCATTATTATAAGCAATTTGCTTTGACTATGTTAAATACGCTGCATTATATGTTCTATTACTGCATGATTTCCTTTTTGTTTTCAGTCTGATCATTGTATAAAATATTAATATAGCTTTAAGCAGATCCCTACCTAATATCTATTTACACAGAATAGAACAACGATAACAGATAAATGGCACAAAAATAAAAGCATACAGAAATTATATGAATAATTATTACTTACAGATATGATTTACGGAACAAGATTGATCCGTACCGTGGCTACTACGAGCCACCCTATAGGCACGAGAACCTGCCAGCCCAACCTGTAACGGTAGTGAGACAGCCAGTCGAAGTACGACCCTTGGATGTTCGACCTCTTGACTTGGTGCCTCTACATCCCCTATCTACTCAGGCACCTCCGCTATCTTCGTCGACCACACAATCAACAACCACTTCTCCCACGCAGGAGGTTTCCAGCTTCGAAAGGGCTTTCAAATCATAGCCATAGCAGCAGCAGGCAGCTGTAGTGTTGGTGCATGATATGAACCTATATTAATGTGTAATATTTATTTTTTTTGTAATTAATTTTGAGCCACCTATATGTAATGGCTCTAGGAGCATTGTAATATTGCTGGAGAGTTAAATAATATTCAAGCAATGACCTTTTAAATTTCTAGAATATTAATTAGTATTTGAAATAATATATTCTTAAAAATCGTAAACATTAATATCAAATATTATGTTAAATAATTCCAAACTGTACTTCTGATTTACAAGAATGTTATATTTATTTGTAATTTATCAAATGAATTATCAATAACTATCATTGAACTATAAAATTTTTAATATTTTTTTATAAGAAATCTTCAAAGGTAGTTTATTTATGATTTTACTTTAAAACAATTCAAGAGAAATATAAGGAGACTAAATAAAACTCCTCATCTTGAAATTGCCTTGAGAACAAAAATTCTCAATGTATCATATAGTTTTTTTACTATGTAAAATTTCTGTATGACTCTATATAATGACTTTTCTATACAATTTTTGTAGTTGAAGCTACAAAAATTGTTTTAGTTCATAACTACAATTATTATGCACGTATTCTATATTTATGAATTATTATCGCCGTAGATTAAAGTAATGTTATGTTAATGACATAATAATTTTACACGAAGATATTTCAGTTTTTAATAACAATCAAAAAAGGAAGAAAGAAAAAAAAAATGCAATAGTATGTCCACAATAAGTTACATTCAGTTGCTTTGATTATAATAATCAAAACTCAGTTCATGAACATGTACCTACCATTACAAAAATTTTCAATAAATAATTCAGTGAGATCACTATGTCCGCGCACATGGACTTAATATTGTTTATATATTTATCTAAAGTATGATCAGAAATTAGACTTAATCATGAGAAATTTAATTATTATCTATTTACTTTTGTAACAATTTTCATAGAATGGCTTTGACACGCAAGGCTCTTAATTGTAGCTATGGGAAAGGTTGTGTAATTAGCTGAGAATTTAGAAAGGCAGTGATGTAATTTTCTGGGAATTCGAATGAATACTTCATTATTATCAGTGTATTTGCTCTAAATGATCTCAGATTTAAAAGGTGGTTACATTTATAAGTTTTTCTAATTAATTTATTTTGTATGATAATGTTATTAAAATTTGTCAAGCTAAATGAATAAATAAAATATGACCGGAATAGAAGTCATTTATTTTTCCTTCTCAGTCTTTGTAGTACTGGGCATTATTTCTAACATCCTTAAAGTCTCAGTTTCTCAAAGTAAAGTGCCACTTCCTGAAAACATTTAATGATTAATCAAATAAATAAGGAATCCACAGACTATCAGGTATACCTGTCATCCACACTCTTCGTGTATACCTGTCAAGTTTTTCAGTTTTCAACATGGAGATGATCTACTTTATCTCTCTTTATTTGCTGTAATTTTTGCGACAAATAAAATCAAACAGAAAAAACGCAATCTATGGTGTAAGGAATGGTTGCAGAGAAGAAATAAATTTACCCATATCCATCTCCTGAATGAATAAAGAGATGAACCAGCAGATTATCACAATTTGGATCTATTTCCTTCAATTTATCCACTAATTTCAAGTATGCAGAATCTCTATTGTGATAATCATCATCTTTTACTTTCCACAATCATAGTTCTCTTTTATAAATTTCGATGAAATCACCTAGAACTTCATTATTTCTTTGCAACAGTTTTCACTGTAAACTGATTTGCTAAAGAAATAAAAATAAAAAATACCTCAAGGGCTAAACAAATCAAAATTGAAAACACAATTCAGAGTTGTTGAAAACTGAGACCTGATCAGGCACACCTGACAACTGCCACACATACATCAAGTCTACTCGCCTGTCAGGTGGAACTGATCGAATGTTGATCAGGCGTCAGGTCCCTGAAAAGCTAGATATTTCCCCCACAGACTATCAGCTACACCTGAACAGGTAATAATCTGTGGCAGAAATAACTTGCGTCTCAGGCGACCTGACATCAGATGAAAATTCGATCAGTCCTGCTTGACCTGATCAGGTCTCAGTTTTAACAATCTTTTGGCGTGTTTTCAATTTTCATTTGTTTTACCGTTATGTCCTTTTGATTTTGATTTTTTACTAAAAAGAACTATCCCTTTACAGTGAAAAATTTTGCAAAGAAATAATGAAGTTCTTGGTGACTTTATTGAAATATATAAAACAAAACCTTGCTTGGGGAAAGTAAAAGATGAAGACTATAACAATAGAGACAAAAGAGATGCTTCAAACATGAAATTAATAGACAAATTGAAGGAAATAGATCCAGATTTTGATAATCTGATGGTTCATCTCTTAATTCACTCAGAAGATTAATATGGGAAAATTTATTTCCTCTGTGTGCAAACATTCCTTACACCATTGATTGTGTTTTTACCGTTTGTTTTTATGTGTCGCATAAATTACAGCAAATAAAGAGAGATAAAGTAGATCATCTCCAGGAGGACCCATGTTGAAAACTGAAAAGCTTGTCAGGTATACATGAAGAGTGTAGGTGACAGGTACACCTGACTGGTATACCTGATAGCCTGTGGCCACCTTAACTAAGCACATACTTAAGCGGGTTGTTAATTGATATCGCACACATTGGAAAGTGCTTAAAATAACCCAAGCAAATAAAAAAAAGAAGAAAAAAACATGAATAGTTTTCTATTTAGACGGGCATGATATCCACTAAGTTTCTTTGCAAAGAAGTAATAATAACTTCCAGTAGCGGCAAATTAATAATTCGATATTGGAGTAAACTCCCATTCCTGATGGATCAATTTAGCTTATTTTTAGAGCACATCTTTCTCTATACATGAGCCCGACATATGCCATGTGTTTTTGTAACATATCAACAATTTCAGTTGTTAGGAGGTTATAAATAATTACATGAATACATTATATATATTTATTTCACTTTTTCTTAATTCTTTTCAATAGCAAGAGGTTGATAAAGTAGTACACCATTCATCACTGCGACTTTATTTTATGTCATTTGCCCGACATGTTTCCTCCAGGATACTGGTGTTTGCACCCCCCCCCCCCTTCAGGATGATGAATTGAAATTTGGATGTCACTTATTCTCTGGTAAATTGTAAAACATTATATGATTTAAGTAGAATGTGATAGTATCCGAAAAAGGAACTTAACTTACCGGGATCTCTAGATGTAAGTCTGTTTGAAATTTCAAATTGTCCAAGCTTTCATAAATTTAGTTCTACCCAATGTTAAGTTTTCATTTAATGTGCTTTTAAGTGAAGGATACTAAGAAATACTGTCAAATTTTCAAAGGTCTACCATTAGCAACAGCTAGATCCTATGATAGATAATTTTGTTGGAAATACAGAAAGAAATTTTTTGAAGGGTGGATTTGGTAAATCTATTGTGAGAAATGGAAGGATATAATTAATAGTTGATTCAAAGCAATGAATAGATAAGAGTTCTATTCTATTCATATAGATTTATTTCAATAAATAATTAAAACTACAGTTATTATTAAAAAAAGGAAAAAAGTCCGTCACACAGGAGCTGCATAACTAAGCACTTTCCTCAGAATTGGGCAGTGTCGAGTGCATTCCTGAATAATTTGCTAAAAATAACCTATATAGATAAATAAAATATAAACATAAGTAGTTCTACTCTTTTGCATTTTTTAAGAGCAGCTATTTTAATTACTAATTTTGTAATTAATTTCCTTCCAGAGTTTTGGGTATGAGGGGTACTACACTACGTAATAAATACACAAAGCTTCACTTTTTGATCTATTGATCTTGATGAGTTTTGCGAACCTAGTTTGGCAGAATAATTCAATTCAAATATAGTACAAAGTAACACCCCCTCCCCTTCCAATAGACCGATTTAGTTCATTTTTACAACACTTCTTTCTTATGAGTTAGCCAGGAGGTATAAAGAGTTTCGTTACAATACAACAGAAATTACGACCGGTATAAGGAAATTAGTAATTTCTGTCCGGAGTAAACCCCTCCTTCTAGTCAACCGATTTAGTTTATTTTTATAACGAATTTGTCTCTTCAGTTGAACACAACAAATACCGAGTTTCGTTGAAATATAACGAAAATTATGGCTGATATTGGTAAATAACTACTTTGGCTTGCGGAGTAAACCCCCCCTTCCAGATGGACCGATTTTGTTGGTTAACAAACTCATTCAATCTTTTGATGGGGGAATACTACATTCCAAGTTTTGTGACGAAAAAACAAAAACTCTGGCCTGTATTGTGTTAACGGACACATATATAACTATATATATATATATATATATATATATATATATATATATATATATATATATATATATATATATATTGTAATGATATATTACATTCTCGAAAATATTTAAATTCAAATAACCATCGATATTTTGAAAAGCCCGCGCAAATCACAAACCATATATACAATTAACATCGTATTATATACGATCAAAATTAATAATATTTTTGGACAATACTGGTGTACAATATATCCATATTAAATGTACATTCAGATGGTAATAAATTAATTATTTGAAGTTATAAAAACATAATTATTATCTCTATATATGAACCAATAAAATGCGGAAGTTAAGAAACAAGAATGCCAACCTTCCTGCTAGAAGGCGTCAGTTGATTCTCAGCGTTGGTCGCGTGCGGAGCTCGAGTCCATTAATTACTGAAGCGCAGTGTATTGAAGCCTTGTTGGAAGCAAATTGATTTAGAGGTAAAATTTATTTTTTTGTAATTGTTAATTCTTTTATTGTCATTTGTATTGTTTTTAATATTGATGTTTGTATCTCAGAATTGTCTGAAAATAAATATTATATCATTCATTCACTCGGAACTTTAATCCCTGAGATTAAGTTAAATTCATATAATAAAAGTAATTACAATTTTTTCATTCTTTTTATTAAAATAATTAATCTTAACAATTATTGGCGACCCAACGTGGCGCAATCATTATTAAAATAATTAATCATTACAATATATATATATATATATATATATATATATATATATATATATATATATATATATATATATACGTGGGGTGATCAAAAAGTTGCAGGACTGTTTAGATTGCGCGGCAATGGAGTGTCATAGAGCAGTGCGGTTGGCAGCATTGTTTATCGTGACTCTTCCAGAACTCAGCTGTTTATTCAGATTGTTGATAACCTTCTTCATTGTAAAGTTACTGCTGTGTTCGTAAAAAAAGTTTTTTGTGTTCGGCGATTTCTTGAAATGAATGAAAAGGAAGAGCAACGCGTTTGCGTAAAGTTTTGTGTGAAGTTGGGTAAAACGTTTACTGAAACTTTTCAAATGTTGCAAGTGGCTTTCGGTGATGAATGTCTGAGTCGGTCAAGGTGTCATGAGTGGTACAAAAGGTTCAAGGAAGGCCGGAGATCGTGTGAAGATGATTCTCGTTCAGGGCGCCCATCAACTTCGACTGATGACGATCATGTTGCAAGATTGAACAGTCTCGTGCGTTCTAATCGTCGACTAACCATTCGTGAGATGGCTGAAGAATTGAACATTTCATTTGGTTCGTGTCAACAAATTTTAACAGAAAATTTGCAGAGTTGTGGCGGAGCGGTGAGTGGTTCCTGCATCATGACAATGCGCCTGTTCATTCCGCACTGCTCATTCGCGACTACTGCACCAAAAATGGAATGACGATTATTCCCCAGCCTCCATATTCACCTGACCTTGCCCCTGCAGACTTTTTCTTGTTTCCAAAACTCAAGAGACCCATGAAGGGAAAGAGATTTGAGTCCGTAGATGACATTCAAGAAAAATCGCTGGAGCAGCTAAACACCATTTCACAAGATGATTTCTCAAAGTCCTTCACGCAGTGGAAACATCGTTGGGAAAAATGTATAGCTTCCCAAGGAGAGTACTTTGAAGGGGACGACGTCCAATAGCCTGTAGATTTTTTAAATAAATTAATAAAAAATCAGTCCTGGAACTTTTTGATCACCCCTCGTATATATATATAAATTTGAACGGGGGTCATTTTTGGTGTCTACTAGGTAGGATCGATAAAGATTCGAAGAAATTTTTCAAAAATTCCGTCATGAGTGCAACACCAATAGCTACTTTCCTTCGGAGGAAAGTGCTAAAATATATTATTGCAGGTACAATAAACGTTTAGAAAATATATTTGCTTGTACTATATAAGCCAGAAAACTATACTCTACCGGCAGCAGGCTCTATAAATTTATTAGAGCCTGAAACTTACAACAATCTAGGTAAGTGTTGTGATCTAGCTAATTTTCATTCTAATTATGAATGATTGGCATGGAGTACTCCTGATGAGTGAAGAATGATGTTCCTTTTATGACGTGTAAGTGAGCCTTGGAATCATGAATGCTCTTTCTAGCATCACCTAAAACATTATTATTTCAATTGCTTGATAAAATACTTGAAAAATACATACCTCTTTTTAAGTTTTTATTCAGAGCTGAGTGAAAGAGTGAAATTATAAATGTAGCAAGTTCATCGGAAAATTTATCTCTATATGCTAATTTATGGCATGTATCCAACCAGTCTGTTAACTGCAAGAAAAAAAAATAATACTCCATTATTATTCGACTGCTAGGGCCATCTTTTCTCAATCCAATTTGGAGTTTTTCTCATAAAAATACATCATCATTTAGAGGTTTAGGGACCTCTAAAACTTACATTATTTTTTTAAACTACTGATTTTAATATTTGCCTCAAGTAGGTAAAAAGATGAGCAACATACATAAAAGTCAAAATTTATTTTTATTAATATGTTATATAAATTCAGGATATCATATTAGTAAACACATTCGAGACTGTAAGCCACTTTTGTGCCAGTGGGCCGACATGCCCTGTGGACTGATAGCCACTTTTGTGCCAGCAGGTTGGTATGCTCGTGAAGTGATAGAAAGTGGTAAGTTTTGTAAGATCTAGTCACTCTTTTATCCACTTGACTTCACAAAAATTCAGTTTGAGCCTATTGAAGAGGGATTTCTTCTGCTACCAGGTCCCCCTGCGTAGTTTGGGTCTGTCTGAATGGCCTTTGTGCTTAAACAGTTGATGTGTACATAGAGATCACGTTCCATAGACTTTATACTAACACTGAGATATTTTACTTGATTTTTTTTTTAATTTAATTTTTTTTTTTGACAAATAAAAAATTAAAGAAAGTTTTTAAGCCTGCCGAAGATTGGGCCAATGTCTAAAATGAGAAAATGGTGAGGGACATCTTTTGAAAGAAAGAAATAATAACAAGAACATATTAGAAGAAATGGCTGGAGAAGGCTATTTAATCCCATCCAGCGGTTCTGATAAGTTTGGACAAGCCCTGCTCCATAGGCCTCTCTAAGCTTGTGAAGCTCTTTTCAGCTGCATAATTATGGCAAAATATTATGAATTTTTCTGTGGTATAAGCTAGTATCAATAACATTTGTTAAGAAAACTTACATTCGGAAGTGTTCCTCCAGCAAGTACTTTCGTCATTTCAGAAGGTGATACACCTAGAATTGAGGTTGCTGCTTGGACGCCGCCTTCTTCATTGCATTTTTTTCTTATTATTTCAAAGTCTCCTTCATATATACACTTATGAAAACCTCGAAGAAGCTTCTGAACACAAATTCAATTTTTAGTTTTATGAACAAATTTGAGTGGATATAGTTAAAATATAATAATTTTTAATACTTCCAGAGTTATGTAAGATTACAATATATACCATTTTTAATTAGTTTTCTGATTCCATGAATTTGGAATTGACTAAATATTATTTTACTTTGAGCCGACACTTGGGTTTGCGGCAGCAAAGATACGACCTTAACCTATCTTTATTTCCTTTACACATGGGCTTATATAAGGGGGAGGGGTGACAGGGCTGTAGCCCCCCCCCCCCGGAATTTTGATTTGATCGGTAAAAATGTCATAAATCCTTAAAAATAAATAAGATCATTTAGTTCATAAAACATATTCTATTTTGCGTGTAATAGCGTCTAAGTTGGCTAAAACTCTTCCAAGATCTAAATTGTTAGTATTCCATACACCGGAAATGGTCTCATCCCCCCCCCCTTCGAAATTATTTTCTATATACACACCCATGCCTTTACACTCTATTATGACAACTATAAGAATTTCACTGGTTTAATTCTTTCAAAGATTTCTTTTAATTGTTTAATTTTCAAGCTCTTTCATATTTCTTTATTATTATTACTAGCTGACCCGGCGAACTTCGTACCGCCTGACAGTCGATTCATTATTTTTTTTAAATACTTATTCTGCTATTTGAGACACCCGGACAGCTAGTAAGATAAAAAAAAAACAAGAAAAAAAAAACTTAATAAGTCGACAATTAAATTATGTCAAAAAATAAAAATTATAAAAACCTAAAATTCTTTTAATAGTCACTAAAAAATCACAATCAAAATTACAATATCAGATTTCTTATTAATAATACCTACTTATTATATTTAATTTTATTTTTACTTATTCTAAATTAAGTTTCACTTTTATTGTAGTACTTAATGGTACACGATATTTTTTGTTTCATTACCTGACGCTTAAATAAACAGAGCAGATGGTTTTCCAACACGGGAACACACAACATACAATTGACCATGCGAGAAACATGGGTTTTCTAGATTAATACCACAAACACTTATGACTACCCTGGGATTTGTTTATAGTCAAACTGAGTTAATAGGTCCAATAGCAACACAGCTGCAGGCACTGTAATGAATTCACAGCAGCTCGATTCAAACTTGCACCATTATTAGTCGAATGCCGCGCTTCGCGGGTCTGTCTTAACCAAATTCTTTCACGTTCATTGCGATCTTCACGTTCCTGGGCAGTACGATTAGATTGATAATTAATTTGATGCATTGCATTTTGGGTTCTTCTGCCTAAATTTGTCCGCCGCCTTATAGGAGGCATATTTAGTAAGTCACAAATACACAACACTTTAGTAATTTTATAGAAATTTGCGGCTTTTAGATTTAGTAATATTATAGATGCACAGCAAAGAGATGTTTACATTTCACGTGAAATATTACCACAGACAATTTACACTTTACCAAAGACAATTTGTTTTTGAGTAATCTTACCATCTTATAAATATATACGATTCTAATCTAATAAATTTATACAATACTAATGTCACTCAATTGTTTTGCCTTCCCAGAATCCCTCCACTAACACTTAAACTTTATAGTATGGTATTAAAGTTCAAATTGACCTTTAAGAATTATTACGAATATTTTGTATGGGAATATAGAAAAGTGGGAACTTTTTTACTTCGTTAACACAAATATAAATTAATTTAAATTGCATTATTAATATGTGATTCCATTGTCACCTAGTGATTACATGTTCTTATTTATTTGAATTTTTTTGCTTATCCACAAATAACCTAATACATTAACTGTTAAAAATATTATAATTGAGAACATATGTTTTTATTTAAAAATGAATTTGCGTTAAGGAAGTGAAAAAGACCCGAAAAGTGTTGTTTTTAGACTTTTTGAGGCAATTTTTTTAATTTTTCTCTCCGTAAGAACCATCCTCGTACTTCAAGGAATATTATAAAAAAAGAATTAGCGAAATCGGTTCAGTTGTTCTCGAGATTTGCGCTTACCAACACATTTAGTGATTCATATTTATATAATAGATTATTGTATATATATGGTATTTTATTCGGTATAGTTATATTTTGGAAGACAGCTAGCCATATTTTGGTATTGATATCTATTTTTTAAAAAATGTACAAAAAATAAAGGAATTGAGAATGAATAAGAGTTATCTTCCTCCAAACTATTAAGTTTAGATTTTCCCATTTTGGTAACTTTGTAACAATTGCTGAGTAACATCAATAATAACTTAAAAGTACTTTTTTCAATATGGTATATATTGAAGAAATAACAAAATAAAATAAATCCCTGGAAATAAATACTGCTTTTCTCCAAAATTAAAACAAAGTTAAGACCTTTTGACTTTATTTATGCACCAAAATTCTTTCAACCTTATAAAAATTATAATGGAATCCTAGAAATAAAATATAAAGTATATAAATAGGTTTTGGCATAATATCAGTATATAAAAAAATGCCTCATAAATAAATTACCTCAATTGCCAGAAAGAATTCTTTTATTTTGAAGTCAGCAAATAGAAGTTTTTGGGAAGCTATGGATATTTGACTTTGAAGGAACTTCTTTGCTTTCATAGATTTCATTTTATATTCAGTTGCTAATTTCTTCCAGTCATCTTCCATCATACTTATTCTAGATTTTAATTCAGCATTCTAAATAAAATAATCTATCTATTCAAAACTATCAATAGAAAATATTAATAAACGTTTATCGTTTTGGGATTGGGTGAGCAAAGAATGACTAGGAATTTATTTATTTTAGGGTTTTGTTCAGTAATCAGTTTCCAAGAGGCTCTGACCAACAATATTTTCTCTCAGGCTCCCTATCTAGCTACCATTAACCCTGGATTGACACCGTGGGGTGAAAAAACCCCACACTTTGGTGTGTTTCTTAATTTCTGTAAATCAGAGGCACCATCGTTCTTCCTAAATTCTGGGAAGTGCATTATCTGGCATAACCTAATATAAAAAAAGCCAGTTGTCAGCTAATAGCTGCATGAGAAGGTTGCGAGTAGTGTATGGTGTATTTTTCACCCCATGGTGTAGTTAACGGATAACTTTTTCGCTAATCTGATAAATCTTCACAGGTCGATCACTTTTATATTACGGCTTTGCAAGTGACAAAATGGCCTGAAAAGTGCATAGAAAAGATTTTCTTTTTGATTTGGGCTACCAACTGGTGAAAGTTCATGTGGCAGTTAATGCCTAACTGGAGAACATACCAAAACCACTGAAGATACTAATGCTTGTTGTTTTGAAAGATGAATCAACTCCTGATGGACCTCCAACATCTTTCGTTACCTTGGAAAAACCAGTGAGATGTTCATTTTGTAATAGAAAGGATGACAGGAAGACTATGTTCAGTGTATAGAAGGGCGATGTGCCTCCATTACCGATCACTAAAATGTGTTGAATGTTAACGAGTCTCAATAGGACAGAACATTGTATTTTCATAAAATCCCTATTTTTTATGGCATTTGATCATTTAAGTTTATTGTTCTCAAAAAATATTTTCATTTTAGTTATATTTTTTTTAGAATAATCATTTCGTATAAAAACAATATTGAGTTTTAGCATTTCCTAGCTTTTTTGTGAATTTTAATAAAAATTGTATATATTTATTACTGTTTGAATTTATTTATTGATATTCCTTTTCTGTACATTGTTGTTTTATAACAAAGTAAAAGAAAAAAATTGAAATTTAATTTTTTTTACTTTTTCAAACTATGGGGTAAAATCTACCTTTTATTTTATTATTATGTGGGTTTAATGTAAGAATTTGTTTCTTATTGCCGCAGGTGCTCTCAGGATGAATTTGCGGCCTTTGAGAAGAGTATTTTGTGTAGCTACAAATAAAACCATAATGAAGACCTCTTCAGTTCATTTAATGTCCCGAGTTCCAAACAGTGAATCAATTTGAGCTTTCCTTGTCAACAACTTCACATAAAAATAACATGGGAGTGACTCCAAAGTAAAAAAAAAAAACCTCAAGATTTTCGTTACTGAATATTATCGTATATATATTATCAGTTATATTAGTCCATTACCATTCTTGTCCTTATTTTCATAAGGAATAGAAATGGTTAAAAAGTTGATTTGATATTACATGAAAAACGAGATTCACCAGAATGCACAGAAAACTAACAGTACACCAACTATACGTGGAATTACTAGCCCCACCTTCTTGACTTACACTATTATGAACAACAAACATACTTCTCATTTAAAACTGTGTTTTACTGAAAAAGTTACAATTAAAGGAATAGTGAACAATTGGAAACTGAGATAAAAGGCCTTTTAAAAGAGCAAAACCGACACATTCGAATTTTAAGCACCCATTTCTCCTAATGGGATCGCTTTTTCAAAAACTCCATAAGAATTTTTTTCATAGAATATTTATTAAGCTTCCAAAGAGGTGCCTTAATTTACTACGTTTTCCTAATTGGTTTCAAGTTATTTAAGAAAATACACAAAATTCTCTAGAAAATTTCTAGTTTTTTTGTGGGAATTTCACTGAAAAAATAATGTTCCGGTAGGGCATACAGCTGGTTAACGAACCTGACCTTTTGTTTGAGACAAAGTATTTTTGTACCAAATGTTATCAACATCAGACCATTTTGAAGCCTGCGAGAGAGCGAACCGACAAATATATATATATATATATATATATATATATATATATATATATATATATATATATATTGTAATGATATATTACATTCACGAAAATATTTTTAAATTCAAATAACCATCAATATTTTGAAAAGCCAGCGCAAATCACAAACCGTATATACAATTAACATCGTATTATATACGATCAAAATTAATAATATTTTTGGACAATACTGGTATACAATATATCCATATTAAATTTACATTCAGATAACAATAAATTAATTATTTGAAGTTACGAAAAACATAATTATTATCTTTATATATGAACGAACATAATGCGGAAGTTAAGAAACAAGGATGCAAAGTTTTCCCTCTAGCAAAGCGTCAGTTGAGTCCCAGCAGCCCTGGAATGCGGAGCGTCTTTCTATTCTCCAGTGGTTGAATGCGGAGCTTGAGTCTATAACGATCCTCCGAGGAGTACGGAGTGCAGTCCATTATTAATTATTCATAGAAGACGGAGTGAGAAGACAACAGAATCCAAAATTCAAGATATCCATTTTAGGCACAAGACCTGGCAATAAAGCGTATCACATTGAAGAAGGAACTACTGAAGCGCAGTGTATTGAGGCTTTGTTGGAAGCGGATTGATTTAGAGGTAAATATTGTTTTTTTTTTGTAATTGTTAATTTTTTTATTGTCATTTGTATTATTTTTGATGTTGGTGTTTGTATCTCAGAATTGTCTGGAAATAAATATTATATCGTTCATTCACTCGGAACTTTAATCCCTGAGATTAAGTCAAATTCATATAATAAAACTTACTCAAGTAATTAAAATATTTTTATTTCTTTTTAAAATTTATCATAACAATATATATATATATATATATATATATATATATATATATATATATATATATATATATATATATATATATGTCATAACCTGATTTTGGAACATTTATTTCAATATGTTTTTTACTTTTTCCTACATCTGTGTTACAAATCTACTTAGAGCACTTTTTCTTATGAGCAAAATAATAAATAACTTGTTCAAGCCTTAAGCAGTTGCATCTTTCACATTTGCGACAAGGATGGGATAAAGTTTTAAACAGAGACAAAGCAATGCCTAAGAGAAAAGGAACGCACAGAAACATCGATGAAGATTGTCACTCAGTCTTTCGATCTTCTAATAGTTCTCAGGGACCAATACAGGAAGCTAAGGTAAGATCAATTAATCATAATTACCCTAAACTCGATTCATTTAATGGAAATGCTATTATTGAACGCGGAGTGGTATCGAACCTATCTCCACGGTTGACAGCTCATTCAAAATCTAACTCCAGTTCTTCAGATGGAGAAAGCATTAGTTCACAATCTTTTGAATCAAACATTCACTCTCTGAAAGAAAAGATTACTAAGGCGTCTAAGGTAATGCTTAAGGTTAGGCTAAATAAGAAAGTTATTAACATGCTCTACGACCCTGGTGCATGTCACTCAATCATTAGTGAATCTATTTGGAAAGCTCTAGGCTCACCTATGTTAAAGCCAGCAAACGACCTGACAGCATACACTGGGCATACAGTTATGGTATTAGGAGCACCAAAAATACAGGTTACAGCTTTTGATCGAATTAAAATGCTACCTATTTATATTATAAAAGACAAAGATGTTCCATTATTTGGGCCTGATTGGGTTCTTGCTTTTCGCCTCCCATTTCCACCAGGAGCCACTTTAAGTAATGTAAAAGACGATAAATTATCTCATTTCAAAACACGCTTCTCGGCATCACGGAACTGGCATGAACCAGGAATCTCGACTGCAGCAGTTAATCTTTACTTACCGGTGTTCGCCTCAACAAACGGTAGGACAACAGGAGAAGTTCTTTATGGTAGAAGACTAAAAACTTCTTTTGATTTACTGAAGCCCGATTTATCCTGGAACATTGACAAGGCACAAGACAAGCAGAAGCTGTATCATGATCGGAAGTCTCGAGATTTTGGTGTTACCGAGGAAGTATTGATACAGAACACAAACGGAAAAGGCTTTACAAAAGGAAAAATATTGAACAAAACTGCTCCGCACTCTTATGACGTTGAGGTTGATGGAAAAATTAAAAAGAAGCAAGCGGACCAGTTTCGATCAGCAAACATACGGCTGAAGCGCTCATCGGCGGGGGAGGGGGGGGGGGGAGAAGATGTCATAACCTGATTTTGGAACATTTATGCAGCCAAATTATTTCAATATGTTTTTTACTTTTTCCTACATCTGTGTTACAAATCTACTTAGACCACTTTTTCTTATGAGCAAAATAATAAATAACTTGTTCAAGCCTTAAGCAGTTGTATCTTTCACAATATATATATATATATATATATATATATATATATATATATATATATATATATATATATATATATATATATATTTATACAAATTTGAACCACCCGTATTTTCATGACCTATAGAGTCTGAAAGTTGGACGTTTATCATCAGAACCTGAGAGCATCAAAAAACAGTTTCCTCCCTATACAGGGAGAGAGGAAAACATG
The DNA here is from genome assembly GCA_946811695.1 of Gonocerus acuteangulatus. NCBI lineage: Eukaryota > Metazoa > Arthropoda > Insecta > Hemiptera > Coreidae > Gonocerus > Gonocerus acuteangulatus. Next base: position 47,446,664 of record OX328124.1, on the reverse strand, counting down.
CTATAAAAAATAAATGAATAAAAAAAAATTGACCTCAAGCTGAAGATTTTGAATTTGATTTTCAAGTGATGTCTTGCTTTCAGAAGATACCAGTTTATGCTCTGACATTGCTTTGCTAACTAAAGCAGCTAACTGAACCTCAAAATCCTTCTTTAACGATTCATTTAAAGCCCTTTCGCTTTTAACAGTTTCTGCTAAATCTTCAACCTAAAATTAAATAGGAATAATTTTTAGAAGGACAAATCAATTCAGTCATACTTATAATAAGTATTCAGATCAGATATGTATAAATGGCAGGCTGCAGTGCATTTAAATGCTCCCACCTAATCAGTAGAGGGAAACAGTTGAGATGTTATTGTGAAGTTTGCCATTCAATGAATTTAGCAGGAATACGGAGACAAATAATTAATTAAAAAGAGTACAGAGAATAATCAAACTACCAAAACTATTTTATAATGTCAACATGCCTTCATTCTTTCATTTGAAAGCATTTTAGAAACTATTGAAAGCTCATTCTTGATTTGATTGTTTCTCTCATCCAAATCCTTTTTTAATTGTTTGGTTTCACCTAGTTCTTTGGTTAACTTGTTGATTTCTTCTTCATGTTTAGAGCAACTGGATTTATTTTCAGAAATGCTGTAAAAAAGAAATATATAAAAATACTTCATATTTGATGAAAATTTAGTATGCACCTTGTAGATATTTCCGTTACGTCCATGACTTAAGATATTTTAATTGTACTAAGGTAACCATACTTCCTGACTAATTTTACAATTATTGCTCTGGATTCTGTACATTTGTGGGGGTCAATTAATTGTTTAATGCCTCACTTGTTAAAAATAAAACAAAATATTATAGTTAATTTGATTTTGTTTATTAATTTAGTCATTGAAAGGGGTTTTAAATTTATTTTACTTGTTATTATCAATTTGGTTATGCCACAGTGGTGGTAGAGATTTTAATATGGGATAATAATGCTGAAATAAATCCTAGCCTGGCAAATTATATTTTCTAAACTTAACCTTTTCAATGCGACGTGGGCTAGGGAAAGTAATGTCGTTGAAGGGGGGGGGGGTGCGTCCACTACCTACTCCCTCCACAGGCAGACCAAACTCTCTGTATAGTGGCCATACGCACCCGTCTTTTTTATTTTTATTTTGGTACTTAGACGCTTGGTACTAATCATCATTTTCATGTTTATCTTATGAATGACGGTGTGTATTACTTGAAACTATTTATTTAATACAATTTAGGTTTGCAGAAAACCTTCAATAACCAATTAAAACAAAATTTACTTACTTTTTCTCCCTATATTTTTCTTTCTATTTCATTCCGAAACCAATCACACATTCCATTTACAACATTGCAGCTGACAATGAGTTTTCTCCACTTGAAATGCTATTGTTAATTGTTTTTTTTTTATAATTATTATAATAAGCTATGGCTTTATTATTTACAGTTTAAATAAAAAAAAAGAAAAAATGTCAGAACATTTTTACTGAGCACATGTCTCAAAGATGCATGTTGCTTAAAACGTTCAAAATTTGTACGTTACCAGTTAACGGTTAAACCAGAAAATATCCCCCTTTCCTGCCAGCTAACTCTGTACACGCTCAAGCCTAAAGAGGGTTCGCTATCAAGAGATAAAGCTATGGCGAGAATACTCGGGCATCGCCTCTGAGGCACACATTCTCCGGCGAGTATTCTCGGGTGTCACATCCAATGGGATAAGGATTTACGATTTACTTTCACAAAATTAAACATTTTTGAGTGAATAAACAACCTCAGCTCCACTTTTGATATCCTATCTTCAAGGTGACTGAGTGCTAGAGCTTGGAATTGTAACCAGTTATCAGACTTAGCTATTTCTTCTATCTTATTAAGTAAATGCTCTGTTAACTCTTTTTCTTTCTTTTGCTCATTTCTTAACCCATCTACCTAAAAACATCAAAGTATGTTAGTCATAATTTTTTTTAAGAAAGAGATAGATAAGTACGGATCGCTAAATCTGGGTCATCTTAGTGGGTTTCCATTTTTATCCCTAGAGTCATTTGGAAAGCATAGAATGGAAACAGTTAATTTTTTGTTTTAATTTTTCATGAAAAGTGTAAACAAATGTAAAAACATCTATTGGAATTGCAAAGTGAAGCAAGATCTTATGTCCCACAACAGGAGTCTAATAGTATCCTAAGCGGAAATTACTCCATTTAACACTTTCAGGGTCGATGGCTTTGAAATAAATTTCCATCGGGCCCAAGTCTTCCTTTTGTATAGTTATTTTAGCGGAATAATTTCAATTAAGTTAAGTGTCAAATATGCCAGTGGCCCCACTAAAAGAATTTGTCAGACGGATTCAGTATCATACGATGCTAGACCCAAAAACCTAACCGGGATTAAGCAAGATTTCTCCTAATTAGATCACTCTATCCCCATGACAAAATAACTATATAAAATGTACATGGAAGCTAATGCAAAATCGTAAGAACATTGATTTAATTTGTGTGAATTTTTGCCAAAAAAACATTATTTTCATCTATTTTATGCTACATGTATGTATGAGGCACATATTTTATGCTAGATGTATGTATTGCTACTAGACATGCGCGCCGAGGCAAAATTTGCCGGCGGCGGCGCGCTGGACTAAAATGGCCGGCGGCGGCGGCGCGCGCGGCGTGGACTATTTTTTTAACCCTCAAAGGAGATGTAAAAATTTTAATCACAGTATATGTATATGTATATATATATATATATATATATATAAATATTTGTCCGCTATTTCACAGGCTTAAAAATGTTCAGATTTTGAAGAACGTTGTTACAATAACCGTCTAATTTGAAACGTCAAGTTCGTTCACCAGTAGAATCCGTCCTCCGGGGGGTTTTGGTACGAAATTCGCGCGAAAAAAATCGTAGCGCTTACGTTTTCGGGTTTATATGCTTACAGATACTCGCGTAATATATTCCTTAACATACGATAACAAATGAAACCGTTTTTAAGGCGATATCAGCAACAGTTTTTGAGATAAGTGGAACAAATGTTTATGTAGCTCATTTTCGGTTTGGGTACATTAAATCGTGGGATTCCATTCCCACATTGGAAATATGGGAAATATGTTATAAGTGTTTGGAATTCATCTAAACTAAGATGTTGATTACATTTGAAGTTAAGGAAGTATTCGAAAAACTTTTTGCAGTAAATATCTTTAAATAGGTTGGGAAGGTTCCCATTCGAAAGCGTACTAATGTCTCTACATAAATGGTTATAAAGTAATTTTCGACTGAGTGATGTCAATCGGAGAAATATAGACATAAAACTTCTAAAGCGTTTGCTTTGTTCTTTTGAACGGGGTTTTGTTTTTGTTTAACTCGGTTGTTTTAAATTGCAATTATCAGAAAAAGTAGGGTCTCCTCGTTGTCTAGAGACTAGCGCCTTAGATTTATAAGCGGTAGATTGTGGGTTCGATACCTACCAGCGGCTTGAATATTCTCATCCGTTGGTTGAGCCGGAGGTCATCCGTGGGCTCGTTGGTAAAATTCCTTTCTGCACCCAGGATGTCGGTAATGTTGTAGAAGCGCCGTAAAAAAAAAAAAAAAAAAAAAAAAAAAAAAACGTACGTATTCCTTTACTAATAGCTTCTTGATCTGACACAGGAACAGGATACAGTCCCCCTAGTGGGAGATAGCGCTCCTCGTGGTGGCTTTTGGAACCAACGTCTGGCGGGCTAATTCTAATGAAACAGAGTTTAAAGTAAAACCTCCTTTCCAATAGACCGATTAACTTCATTTGTACAACACTTCTTTCTCATGAGATACCCACGACGTATACCGCGTTTCGTTACAATACAGCAGAAATTACGACCGGTATGAGTATATTAGAACTTTAGGTCCGGAGTAAATCCCCCCTCCTAATGAACCGATTTGGTTTATTTTTACAGCGTATTTCTCTCTTTAGATCAACATAACGAATACCGAGTTTCGATGAAATATAACAAAAACTACGGCTGGCATCGTCAAATTAGTGTTTTGGGTGCGGTGTAAACCCCCTCCCCCTCCCGGTAGACCGCTTTTGGAGCTTAACGAACTCGTTCAATCGTTTGCTAATTGAACGCTGTATACCATGTTTCGTGAAGAAAGAACAAAAACAAAAAATCTGGCCGCTATCGTGTCCAGATAGACACAAACACACACACACACACACACATATATATATATATATATATATATATATATATATATATATATACATACATATCTACTAGGTGGTACATTTTTCAAAAATTCCGTCACGAGTGCAACCTCAATAGCTACTTTCCTTCGGAGGAAAGTGCTAAAAGATAAAAAAATATCGATAGCTGCTATCGTTAGTCATGAACTATCGATATATCGACGGTAACTATCGACTATCACCCATTCCTACCCTCAATCGGCGCGCCGACTGAATAGGCTCGGCGGCGGCGGCGCCGCTAAAACCCGGCGTGGCGTAGCGGCGCCGGCGCGGCGCGCATGTCTAATTGCTACATATGAGGCAAGCAAGCTGGCCTCGCGGAATCAATTCTTATTGATTCCCTGGGGATCCTTAACAATCACATTTCTGGGAGCTGAACAGCTGCTAATCATTCTTTCGAAGATCATTGATGTTTACAGACACCTGGCAAATTTAATAAAATCCATATTCTCCCATATAAAGTGTACTAATAAATTCATTTTAGAATATAGTGTTTTTAAATTTCTTGTTCTTTTTTTTCGAAAGAATGATTAGCAGGCTGTGTGTGTAGCAACCCAATAGGCTTGGGCAGCAATCTTTATTTGTTCATTGAATAAAGCTTTTCTTTGTTTCTCTCTCTCTCTCTCTCTCTCTATATATATATATATATATATATATATATATATATATATATATATATATATATATATAAAGGCGGTAGACTATATTAAAGTCAGGGTTGAGCCTTTTAAAAACCGGGGTGACCCGATACAGTGCCATAATTGCCAACGATTCGGGCATACCGCTCGAAACTGTTATCGCCATGGACGCTGCACCAAATGTGGAGAAGCCCATGCACCTAATGAAGCCTGTCCAACCCCTGAAGCACCTCCAAAATGCCTAAACTGTCAAGCCCCCATGTCGCAGCCTGGCGAGGATGTCCGAAAAGGCAGGAGCTTATTCAACAGAAAATGACATCGGCAATGGAGCGTGCAGCAGCACGAACTACTCAACATCCCACAAAACAGAAGTCCGCAAGATACACTGGTGAAACGTACGCCAACATTCTTCAGGGCACGGAATGCCACTGCAATCACCAGCCTATAGCTGATAACCAGCAATCATCATCTCCTCCGTGGTTCGACAAGCTCTTCATTATGATGACTGAGCTCATGACAACTATGAATGAGGTTTTACGAAATTTCAATCGCAATGAAAAGTGAACTGATAATAAACCTAAACATCAACGGCATACGTGAGAAAATTGGAGAAGTCCAAATCATGGTTAACCAACACAATCCTGCAGTTGTTTGTCTGACTGACACTCGGACTAACAAAAAAGACAACCTATTTGTCCACGGATATGTCGTCTACCGGGAAGATAAGGATTCTAGAGCCAAAGCTGGAGGAGTAGCCATCCTGGTTCGCCGCGACATTCCTGCCAGAAGGAGTTCAAGGCTGGTGGACGATTCTCCTGGAACGAGCATGGTGACGATCTCCGCCCGACTAAAGAGGAGATACGAGATCACTTGCATTTACAGGCGACCTCACACTCTTCTCGATCCAGTTAAAGAAGTCATCAGAGGTATCAGGCATCGAAGGAACGACCTAATTATGGGCGACTTGAATGCCAAACACTCGGCCTGGAATTGTCCCACAGAGAACGAACTGGGACGATTTATATTTCAACAACCTGTCACCGTCTTCCACCCAGGGGTACATACGTTTCGGCATCAGGCTAACCCCTCCTGGGTCTCAACGTTGGACCTCCTTCTAACTGGCAACCCATATAACATCACTGGATGCCAAGCTCTAGACTTTGGACCCTCCGACCACCGGCCCATTGTATACGAAATGGAAGGGGAGCCTCTGACGCCACATGCACCTTCCAAATACAACTTCTCCAAGGCGGACTGGACAGGATACAAGTCCTGCATTGACGCATTCCTCCCAACGATTACTTCATGCCAAACCACTTCAGATGTTGACAGAGCCATAAACATCCTCATGGAGGCGATCAATACGAGTGCGGATACTACCATTCCTAAATTCTCACCAGCACCAACCTACCAAAGGGAAGTTCCAGTCCACATCTTACAGCTCATCGCCCAGAGAAACAGGCTTAAAAATACCTTCTATAGGACTAGGAACTCCAGTCTCAAGCCGGCAATCAACAGCATGACAAAGCAAATCGCGGTGCTCATGAAAATATGGAAGACAGCTCTCTGGGAAGACCAGCTACGAAGAACACACGAAGACCACAAGCGCTTCTGGAAGCTACTAAGAAGTACTAATTCCAAGAGAAGAACTGTCCTGTTACATGATGGAGACTATCTCCTATCGCCCATGGAACAGGCGGAGACACTCGCGGTGGCCTACGAGACACGAGATGCCGAACGGGCCAAAGGGGTACCAGTCCCGGAGCAACCGTCGGAAGCAGCCTGTGACAACTGCCCAATCTTTTTCACATTTCGGCAGCAAGAGTCGGCTCTTCGCAGAACAAAAGGAGGAAAGGCCGCCGGAGATGACAACATCCCATACGTACTCCTGAAAATGCTACCGAGAAAAGGAAAATCGTTTCTACTTAACATCTTCAACTCTTCCGCCAGACTGCAGTACTTTCCAAAAATATGGAAGCATGCCATTGTAATTCCGGTTCTCAAGCCAAAGAAGAAGGGCGACAACACCAATGACTACCGACCTATTAGTCTTCTCTCTCACATGTCGAAGATATACGAGAAGCTAATCCTCAAACACATCCTTCGACACTGTCTGGAGAACGATATTATCCCACCCGAACAGACAGGATTTAGGCCACGGCTCTCGTGCGACCATCACCACGCAAAACTCATGACACACATTACCCACGAAATGAGGAATAATAGAGCCACTGCATTCATATCTCTAGACTGCACTCAGGCCTTCGATAGTATCTCACATCCGATCCTGCTTCGGAGACTGGAAGAATACTGCTTCAACCCTACTTTAGTCAATATAATCCGAGACTACCTCGCGGAAAGAACCTTCTCGGTTAAAGTGGGTGAGTATTTCTCAGGCATCAAGAACACTATATGCGGAGTACCCCAAGGATCTGTACTGGGCCCGGTTCTGTTCATCTTGTACACCAGTCACATCGTGAAGCTCAAATTCCCCGGAGTCAACGTAGCAGCTTATGCCGACGATATAGCAATCTATGCATCAAGCTTTCAGGCAAAGATGGCTATGTGCAAAGCTGAAGCAGCGAGCAAAGAGATATCGAACTCCCTGCGAGCAGTCAAAATCATTGTGAACCCCATGAAAACCGATGCAGTCCTCCTCTCTTTCCAAGGAAATAAAGGGTCACGAAAAGAAGGGAAGCTTCCTAAAACGTTCAATATCGACGGACATGACCAACCTGTCTCCTCCAGGATAGACTATCTCGGTATCCGGCTGGAAAGGCAGCTCTCCCTCACGCCACACGTTGCCAACAGGATAAGCTTAGCGAGAGAACGAACAGCGAGGCTCAACCATCTCCTAATGTCAGGTTCTCTCTCACTCAGGCTTAAAATCAAAATATACAAAGCCATAATAAGACCCACGCTTACACATGGAGCACCTTTCATGAGATACCTTTATCCGGCCACACTACGGAAGATCCAAGCCTTCCAAAACAGGATCATAAGGAGATGTGTCCTGGGTACGTCTTATCAGCGCAGACGAAACGAGGTACTGCGGGAAGAACTTGAGATACCTGGGGTTGAAGAATTCATTAAAAGAAGACACATTCAATTCTACGACAACCTCAGGCACTGCGGAAATCCTCTGTTCGCAAATATCACTCCGCCGCCTCCCCCCAGCAGGTGGCAAGGCAGTAAATCTGCCGAACAGCTGGTTGATCTACGACAACTTTAAGACGGATGAGGAGAATCAGCGTTGGCCCCCCACCAACAGCAAGTGGATGGACCCTTCAAGGGAAGACTCGCATGGAAAAAGTGTACTCCACCATCAAACACTGACATTATTTGTGGAAAGTGGAATGTAGCATGAACTGGCACAAGCCAGAGGTTTTGCTTTGTAAATTTTCTTTGGGGGTAGGAAAACAAAAAAAAAAAAAAAAAAAAAAAAAAATATATATATATATACACACACACACACACATATATATAGCATTTTTGAGGAGTGTTCATAATAATTCATTAGGATTTATTTAATGCGTCTGACATTAAAAATATTGACTAACAAGTATACTTCAAGAAATAGAAATATTGTAATCCATACCATTGATACTAAGGTTTTTCCTTGTTCTTGAAGCTCCTGATAAAGACATTTTGATTTAGAAATATATCGTTCATGCCTATGTAGCTTAGAATTAATTTTTTTGAGTTTATTTCTTGACACCTATAAAGTAGAAACATTGAAATTAAAAATGTAAATAAAAATTTGTCTGGCTCTCTCTCTCACGACCAGCCTTGAAATAGGGAACACCGCTGAGGAATTCAGATCCCTCAGGCTATAATCAGGGAAGTAACAGATTTAGAGGGGACCAGCCATTTGTATTGGTACTATCCAAAGCAGAAATGGTACCAGCCTTTGTTTGCTAGGGCAGGAACCTCAAGCATTGAATACTATAATTGAAACTTAGTTTTTACCAAAAACTGAAGTCATCTGTGAGGCTGGGAAAAAATTATAGAAAATAAGGAAACAAATGAATCAGACCCCAAATTATTAATCCTACCCTGTACTGGCTGAGGTACTGTAAATTTTACTTTTTTCAGCCCTTGCCAAGCCAAAGAAATGTACAATTGGTGGAAACAAAATTAAATTTAAAAAGTAGAATAGTTTAATGTAGTGTTTATATTTTGTACATATCAATTTTGAGGGGAAATAATTCATTATCTTGAAAAAATATAACTTGCTTGCCAATGCTATTATAAATCTAAGTTTATATGTGTGGGCATTGTCTAGTTTCTTCGGAGCCCTACCACTACCGAATTCTATAGAAGACATTTTATAAAACTTGTTGTCTTAAAATTGAATTAGCACGTATCTCTTTTTACAAACTAAATGAGTAATTGCAGAAATAAAAATGAACTTGTGCTGTAAATACTAAAATAAATATTAAATATATGACATTCATCTTTGCATTTTTTGTCGTTTTTCATATTTAGCTTTTAGCTTTTATTTTTTCAATAAATATAGTTTACGGAATTTCCCAACAAGCATAACACAGTCCTCATAACCCAGTGATTGTAATGAAAATTACTTTTCTTTTTTTCTTTTTTTTCTTCTTATTTTAGAACACAAGTTCCTTAAGAATAAGTTTACTTTTAATAAAATGGCCTACTACGATTACTTTGATAATTTAATTTAATGAGTTCCACAGTGGAGGCACTTATCAGAACAGCAGCATCAAAGTCCGTTAAAGTAGTAGTCACATTGTAATAAAAAAGAAAAATAATAAATAAAAAAAAAATAAAAAAAAAAAAAACAGAAAAAAAAAACAAACACAAAACATAAAAGAAAAACAATGGTTATATAAAATAAAATATTTTCATAGAAGAATGCATATAATTATATCTTCGAATAACAGTGTGTTGATTTTAAGTTAGTAAGTCATGTAAGGAATTGTCAAGTACCTGCATAGTCTACAGTCAGTCAGTATATGTTCGAAAGTTAGAGCTACTACGATTAGAATTCGTTTAATGTTTTGAGTAATGAGTGTAGATTAAAATATGACTGGTACTTCTGGGTGAAACATGAAGGTACATAGGGTGATTCAGGAATAAGTAGCCAAACTCTTGGAGGTGATTCTGAACATAATTTTCAACAGGGAAGTTCATTTGAAGTATTGTCCGATTCCGAAGGGTAAAGTAATTATGTCCAATTTTCTGTTTTTTTAAACAAAGATATTTTTTATTGAGTAAGAAAGAATTGCCAAAAAACTGTTAGAGATAATTAAATTTTAATTATTCAATCATAAAAAAAGACAAAGTTCCATTAAGAAAACAGTGATCTTTTTTTCTCGATGCATCAGAGGTCTCTCTCCAATTTTTTCCTCAGCCCCCTAACAGACAACAGATTCACTACCTACAGGAAAACTGTAACACGTTTAGTAAGTATTCAATATCTCCAAATGAAGTGGAAGTTTATTGTGGGATAGGTTGAATGATTGTCTCCTTTTTGTCGAAAATGTGGAATGGAGTTTTGTTACTTTTAAATACCTTGTGTGAAGAAATTATGGATACCTCATTTTTTATTGGAAATCCATTGGCCAGTCTTGAAGCAATAAAAAGTAAGTGAAAGAAATTGTTGGATAAGTTTTTCATTTGAGAGATATTTAACATTTTGTGTTTTCCCAATTTTCATTGATTAATCTTTTGCCTGATGCAGTTGGCACTCTTTAGAGTACACTAAAAAAATTGCTAATATGATGAATAAATATACTACGAGGATGAGAGTGTGTGTTACTGGAGTGAATAGATGATTTCTTTGAATTTGAGGAGATGAACGACATAGTGAGGTCTTTTGGACAAAACTCAGCCAAAAAAGTATTCACCTTCAGGTAGAAATATCATTGTAGATATTTAAGCAATAATAAAGGATTTGTCCCCTAAAAGTCAAATATTTTATTTAAGTACTTTGATGAATACATTTTTTATTTTATAATCCCAAGGTAGTGGATTCATAATCTTTAGATCTGGAGATTTTTTGGACTTTTAGCTGTTTAACTAAAATATTAACAATTAAGCCCAGCTTCTGTTTGGTTCATTGCCCTTTTTGTATTAGGGGAATCAAATGAAACCAATATTATTAATGAACGGTTTCCTTTAAAATATGCTGACTGATCCATTATATATGAATGATCAGTAAGATTAAGTTTAACGAATACTCATGAGTATACTTACTTTCTTGTTAGTTTTATAATTAACGCTTCTATATGGTGTGCCATCCATTTTCATCGATGAATGCCTACTTCTAGAAGAATGCACAGAATTTGATGAATAGTGAATAGAATATGGCTGTCTTTCAGAAATAAGTTCCTAAAAAACGTTAATGTCCTTTATTTGTTTAATCAATAATTACTTAGATTTATCATATAATATCAATTATGGGTTGATAATAATGTGAAGACCTAGAAATATGTCTTCCTCTAAGGCGTCAATATTTTACGCATTCTCCCCTTATTACAAAACTGAATGTAAAAAAGTTTCAATACTGCAATACAAAATGGTCTACAAAACAGATACTAAGTTAATGCCTTATTCGGGAGCAGGAGTCAATATATAGAAAACAGAATACAATGTTTGAAGCATATCTGACTATATGACACAATAAAAATAAATTTAAATAAAACTTAAAATTAACCAAAATTATATTATACTTCTGAAATTCTGTCAAAAACAAATGGATGAAATGAACCTTTTACTGGCAATCTTAACCTTTGTTGATTTCGTTGAAGACCTTATACATATTGACTACATGTCTAAAGTTAATAACATTCCTTCAATGACAACTACAGTCCAGGCAACGAACAGTCATAGGTCGAAATTTTTGGAACACAATTTTTGACTTCGTAACTTTGTTTGGGCTGGATAGGAGGTCAACATATTAAAAGTCCTCGCCCGTAGCCTTTGTGCCGGGGGGGGGGGGGGGTTAGAAGGTCCCATTTTTCAGGTTTTTACTTATATCTCGGAAACCCTGTGTCCTAGCGACATGACCATTCTATAACAAATGAAAGCTGATTAAATATGCTACAAGTTCTATTTTATAAAGTTTTTCGAGATATCTGTAGTTTTCGAAATATCCGCTCTTGAATGTCTGTAATTTTGGGAAAAAACTCACTTTTTTCTATTCTCGACCGGATATCTCTTCAACGATGAGCCCAAAAATAAATGTCCGTTATAGGGTTGTAGAGCATTACATTCCCTTCAAGAATATATATAACTTCACTATTTTATGTATTTTCCTTCAAACGTGAAAACAGTTTTAGTGTTCATCGTGATATCTGGCGACAACCGTCGACCAATGAACCTTTCAATTTCTCACCATTTCCAGTCAATGTATTGTCCAAAATATACTCCATTATGTAAATATAGTGAGTACTGGGCCCACTGACCAATTCACTCTCAATTAGATAAGATCTTGTCCATTATATTGGCAACGGTTTTGCTAAGACCATGTGAGTGCGTATATAATGTTTGAAAGAAAATACATAAAATAGTAAAGTAATATATATTATTGAAGCGAATGGAATGCTCTACAACCCTATAACCGACATTTATTTTTTGGGCTCATCGTTGAAGAGATATCCGGTCGAGAATAGAAAAAAGTGAGTTTTTTCCCAAAATTACAGACTTTAAAGAACGGATATTTCGAAAACTAAAGATAACTCGAAAAACTTTATTAAATAGAACTTATAGGAAATTTAATCAGCTTTCATTTGTTATAGAATAGTCATGACGCTAGGACGCAGGGTTTCCGAGATATAAGTGAAAACCCGAAAAATGGGACATTCTAAACCCCCCTCCCCCCGCCACAAAGACTATGGGCGAGGACTTTTGATATGTTCACCTCCTATCCAGCCCAAACAAAGTTATGAAGCCAAAAATTGTGTTCCAAAAATTTCCACCTATAGCTGTTTTTAAGCATTCGTTGCCTGGACTATACTGGACTTATGATATATAACTACTGGACTATCTGAATTGACTATTAATAACGCTAACAATGACACCTACTGACTATATGACTATTAAACTAACTCAATTAACTGGCTTAGTATTCTTCATTACAAAGAAATGTTTCATTGCCAAAGCTGTAAAAATATTATTAAATAAATACATAATTCATGCTATTAATCGAAGGAGGGGAGGTAACACCGCAAATAGTAAAATATGAATCAGATAACTAACACTGTCAATAATTTACATAACATAGTAACAAGATAAAAAAATATACAGGTAGTGAGATGAAAGGAATGGCTGGTAAAGCAGTAATGCTTCCTAAAGTATATTTAAAGTGCTGATTTCAATAAAATATCCCTTACCTGTCCTTGTGCCCAGTCAGGTTGAGTTTCAAGCAAACAATCTTGTTCCTCTTTATTTCTGCAATAGTTGACAATTTTATAAATTTTGTGTAAACTACATCATGTTCTGTTAGCGCGGTTCCTCCCTCCCCCATAGGGAGGAACCCTGCTTATAAGGTTGATACAATCCGAAAGTGCCGACTAGAAAATTTCGCGTTTCAGAACCCCTAGAGGCCGAAAATAACGGGGGTTCAAATTTGTATACATATATATATATATATATATATATATATATATATATATATATATATATATACATATATATATATACATGTATATATTTATATATATATATATATATATATGTATATATATATATTTGTCTGTTCGCTCAGTTCTGGCTTCTTTAATGGTCCGATCATGATGAAATTTGGTAAAAAAAATCCGTCGTCCAATTTGAAAGGTCAAGTTCGTTAACCAGCAAAATCGGCCTACTGGAAGATGGCGTTTGGGGTGAAATTCGCGCAAAAAAAATCGTAACGCTTACATTTTTGAGTCCATAAGCTTCTAAGTACTCGTTTTATATGATTCCTGGGCTAGGAAAACAATGAAACCATTTTAAAGGCGATCACTTTAACCGTTTTCGAGAAAATTGGAAAAATATTTTTTGAATACCGTTTTTGGTTTGGGTACTTAGAATCATGGGAGTCAGTTGAAACATTTTCCGCATGTTCTACTTTCATCAAAACTAATATGTTGAAATTTTGGTTACGTTTGGAGTTAAGGAAGGGTTAGAATAAAATATTTTATTAACAGACATAAAAAGTTTTAGTAACTTTGCTTACTTTCCTTAATATCTCGAAAAAGGTTGAGAATCTTGGTAAACGGAAGAATACCATTAGAAAGCTTATTAAATGCTCTAAAAAAAAGGTTCTAATGAAAGTTTTCATTAGGCGATGTCAATCGGAGAAATAAGAGCTTAAAACTTTAAAGTAATTGATTTCGCTTATTCGAACTGTTCTTTTTGTCTGTTTTTTATTCCTTGTTATTTTTTAATTGCTTATTGTTGGGTAATGTATTTGAAAATAAAACAGGTTAAGAAAAATAAGAAAAACAATTTAATGTTAGAGATATGGATTTCCAAGATATATAGCTTTTCAACTGCCTAGCGTCCTTCCTAGGGAGGGTTCTTGGTCTTTGATTTTGGTACTTAGAATTATGGGATACAGTTGAAACATTTTCTGCATGTTCGAGTTTCATCAACACTAATATGTTGAAATTTTTGTTACGTTTAGAGTAAAGGAAGGGTTAGAATAAAATATTTTATTAACTGACAAAAAAAGTTTTGGTAACTTTGTATAATTTCGTTAGTATCTTGAAAACCGTTGACAATCTTGTGAAGCGGAAGATTACCATTCGGAAGCTTACTAAATGCAGTACAAAAAAGGTTCTGGAGAAAGTTTTAATTAGGCGATGTCAATCGGAGAAAAAAGTGCTTAAAGCTTTAAATTAATTGATTTCGTTTATTCCAATGGTTCTTTTTGTCTGTTTTATTTCTTGTTATTTTTTAATTGCTTATAGTTGGATAATGTATTTGACAATAAAACTGGTTAAGTAAAATAACAAAAACAATTTATTGTTAGAAATATAGATTTCCAAGATTCCAAGACCTTGTCACTAGCGGGTCCGTTTCTAGTGTAGCCGACCCTTCCAGGTAAGATTGTAAATCATGACCTTTCAAGACTTGACTACTCACAGGAATGGCGTTAGTGACCTTAAGGGTTGACATGCCATTATAATAATTAATTAAAAAAAAAAAAAGACTGGTGGAACCAAAATAATAACTGCTTCTATTTTAATCTTTCCAAATTAGACTAGGGATATGAACGGAACCGCGCTAAGATGATGCAGTTCCTGCGAGGCGGACTTTTTTTTATCATTTTTTAGGATTTATTGGTTCGAATAAATATAGTGCATTAAGGACATAACATCCTTAAATCTTTATGGCAATGACTTTCCTTTATTATGTAAAAGAAAATTACTTCTTCTTTATACCTCTAACTAATTATTAACCTTATGTACCTTTGTTGCGTCAAGATTGGATTTTCTTTTCCTTTGCAACATTTTTCTTGAATTTCCTCATTTTTGACTTCTTTCTGTCCTTTTAATGTTTGAACAATTTCATGTAATTGTGTTATTATATTCATGAATCTGCTCTGCTCCTCTTTTCTAGTTTGTGAGTCATGGTAAATTGCTGCGGAAGAAGTAAACAAGTTTTTTTTCTATATAATTATGAAGAAACACATTGTTTATTAAGAAAATTAAATGATATCCTATTGTCATTATAAAATTTAATTCTAAGGCGAGTCTACAGTTACCAGCTGTCCTTGGCGATCATACAGATCAAATATCTTTCTAAATGATGATTTACAAAATAAAATCAAAATAGAATTAGAAGAGAAAGTGGGAAGAATGAAGAAATTGGATCCAATGCACCCAAAAATGTATGGTCTACCTAAAATTCACAAGGACAGAATACCACTTAATAGAATTGGTTCTGCGACTTACAGCATTGCCCAATACTTATCCAAGAAGTTGAAGACACATCGGCAAGACAATTAATTTGCAAAAATTATTGCAATGGCAATAAATTTAAATCTAAATTTAATATAAATGGAAGGAAATAATTTCAGGAGGGGCTGTGACTACCGGCTTTGGAATACCCACATGATGCAGGGAAGTCCGAGAAAATTTTAAATATTTTAGTGTAAAATAGTGAGTTTTGAAATCCTGTGACACCTAGTAAACCAGAGTAAATGTTCAAGATTTTTTTTTTTTTTTTTTTTTTTTTTTTTATATGTTTTTTGTACACAAAATGTTACCAAAATGACAGAATGGAATTATAACATTTTATTTTTAACTGAATAATTTGTCATTTTTGTTCCATTTCCATGATTTGTAAAATCTTTATGTAAGAATTTGTATTACACTGAAGAGTTTTATTTATTACTAGCTGTTATCAGGCATGCTACGCTACACCTACTTTCTGCATCTATAAAAGAGAAAATAAATTAGAAACCAAATAATTAATATTAAAATCTGTAACAATTTGAGCTCATTGTTTCGAACTCGTGATCTCCGAACTGTGAGTCATAGACGATTTTAACCTAGCCTATGACTCTACCCGTATCAAGACCTACCATTATTCCAAGTTTGGTCAAAATCGGTCAAACGGTGTGGATTTGTATAAGGAACAAACATACTGACAGACAGCTGGTAGACGTTTTTGACCCAGCCTATACACTCCCCGTATCATGACCTACCTGTGTGCCAAGTTAGGTCAAAATCGGAAGAAGGGTGTGGATTTGTATAAGGAACAAACATACAGGCACACAGCTCATAGAATTTTTTGACTTAGTCTACGAGACTTCCTGTATCAAGACCTACCATCATTCCAAGTTTGGTCAAAATCGGTCAAACAGTGTGGATTTGTATAAGGAACAAACAAAGAAACAGACAGACACATGATTTTTATATATATAGACTATATATACACACAGTAAATATCCTGGCTACAAAAGGGTGGTAACGTATAGAAAACCCGTCCTAAAATTCGTAGTTAATAATAATGGACGTTAAAATTTAAATAAATACAAGCATGTCTCAAGTCACTCGCAGCAATCCCTACAATCGAATGGCTGTTCAAAGCTAACAACTTAGAACTTAAAACTATTAGCCAACTAAAATGCTATTAATCAAAAAAGAACTTTATTTTTTCTAAACTAAGTGATCTTATTTAATTTATTTTTGAGATTTTAATGGCACAATTTTATCGATGAAATCAACATATCGGTTATAACAGTAATTCATTTTTTTAATTTAATTAGTGAAGTTGGAAATTAATTGTAACTGATAAATAACTGTGGCACTAGCGTATATAGAAAATAATTTCGGGGGGGGGGGGACTGGTAGCACCCAGGCATTTGGGGGTAGAGAACATTTTAAATATTTTAGTGTAAAATGGTGAGTTCTAAGTAGACCAGGGTAAATGTAGAAGACATTTTTTGTTTTTATAGGCATTTTTTACATGAAATGTCCTCACCAAAAAAATGTTTTGGGAGGGGGGGCTGCAGCCCCCCTTATATATGCCCATGAACGGTGGAGTCACTGTGTACAGGAATGTGATGATTTTTTTTTATTTAGTGTTGAGGTACAATGGTCCATTATTATTACAAATAGATTTTAATCCTTTTAAAATTTAAATTGATATTTATCATTAATAAATTAAAACCACTTTGGAACAGGTATTTATTTTTTTATAAACAAACAATCATCAAATACCTGATAGGAGTTGAGTATTGAGAGTTTGGAGGTTCTGATTGTTTTCTGTGGCTGAGCATCCATTTATTTGTTCCTCGTGCTTACTTTTTGGATGTGTTATTGCATTCTGAAAAAGTAAAAAAATTAAAAAAAAGGAAAATTATTCTACAAAAATAATTTTTGATTAAAAAAAAAAAAATAAATAATATTGTTGAAGAAACTGACAGGAGTTGCTTCGTCTAATGGTTTAAAACATTAACTTATATTAGCGACCTTTCGAACCTGCTCAGGTTCACTTATCAGCCATCTAAATAAAAAAAAGTAAAATATAGAGTAAGGAGGAAACTTCTCCAATGTTACTAATAACAATACAAATACCTTAAAGGAGGCATATAATAATGCAATATATTAGGTACCTTATATTGAGTTGTGTTAAGGTCTATTTTAGTATTAAACTTCATTTTAAGGCCCATAAATATTGAATTTTGAGAGTGAATGTTAAATCCGGGTAAGAATCTTCTGAAAGGGTTTAAGAATACTGGTCAAATAGTGGTGACAAGTAAATATGGTGGTGACAAGTTATATTCACACTTAGAGTTAACCTGCAAGTGTGCCAACATAATCTGTATATTATAACTGAAATTTGAAGTTTTAATCTTTTAATAATTTTTGCTGATATTTATACTGTCAGTTTTGTAATTAATGGTCAAATCTTCATTTCATAATAAAAGTTAATGTTTTAAACAATTTTGGGGAGCAACTCCTGCCAGTTTCTTCAAGATTCCATTGATCCTTCCCCACCCTCACCTTCAACTTACAAATATTTTTCTTTTACATTTATTTTAAATTAAAAAAAAAAAAAACATGCAATATTCAACATTTTAAGTTATTTACACTGATATAATCATACATTACGCCTGTGGACATGTAGAGTAATCATAACTATTAAATAATCAAATATTATATTCAAACAAATATGCCAATTTTAAGAGCAACAATTCAATTTTTTGATAAAACGAAAATAATACAAATATGAAGATTATCTGTTAATATTTTGTTTATTCTTTTCTTATATACTTCTAAATAATGATGAGTTTTTCTGAACAATTTCAACCTCAGGACTTTACTTCTTCTAGAGTGGCAACAGTGGAAATTGTTTCTGCACAAATTGGAGTTCTTTAGCTTGAAAATTGTTTAGTTATATTGAAGGAAAAAAGTAGGATTTCCTTACAATTCAATTGATTTCAAGAGGCTCCTAACTCTAATTCTTGTAAGTGACACCATGGTCTAATGTTTTAATTTTGAAACTGCTTTGTCTTTGCAGAAGCTATTATTAAATTAATATTTGCTATTTTGGTAAAAACATTTGTGAAATTGGTTCAATAATGGCTGACTATGAAGAGCAGCACTTATTAGACTTAGGTATGAAGCATACCAGGGACAAACTGTCTAGTACTTTATTGTTCAATGGCTTTTCAATTAGTTATTTTGTATGAATTCTTAAGAAATTATAAATGAATATATTCTGTATTTTGTTATAAAAATTGAATATCGATAACATATAGTATGTAGCTCAGAGATTCTCAAACCTTTTTAGTATACTGCTCACTTTAGAAAAAATGGAATACTCAAAGCCCCCAAAAATTCTTCTATTATTTTTTTTTTATTATTTTTTTTTTTGGGTCTTTCCATGTCAAATCAACAAGGGTCACAACCCGACCTTCTTGGATTTTAATAAAATTTGGTAGGTTGGTTACTCTAACAAAAAATAACCAAAAACAATTTTTTATCTCTTTCCGTTTTTTAGTATTAATTTTCAAAGTATTAAAAACCCGCCTTTTTTTGGTCAACTGGAAAATGTTAATTCCTTGATAGATTGAGTTCTATTTTAGCTAGAACAGTCAGCATAGTCTCATTGTTTAGCTTATTAAATGGACTTTATTATTATTATTATTATTATATTATTTGATATACAACAAGACCAACTTATTACAAATTTTACATTTCAAACAAATTTTCGAAAACTTGCACGTAACGGTTTTCGAAAAACTGTACTTTTAAAATTCTGAAAAAAATATGTTTGAATCTTCAGTTCATTGACTACATATGCTGTTAGTTTCATTGTGGGGTGGGAACGGGATCATTTTATAACATAATTTTGACTTTATAATTGTCACTGCGTAGTTGGTAAAAATATGGTAGTGAAGTTGAACTGGTAACTGATTTAGACACAGATACAGTAGCCTTTAATGAAAAAAAAATATGTGGTAGTTTTATTGCCTCAACAAAAATGAGGAGATGGATGAAATAAAATTTAATATCCAACATGTCTCAATTATTACAAATTTCATTTTTCAAAAAATGTTTTACATAATTTGAGACTACAAATGAAGCTGGTAAAAAAAAAAAAAAAAAAAAAAAAAAAAAAAAAAAAAAAAAAAAAAAAAAAATAAAAAAAAAAAAAATAAAATAAAATAAAAAAAAAAGACCATTTATAAGATTAAATAAACGGTCATATCCATTTTGTGCTATTGTGTGTAACTGTGTAATTTGTTGAGTACACATGCCAGCTACCACTGGTTGTCATATTCGCAGGCAATAAAACCACCACATATTTTTTCATTGAAGGCTACTGGATCAGAGTCTAAATCAGTTAAAATTATGTTGTAAAATGTTCCCATAATGAAACTAACAGCATATGTAGTCAATGAACTGAAGATTGAAATATATTCAGAATTTTAAAAGTACAGTTTTTCAAAAATCGTTTTGTACAAATTTTCAAACATTTTTTTGAAAAATGAAATTTGTAATAATTGAGACGTGTTGGATATTAAATTTTATTTCATCCATCTCCTCATTTTTGTTGAGTACACATGTCAGCCACCACTGGTCGCCATAATCACAGGCAATAAAACTACCACATATTTTTTCATTGAAGGCTACTGGATCTGTGTCTAAATCAGTTACCTACCAGTTCAATTTCACTTTTATTGAAGTTCGAGTAAAGTTGAGTCTTAATTTTTTTCTTAATTAAAGGAATGAAAGGGTGCAATTTCTGGGTTCCAGTAATTTTTTTTTTTTTTTTTTTTTTTTTTTTTTTTTTTTTTTCAAATCTCCCCTTTAATTCCATTCAAGGAGTAGTTAGAGCCATTAGGATTCAAAATTTCAAAAAAAATCTAAGAGGGTAGGGTTGTAAACAGTACTTTCATTGGTTGAATTGACATGGAATGGCCCTTTTTACTTTTAAATAGGTGAAAAGTCTGGGTAGTGACATTTGTTATTCTACTAACTGGTAGATACAGTATTACAAACAGTAAATTAAGAGAGATTAAGGTGTAGCCTGGAGGACCTAGACTACAGGAGAGGAGAGGTGTTCCTCGCCCGACTGAGTATTGGGTCAATCCATTTGAAGTGAACCAAAAAAAAAAAAAAAAAATAGTCTGCTTGACCATTTTTAATTTATTTTATTTTTCGATGTGTTTTTACTACACAAACTGAGGGTCCAAAACAGATTTTTTTAAGATTTCATCACCATTTTCACCGTTTACCTGTGGCACCCAGTTTTGTATTGAATCACTGCATCATGCTACAAGATTCGAACTGGCATAATTTTTTTCAACACTCTCTCCCCTACAATACAGTTCCATAGCCATAATTGTCTATGCAAATCTTACCAGTCTAAATGGTCTCCAAAGTTGGGGGCCAAAAATTGAGGAATTCAACTTTTTAGGAATTAAAAAAACTATGAAGGAGAACTTTATCAGCATTCATATTTTTTTAGAAGTCAGATATCACTGGGTAGTCGCATTGTGTAGAGTATCAGCTTTAACAACTAACTCCTTAATGTTTTATGAATTTTTGAAATTTTGATTTTTTAAATTTTTATAAAGTTTGAGGTTGTATATCTCAGATGAGACTGGATAAAAATCCATGATCTTTACACACTATGTAATCCTAAATTATAGCAAAGAGGAGTTATTTGACTCTGAACCAAGTTATGAATTTTTGAAATTTTTGTAGTTTGAATTTTTTTAATTTTTGTAGTTTAATGCTCTAGTTCATCCATGAAAATCGAAATTTCAAAAATTCATAACTTGGTTCAGAGTAAAATACCAATAGTGAAATTTTTACTCAAATTTAAAAAAAAAAACTTTACAAAAATTTAAATTTCAAAAATACAATGCGACTACCCAATGATATCTTACTACTAAAAAAATATTAACTCTAATAAAGTTCTTCTTCATTGTTTTTTTAATTTCTAAAAAGTTGAATTCCTCAATTTTCGACCCCTAACTTTGGAGAAGATTTGCATAGGGAATTATGGCTATGAAACAGTATTGTAGGGGAGAGAGTATTGAAAAAAATGATGCCAGATCCAATCCTGTAGCATGATGCAGTCCAGAGATAATCAATTTAACGCAAACGTCTTCAAAGCGAAAAATCGCTACGTGATTCAAATCAAAACTGGCTGCTACATGTAAATGGTGAAAGATAAAATTAAAAAAATAAAAATCTATTTTCAACTTACAGTTTGTATAGTAAAGACATATCGAAAAACAAAATAAATTAAAAAAGGTCAAGCAACCTACCTTGGATCAGTTCAAATGGATTGAACCTATTAGGAGAAGGAAGCAATGGAGTAATTATTAAATCGGAGCATTATTACTGCCAAAAATATTTTATCTGAATGGACCCCTAGGTCTCAATTCGAGGTTATCAGTAATGAGTGAAATTACAGGTGACAATACAACTGAAATTGGAAATTTTCTATTCCAATAGAAAATATATATACAGGTAGAAACAAAAGTTTACATACACTTGAAAAGAAATTCAATCGGGAGTAAGGAAAATTGGGTAAAATATGAAAAAATGGTAGAATTGAGTGCAAACCCTTATTTTAATTCTGTCTAACAATAACAACACATTTGGGTTAAAAAAAAATTGTAATTATAATAAGTTAATTGTATTTGAAAAACTCAAACATCGGGAGGAACAAAAGTCAACATACACTACAAAAAAAAAAAAAAAACACAAAAAGTTTGAAATTTAATTCTTTATTGGTCCTCCTTTGGTTCCTTTGGTTAGAATCAGAGCAGTAAGTTTTCGTGGCATAGAAAGGGCAAGATATTAGGTAATATTTGGAGCTATTTTCTTTCGTTCCATCATTATCAAACATTTCAAGTATTTTTTATTTTATGCTTTGAAATAGTCTTAATGTGACTCAATAAATACTCGATTGGATGACTGAGGAGAAGGAGGCAACTGTCTGGGTGCATTAGAGACTAATCATTCTATTACAAGTTGAGCAGCATGGTTTGGATCATTATCCTGTTGGAAATCCAATTACTTCCCAAACCTGCCTTTAGTACAGATAGTTTTAAATTAAGTCTTTGAATGTCCAAGCAGTCAAATCTATTCATAGTTTTCTCTATGAAAACTAGGTTTCCCACTCCAGCTGATGACATACTTCCCCAAACCATCACAAACCCACCCCCATGCTTCACTGTCGGTACGCCATTTTTATTTTTTAAGCACTCATTTTTTTCTCCATACTTTAGTAGTATTGTCATTCCCGAAAAGGTTAAATTTTGATTCGCCAGTAAAAAGCTCTCTGTCCCACAAATTTAAATCTTTACCTTTGTGTAAATATGTGAATTCCGGTAGCTTCTTTATTTTTTTATGATATGACTGGTTTTCTCCTGATCACCTGATTAAAAAATCCATGTTGTCCTAACATCCTCTCACTGCTATGGGGTGCACATTAATTCCCCTTGCAGAAGCAACATCCTGAGCGAGATATTTAGCAGTTTTTTTGGTTCACACTTAATTGTTTTCATAAATTTCACTTATCCCGATCGGTAAGTTTTGGAGGTTTAGCAGTACTAGGCTGATTAAATAAACTTTTGCTTAGATAATAATTTTTTTTTTTATTGGTTGAATACTAGCAGGGCTTCTTTTAAGTTTTTCAATCACTGAAAGCCCTTCTTTAAAAAAATAAATATCAATTCCTTGTTGTACTATGGGAATTTCTTTCTGAGTCGACCTCAAATTAAAAAAAAGAAGAACTTAAATTTATAAATAATTTAAGGACTTGTAATTTTCATTACTTTCTACTCTTACTGACTAAATGAATCACACAAAGCTGGATACAACATATTAATCCTTGTTCAATTCTATCACAACAAGTGTTTGCTGACTTTTGTCCCAGGGCCAATTAGTTTTATTAGGCATCCAGCTATAAAATAAACATTGGTCAAATATTTTTATATGCAATAGCTTCTCAACACTAACCTACTTCAGATTATAATAATTTTTTTTTTTTTAAACCTCTATTTAGTTTAAATTTAATCAATTTGTTAAGTGTATGTATACTTTTGTTTCTAACTGTTATACCAATATAAAGAATCACATCGAGCATTTCATGAACTATTGTTAACAAGTTACACACCAGAGTATTTTGTTTTTTCGTCATGAAACTTGGTATATAGTATTCCCCTAGCAAATGATTGAACGAGTTCGTTAAACAACAAAATTGGTTTATCTGGAGTGGGGGGGGGGGGGGGGTTACTGTGGGGGTTATTCGCCCATACCGGTCGCAATTATTGTTGTATTGCAACAAAAAAATAATACATAAACATTTTTTAAATAACTCTTCAGATTTTTTATTGTTTAAATAAAATAATACAAAACCCTTTGAATTTAATGAATTTGAATTAAATATCTAACCGATTAGGGGATCCTGCCTGGAATTCTTGAACGGCGAAGGACCATGCCTCTCCCCTCCAAGAATCTGTCTGGCATGAAAGGATTTTGAGCCCTCATACCAGCTGTTTCAAATTCGATGTTCTCTGACCCGTATTTATCTTATTGAGTAATAAAGGGACGTTAAACAATAAGAATTAATTAATCTTATTGCTGCTATACGTATACATCAAACTGGCATTTTGTTGGAGCCCCATCAACAACGGAGGTTTACAATACCTACAAAATGTAAGTTATTATTATCGACAAGAACTCCTGGAAATCAGACCTCTTAAATATTATGAGATTTTAAAGGATCGGTAATATTTAATTTAAAATAATTCTTTTTAAAATAGTCAACGCTATCAGTAACGACCTAGAAATCAACTACGCCTAAACCGTGTTCGTAATCTATAGTATGGAGCTCAGTGATTCTCAAATTTTTCTGGTATACCGTACACTTAAGGAAAAAATGAATATTCAACGCCCCCAGAAATTCTTCCTCAAAATCAGGATTGGGCAACCTTTGACATGTTGTGGGCCAAACTTTAGTGTGCAAATACGTTCGCGGGCCGATGGTTCAAAGTAAAATAACATCGGATTTTAAAGTAGTGTTCATAATTTTTAGCGATAGATATCATACATGAAATAATACGACAATGTTATTGTAAAACAATTTATTAAAATAACAAAATGAAATGAAAAAAATTGGTACAACATTATAATTAAATCGTGAAATTTAGAATTATTACAAACTACAAAAGTTAAATAGCGGGACAAAATCAATGAGACACTCTTGACTGCTTGCTCACTTGATTCCGCTGGAGCAAGCGACAAATCTCGTCTCACTCGATTTTCCTCATTTGGACTGAGAGTGAGAAATTAGTGTAATATTATTATTATTTTTTTTTATTGGGGTTTTCAAAATGTCCCGAGGGCCGGTTGTTGCCCACATACGTTCTAAATGTTTAACTTCCGAATAAGTGAAAAGTCTAGAGCACGGTTTCCCAACCTTTATTTCGCCGACCCTCCCCAAACCAAAAATAATATTTTCACGCCCCCTTAAGTTTCACAGCACAAATAAAAAACGCACATTTTTTTATCAACTATATTTTTTATTTGAATTTCAAATACAGATATAATACATGCATTTAGTATGGATATTTAACAGAAAAGTACACTTGAAAATCACTAATAATGTATTTAGTTATTTTTTTATATAATGGCGCTTCTGCATCTAGGCCATTAGCGCCGCACTAATAATGTACTAACGAGAAACTTGAGCAATGATTAAATCGCAATCGACGACAACACGATTGAGCTGTTTAGTTTTTATTAAAACTAGAGCTGAAAATCCTGTCTCGCATAAATAATTGGATGCAAATGGGATAAATATTTTTGAAGCTAGAGAAGCATCATTCGGATTAACGAGGAATCGTTTGATACAAAACTTCTCTAATGTCAAGAGTTGAAAGTTACCTTTCATGGTCGAGTCAGCCTTCATTTCTAGGATTTCTTCTTGAACTTCTTGTGGTAAATACATTTTTTTCCGGAAATATATACGAAACGATTACGCCCCTCTGACATTTCTCTTCGCCACCTAGTGGGGCGTGTCCCCCTGGCTGGGACTCCTGGTCTAGAGTGTATTGTCGTGACAGATTTTTAACATGTACTGAATTTTGGCTCTATAAAAATGTACTGAATTGATGAAAATTCAAATATCCGTACGTTTAACAAAGGAACAATATGTGTATAAATAAATAAAATTATTTTACATTTATTCATTCCGTTATCATTCTACCCCCCCCCCCCCCACCTATTATTATTTTGCACCTTCCAATATTATTTAAAGTTTCAATCGCCCCTTCAAAGGCCTAAGCGCTCACTGTGGAGCGGTACCACCCACTTTAATATTATTCAATTATTTAAAAGTAATAATATGATTGTTCTATGTAGATATCCTTAGGAGCGGTCCAGCATTTTCTTCATATATTTTAATAGGAACGCGAAACCTTATTTGATGAAGGATTTAAACTTGACTAGGTAGGAAGTCTGGTTTAAACTACAAGGAATATAAGAATCCTGAAGATAATAAAAGGAGATGAGTAGAAGGAGAGGGATCCTTACAATATTTACATTTATTATTTACTTACAATTAAGGAGTGCATGCTTGGAATGAGAGGTTGATCCTTCATTAAACGAAGGAATGGAAAATAAGCCATTACCTTCATCCTCTTTCCTTTCCTGTCTTAGTCACGGTCTTCCAAGGGCCAAACGAGATCGTTAAGCTAACCAGTATTATTCTAATCTTAAATACTCCTTCGTGGATTACGATTCCGAGATGAGGTTATTAATTTGACAATTGCTATCAATTAAATATGCATTTTTAGATAAATATTAATAAAACGGCGGGAGGAATAGTCGAGAGAACTGTAACAATAGTACAATTTTCTTTAAAAATAAATCAGTAGATCGTTTTATAATCGTGCGACGTTTTATATATATATATATATATATATATATATATATATATATATATATATATAAATCAGTCCCGTAACAGGCCACGAGGACCCGGAGGTGCAGATACTGTAGAGTTATCTGATCCTTAAGCATACGGCACACAACGGAAATAGTGTGGTCAGTACGATGCTCCTGCCGCCTAATTTGTCCCTTTGCAGGTAAATAATTAAATGCTGGGAGAGCCTTGGGACGATCTGAGACCCCAAATCCAACCCTCGAACGACGACGCTAGATGATAAAAATGTTTAGTGCGTGCTCAGGTTTTGAACCTGGGTCCTCCAGTTCAAAGGTCAAGTGCTCAACCACTGAGCTAACCTCGTCCCCCCACACACACATATATATGAGTGTGTGTGAGTAAATGTACATATATTTTATTAGTATTATTGTTTGGTGTGGACCGGTTCTTTGGCAATTAACACAAAGAACAGTATCCTCAGAACCACTTATTGTTGGAAATCATAATACTTATAATATTTCAAATACGTGAACAGTGCTTATAGTCATCTAATAAGATTATACAGTTCTCTGTTTTTTAGTTAGTTCAGTATGGTGTTCATGTACTGGCTATCATTGCCTAAAAGTTACTGCATATCATTCGGGATGTTAAAATTCCGTCTTCACTGACAGTCTGTCAGGAAATGTGCGATCGTATGTTCTTTGTTACATGTACTTCATATAGTTTTATGCCGTCTTGTCATAAGGTACTCGTGCATTAGTCGAGTATGTCCCATCCTTAGCCTAGCAAGAACTATTTGTTCACTTATCTTTTCTCGATGTCTAGATTATTGTCAACTAGCTGTGTCCATATGTAGTTCTAAAGTTGTTTTATTGGCAGTTTTGTAGTTTTTAAGTATTGTAAGTTTTTTAAGTCCTTGAGTTATTTGTGGAACGTCAGTTTCTTATCGGTGCGTGTTCTGTTAGGAACCTTTGTTCCGTTCTTGCCAGTTTAAGATAATACCTTGCCCTATCCTTTGACAAGTAGCTTTGCCTCTCTCGTGCCTGTTCAGGCATTCCAAAACCTGTTTATTTCTTCTTCATCCAATACATTGATTTCTTTCCTGAAAAAGGTTTTTGATATTTCACGGAATAGCTCAGGACCATAGATTGACACTGCCGATCCCTTCTTTGCCAGTTCATCAGTTTTAGCGCGGTTCCTCCCTCCCCATAGGGAGGAACCCTGCTTATAAGGTTGATCTCATGACGCAATCCGGAAGTGCCGACTAGAAAATTTTGCGTTTCAGAACCCCTAGAGGCCGAAAATGATAGTGGTTAAAATTTGTATACATACATATATATATATATATATATATATATATATATATATATATATATATATATATATATGTATATATATATATATATATATATATATATATATATATATATATATATATGTATGTATATTTGTCTGTTCGCTCTGTAGCTCCCAGACGAATGGTCCGATTTTGATGAAATTTGGTACAAAAATCTTTCGTCTAATTTGAAAGGTCAAGTTCGTTAACCAGCAAAATCCGCCCACTGGAAGATGGCGTTTGGGGATTGTGCTAGGAAAATGAATGAAACCATTTTCAAGGCGATAGCTTTAACCGTTTTCGATAAAATTGGAAAAATAGTTTTTGAATACCGTTTTTGGTTTGGGTACTTAAAATCATGGGAATCAGTTGAAACATTTTTTGCATGTTTGAATTTCATTAAAACTAATATGTTAAACTTTTGGTTACGTTTGGAGTTAAGGAAGGGTTAGTGTAAAATATTTCATGAACAGTCATGAAAAGTTTTGGGAACTTCGTATACTTTCATTAATATCTCGAACACGGTTGGGAAATCGTGGTAAGTAGACAGAAACTATTTGAAAGCTTACTAAATTCTCTACAAAAAAGATTCTAAAACTATTTTTGATCAGGTTAGGTCAATCGGAGAAATAAGTGCTTAAAACTTCAAATACGTCTGTTTTGTTCTTATGAACGGGTTTTTGTCGTTCTTTTTGTAATTTTTGTCTCTTCCCCTTAGTTTTTTATTGTTTTTTATTTTTGTAATTCTTATATTAGGTAAATGTATTTGTGTTTAAAACAGGATAGTTAAAATGAGAACCAATTTTCTGTTGTTAGAAATAGATGAGTTAGAAAAATACGAGCACCTTTGCATAAATTCCTAGCAACCTGAAAATTTGCATGAAAGATAAGGACAACATTATAAGGGAATTGGGAAAAGCCCTTATCGATCCCATGAGTGCATAGAATTTTTTCGAGGTCAAAGTTCGCTAAAAAAGGTTTTTAGGAATTTTCAACGAAACGTTTTGTTTTATGGTAAAAATAGTTCAGACAAAAATTGTAGATTGAGCAATTATGTACAAAACTTGTCTTCACACTTTTTTTCATTAGATTAACCATTTCTGAGAAAAGGCGATTCCAGAATTATCTTTAGTTTTATTCAACATAATATGCCAGACTCGGCTGGAAGTTTGACGAGGAAACAATGGTTTGGCTACCTGCTCCTCTTTCTAATGTCCTGACAATAAGTACCGTTACAGCCCCAGCCATAAGCCTCGCAAAATGACCTGCTTGACATTTGATAATATTAAACTCGAGAATCTGTGTCTCTGTTTACTTCAGTTATTAATTTTTATTTGTGTTGTACGCCTTATTTTTTAATTGGGTGCTGTTATTTTGATTGCATTTTTTTTTTCAATAAAACAAAGCTAGTAAATGAGAAGGATGTTCACGCTTATATAGAAAATAATTTTGGAGGGGACTGGGAGAATTTTGGGGGGCCTGAAAGGATTTTGGGGGGTATGGGATAATAAAAATCTAGAACATGGAATAGTTAGACAATTAAAACGCTATTACGCCCAAAAGAAATTATTTTTTTCTGAACTAAGTGATCTCATTATTATTTTTAAGGTTTTTACGATACATTTTTACCGATTGCGGGGGGGGGGGGGGGAGCAGCCCTTTCAGCCCCCCCTTATATACGCCCATGCACGTTTTTGTTTTATTTTATTGATGTATAGAGCTTTACTTTAGAATGAGAGCTAGATTGTGTAATTTCCGCTTCTGTGTAAGCTACTACTGCCGGTTTTCCTGACGCCTTAATATCTCTTTTATTCAAGATGTTCGAGAGGATGTTGACAATTTTCACGTGATATATATACAAAAAAAGAAGTTTATTTCTATTCTAAGATTTTTAAATGATATTAGGGTTAAGAACGGAACCGCGCTAAGATGATGCAGTTTCCTGCGAGTCGGACTTTTTTTCATTACTATCAATGCCCTCATGACCCACAAGTTTAGAATTTAGAGAGGGAACGAATTTAGCCTGGTTAAAATTAAAGGGAGCTCTGTTGAACTTTAGAAATTTGCTTCATTTTCCCTGCCGAAGAGGTTACTTCTTCTGACGTGGTTTATACTTCAAGAAAACAGATAAACTTTTCTTCCTCTAGTTAAGGGAAGAATTTCAAAAAATTTTTTTCGTGGATCTGAGTGAAGACAGTTTGCTTATTCAAATTTCTCTCGAAGAAAGAGAAGGGTAATTTGGCGGACTGAAGGCTAGCCATCAAACTGCCGGTGCCTTAGCCTTACTAATTATAAGAAGGAGGTGTGTTCCTGATGCTTTACAGCTTCTTGTCTGTCTGGCAAGTTTTAAAAACCGACCTGGGGGCGGGGATTTGCTGCTCTCTAACATGCCGCAACTTCTATAACAACCTGCCCTATCTCACCCCCCACCTCTTCTTACCCCTAACTTATAATTTAATTAAGTATATTATGAGGGTGTTGTTGACGTGGAGTTTTGGACTTTAAGCTGGATAAGAAGTCTGACCGCCTTCTTGCACACTTCTTACTTACAGCCTTGAATCATTTAAGGAAGAAACTTACAAACTACTCAGTGGGTTACCAGTTTTGGAAATCCTTTCTCATTAAAGATTTCTTATAATGTGTCAGCATCATTTTATTACAGTTTTCCTTAATGATATTTCAGTTTCATTGATATGAGGATAACAGCTGGCTATTAGAGGTTTTTAGCCTAGGATCAGTGGTTTCTGCGCGTTCTTATATCCCCCACTCCTTGTGGACTGATTTCGCTTATTTTTCTAAGATTTATTTTTAATTAATTAGGAACGATATATACAGAATTACGTTGAAAGAAAGCATAAATAAAGGCAAGTACAGGAAATTAATGATTTCATTATAGGGTAAAACCAATTCGTAATTAATCGATTCAGCTTATATTCGTAATTTTTTTTTGGCTGTAAATGGTTTGCTTGGAAAGCAATGGACTTAAGAATTTAATAATAATAATAATGTTGTAATTTGCTCTGTAATGAATGTTTGTCAGTGGTAACTATATTCTGTTCATTCGTTCGTATAGAAAACATCACACACCAACAAACTGTACGATTGCCGAGTGATTAAAAGCTGAAAACAGGTGAAGGGAAATTAAAAA
Source organism: Gonocerus acuteangulatus (assembly GCA_946811695.1). Lineage (NCBI taxonomy): Eukaryota > Metazoa > Arthropoda > Insecta > Hemiptera > Coreidae > Gonocerus > Gonocerus acuteangulatus. The sequence goes on along the minus strand of OX328124.1, from coordinate 47,415,435 downwards.
ACCGCGCTAAAAGTCCGACTCGCAGGAACTGCATCATCTTAGCGCGGTTCCGTTTATATCCCTAGTGTCATTTGAAAAGCTTAGAATAGAAATAAACTTCTTTTTTTATATATATCTAATCTTTTTTTTTTTTTTATTATAACCATTCAGGAGCTTTCTGTTTCTAAGAGAAAACGGTTATAAAAGACATTTTAATGAGACCATCTTAGGCGGAAAAATAAATGCTTAAAACCTCAAACGCATTGGTTTCTTTGCTTTGAACGGTACTTTCCATTTTATTCCTCAGTGTTTTATTATTTATTGTTTTTTATAATTGGGTTTAGCAGTAAAGTTAATTTGCTACTAAAACATACTTAAAAAGAGAACGAATTTTTGTTTTTTGTAATATAGCTTTCCAAGCAAAAGTCGAAGAGGTGGAGTGAGTAATTTTGCTACTGTATGTTTTTAGTGCATTATGACACCTAAATCTCACTTTTTTCTAAATATCTTGATGTAGGTGTTTAAAATTTATACAAAATACTATGTTCACTTATCCCAAGCTTTACAAATGAGTCGGATTTTTTTTTTAATTTTTTTTTACGCCGCATCAACATCTGGGCCATTAGTGCCGACATCCAAAGGGCAGCGAGGAATTTTCTCAACGAGAAAATTCCTGCCGCCGCGGCGGCGCGCCGGGGGGAATCGAACCCACCATCTCCGGTATATGAAACTAAGGCGTAGCCACTAGACCACTGGAGATCACTGCTGTTTATTCCTTACATGGTCGCCCTTTATTTTATTTCATTTATTCGTGTAATTTATTTTCTTAGTATTCTTTCTTTTGTTTCAAGTTTAACTTCACGTAATAATAAAGTCATGCGTACACAGAGATAGTCGCCCAAATTACAGTAACTTAAATTCTTAATTAACTTTCACTTGACAGGAAAGAGGATTTTTCCCACATAGTTGGGCCAGGGCTTATGTTTGACCCTGGAGTATGTTGGCCGGAGGGCGGTGACTCCTGGAGGTGCTCGGCCCCTAATGAATTGCAGAACACCATCCAAGGAGAGTCCTAATTACTAATTACCGCAGGACACATGCTACCAGTGACAATATGTATTATTCATAGGCAGGATAATTTTCCGCTCCTCTTCCCCGGTCACGGTCCCGGCGGGCATCCTTACCACTGGTATATATACTTATTTCAATCATCCCAGTCTAGAGTCCATGAGGAATAGAATTAATATTATCAGAGTGTTAATTTGTGGTTCATTATTATGTTCACCGCTTTTAGCACTCGAGGAAAATTGAAATTGGCGAAAATGGCAATTGAGATACAGGTTACTTCAGTAAAGCCCAGTTCGCGGCTTCCTCAAGACAGACTCAACGAAATAGGGCGCTCTTTCAACCAACCAAAGGACAGTAATTACAGTTTGTTTGTAGCACTTTACGAAGGCACTCATGAAAGAACCTTTGAAACATTTCTTCAAACTTTCATCCACCCAATATATATATATATATTTGGGTCGAGGTATGTCTCAAAGGTATATATATATATATATATATATATATATATATATATATATATATATATATATATATATATATATATATATATTATTATAAATTCCCATATCGGCCATTATTAGTACTTCCTTGTAAGGAAACTCGGTAGACCAATGAGAAAAGTGTCAAAATCGGTCCATTAAACCGGGTTTACTCCGGTAAAATAGTCAGCTGACCGATAATCGATATGTCATATGTTAATCGATCAGCTGACATAGGATTCTTTCAGATAACTACCATTCTGGACTTGGCATTACTAGTGGAAGGTTCACCTCCTCAGGTTGAGGCTGTAATTTTTTTTTCTCTCCTGAAGAGGCACCAAAAGGGTGTGATACATGAAGGAAAGAAATACAGTTATTGAGATTATTTGATGAAGTTTTTTTTTTTTTTTTATTTTTTGACCTTCCGCCTATAATATAGTTAATTATTTTATTTTGCTGTATTTGTTAAATTACTCAAATAAATATTAGCTAGAATATGTACTAACGCTATTTCCTAAATATTGGTAAATATTTCTATGGATTTTGTTAAGGTAACTAGGGTATAAGGTAAGATAAGGATAAGGGACGAGCTCCTCCTCTAGATGGCCCCTCGCTTCCCCTTATTGGCTCTATAAATCCAAATTACACCATAATACCAGTTTTTAATAAGGGTGCTCCCTCCCTCCGATGAAAATAAAGGTGTTATAAGTAGCACACCATAGGAATGGCCTTCTAAATGGACTAACAGTGTTTTTGTAAGGTCTTCATTAGATAAAACGACATCTTATTTCGCCTTTTTATATTAATTTAAAAGCCTTGAGGTTTCGGTTATTTTTTTTATGATGATACTATAAAGTAATAAATGTCTATTAGCTTCGTTAAAAAACGTCAGAGGTGACATATTTTGATTAAAACTGATAGAAAAATGGTGAATATTTTTTAACGAAATAGAAAAGCGTACTTTTTTTCCCGTTTTTTAACGGCTTTAACGGCTTATTTGGCTATTAGAGCCGGGCTATCTACAGGTTGCCACCCTTTTATAATGCCAACAGCACGTGGTCGGTCACCCATTCAGAAACTGACCACGCCCGACGTTGCTTAACTTCGGTGATCTACGGGAACCGGTGGCTATTGCCGATGGCAGAAAAGTGTACTAATTCCTTATTTGTCAGTAATTTTAATTTTGCGTACAAAGCGGGTTTAAGAATATTGCCTCATCTTCGGAGCCTGTAAACTACGTCTGACAGATAGAAACACGAGGTAGGCAGTGTTAAACTAAATGTTTTGGCTACTCTCACACCCTTGAGTATTGTCATCTACTTGAGATACACCCTGTATAATGATAGATATATATATAATGCAAATATGCAAAATCGGTCGTAAATTATCATTTGTTGCAATAAATCTATGTTTATAACATTAGAAAATAATGAGACATAGATATTCCCGAAAGTAGATAAATGACCTAAGTGGAAATTAACACTTGGATTACCGGTGATATCAACTTTTCATTATTTTTTTTTCTGTGTGGTTCTGCCAATAGGCGGTCATTAAACCATTTTAACACTGCCTTCGTTTTTGGTGCTACCGGTTATCAAAGTAATTAATATCTATTAATTATTATTGTTTCCATAATTGACTCAGCTTTTGAAACATATTTCAAAGGGCAAAACCTGATATGTTTGTTGTAGTCGCTGTTTCCTGAGGGGTGTGTCCAGTTTAAGCTGCTCGCTCATGTGAGATCAACTTTTCTCCGGTAAGTTTTTTTTTTTTTTTTTTTTTTTTATTTAGTATTTATTTAGTATTTATTTATTCGAAATCTGTACAGGTTAACAGTACAATGATCAAGTATGTTGATCCAGATATTATGTACAAGTTGAAAAAACTGGTAAAAGTAAAAAAAAAAAAAAAAAAAAAAAATACAAAATTTGGAAGAAGCAAACCATGGTTGGCACTACCAGAGGTTTCTCAATAAATATTTTATTGATCATGAAAAGATCAGGCAAGTAAATTGTCTCGGGGCCACTGTCTCTTAAGCCGCCTGGGGGGATTGTCTGGATGGTATTGGGAAGATAAGGATTGAACTTCAGGATTAGGATGGTAAGACAATTTGGAGTGGAACGTTTGGAAACGGGTTTTAGCGAGGTCAAGGACAAATGGAATGTTGAGGTCATAGTGTAGGGTTTTGTTGGCTACATAGAAAGGGGCATTTACAATTTTACGGAGGACTTTTGACTGGAATGCCTGTATTCTGTTGATGTTGGATGTTTTTGCAGATCCCCAGAGTTCGAGTCCGTATGTCCATATTGGTCGAATGATTGTTTTATATATCGTAATTTTGTTCTGTGTCGATAGTTTAGATCAGGGGTCTCCAAACTTTCCAGCCTTAGGGCCATACTGATTACTCCAGTAGGTTCCGAGGGCCAAAACCATATTATCATTGTTGCCGGTGGTAAAAAGTGAAATAGTCCACTAATGAAAAAAAAAGTCCGAAAAAGTACGTAACGTTTAAAAAAGGCTGCAAATCGGACTAAAGTCCGCAAAACGGCAACTGCATATGATTAATTTTCCGGTCATTATCTGTAATTTCTAGATTAGTCGTAGAGTACGAGCCATGAGGAGTAATTTAGATGTCATATTAATAATTATTCAACATAAAATTAGAATACTTCAGTAAACTAAATTTAATTTGCTATAAAAAATATGTTCTCTAAAAGGAGTTTTCAAGTATGCTAGCTCTCCGCGGGCCGGACAAAATCTGTCCGCGGGCCGGATGTGGCCCTCGGGCCGTAGTTTGGAGACCCCTGGTTTAGATGAAGGTCCAAGGAGTCGTTTAAGTAGTCCGTTTCGTTTGTTCAGTCCTTGTCTTTTCAGTCTCGTTTGAGGGTTCCATGTCAGTCGGCTGTCTAGGTATAATCCTAGATATCGAACCTCGCTGGATGTAAGAATTTCTTATAAAAAGGGGAACATAATTCAAAAAAGTGTGAATAATAAAACAATAAGTGCAAATTGTCTTGTTCGTTAGTTTAAATGTTGTCCATTAATGTTTTCCTTTTGTAGTAAGAATTAATTGTATGTAAATTATCCCCATTATCAGGAAGATGCTATCCATGATTCAGCTGATACGTTTCTAGAACTAATTTAAAGTTCTCATTGTGAACATCTTGTACCCAGGTGAAGGTGTAACTCATACTCATTATCTCGGATCTTCTACACCTGCCGCAACACTTGGTTTGGATCATCTTTGTTCCACCCATCCGCGAAGCTTTCCTATTCCAGGCGCTGAAGAAGATTTGAAACAGAACTCCCAAATTTTTAAAATCTTTAATATTAGTGGTCTAAAAAATTTGAATTGCAGCAAGGATGTCTACTCAAGAGCCTAGTAACATCGTCTGGCTTCACAAAAATTTGACGTAGTTTCGTATACTTCCGTAATATCTCCAAACTGGATCGGAAATCGCAGTAAGTGTAAAATAACTTTTGCAAATCTTAATAAATGTACTGCAATAACGGCTCTATATATTTGATGGTGTGATCTCATTCGGAGAAATAGACGCTCAAAATTTAAAAGAGTCGGTTTCATTCATTGGAACGGGTTTCGTCTCTGTTTTTTTTAATTGGTTGTTTTTTTTTGTGGATTTTTTTTTCATTAAAACACAATCAGTAAACGATTTGTTTTTACAGGGGGTGTTTGCATTTTTCACGACCAATAAAAACAAAATATTATCTGTTTCTATTCCAAATTTCCCAATTAAACAAGAGATAAATAAGGAAACGCACATAGATGACGAACTTGAGTGATGCGGACTATTGAGTGTACGATTCCATAGTTTTGCTCATTTTCTGTTTTTTTTTTGGTGATAAACATTCCATTAGTTTTTAATTTCCTGTTTCCTTTCCAATTCCCAGACATTCCAATGAATAATTATCTGACATATATACATAAATGAGGCGTCTAGAATCAAAATAAGACACATCATTCAAACAAATTTGTTCAGAAAACACCAAAAACAGAAGAAGTGTTATGTTCAATTTTATACATTTGTATAATTTACTTACAAGTTGTAAGTATCATAGAAGAATGTTTTTGAGGAATTTGAGAAGTTTATCTGTTATATTATCCATTTGGAAAGAATTTTTATTTTTGATGTGTCTTACTTAGTTTTAAAAAACGCTAACGTGTGTCTTATTTTGAAGGCAACTTTCCACTACAACATTAAAAAACAGCATGATCTATTGAGTTTTGAAAATCCTTTTCTTTACCAGTATATAGAGGACATTTTGAAGTTGTCAAATCAACTGTTATCTCAAAATCGTAAAAATAGTGATGTGTCTTGTTTTGATTCTAGACGCCTCAAATATATATTGCATCCGTACAGAATATATACTTTATGGACTTATGGTCAGCCATATCTTTACTGAAAGCTGTGTTTTCTACAGTACACTTCTTCACATAAAGATACCAACCTATATTAGTAAAAAAAAAAAAAAATCAGTCCCGTAACAGGCCGCGAGGGCCCTGAGGGGCAGATACTATAGAGGTATCTGATTCATGACCATACGGCACACTAGGGAGATAGTCTGGTCAGTACTATGCTCCGGCCGCCTGATTTTCCCCTTGGCTGCTTCGACTGCTGGAGTCATTAGCACCCAAGGTACCCATTATTAAATTTATTAAAGGCTGGGTTGGCCTAGGGACGGTCAGGGAGGCCGAATTCAACCCATGAACGAAGACACTAGAAGAAAAAATCTTTAGTGCTTGCTCGGGATTTGAACTCAGGCCTCCAGCTTATTAGTCCAGTGCTCTACCACTGAGCTAACCTCGCCCCCAATGGCTTAAGTTATGATAATCACAGAATTAGATTTGCAATTGTTTTTAGAACTTGAAGAAAATTTATTTCTTCGGACGTCATTAAACAGGATTTGATTGCGGACAGCACAAGTACAAATATAAGAGCTAATGTTCTCTGGATATTTTATTGTAGCCATCTTGTGGCGCAAATCTATTCGAAACAAGTAAACAAACAGAGCGCAAAACATTGGTTATTTACTGAATGATTTGTATACTCATATATCAGATTTGTGTATGCAAATTGTATTTTACAAGAGATTTGGCACTGTGTTTTTATACATGACTTCATGTCATAAGTTGTAGTAACAAGTCGAATTAAAGGGTTTTGCCTCCATGATAATTTTATTTTATGAATTGTCCAATGTTTAACTTTAATATGCAATCATACTTAATTTTACAGTTCCAAAAGTGTCATTCTCTTTTAACCTCTGATTTCGACCTTTCATAATTCTTGCTTCTTTGCAACGAACTTCTGTATTAATCGTGTGCATCTAATGGGAATAGTATATTATGAAAATACGCTAAATTGGTTCATTTTAGATCCTTAGCCATTTATAAAAAATAGTAATATAATGTTCGGAGATAATAAGAAACGTGTATACTGAAAACCATTGTGCCAAGGCGATTATTTACTTGTTTACCACTTTCTAATGAATGTTTTCACACACACACACACATACACACACTCACTATTATGCTTTAATTATCAATATTATTTAAAAAAAAAACAGAAATCGAAACTATATTATATATATATATATATATATATATATATATATATATATATAATATAGTTTCGATTTCTGTTTTTTTTTTTTTTTTTTTTTTTTTTTTTCTTTTTTTTTTTTTTTTTTTTTAAATAATATTGATAATTAAAGCATAAAGTTTGCTAAATGCTCAAACTTTTAGTATTAAGTAAATGTTCTTTTTTTGCACTTTTTTTCAATCATGCAAAGAAAATTGTTCAGTTTAAGGAAGTTCGCCAGTCCATTGTAGTTCAATACAAACTCAGTTTCGTTTAAAAGATCTTCTTGAGCAGTTCTCTTTGCTATTGCAGTACAGTAATACCTGCTTGATTGGCACGCCCTTGATGCATCCTCAAGTTACGTCAATGACCCAATCCCATTAGCTTGCACTTGAACCTGTACGTCAAGTGCATGTTGAGCGAGCGTACGGACGGTGCTATTGTAGGCAGGAGAGCTAGGGCAAGTAACAACCACCTGTTCCCTTGCCCTTATTGAATTAATTACTAACATTGTCCGAACTGACAATTAACCGTGGGGATAGCCGTGTAGGTCGCCATTACTCCACCTGAAGCAGTTTAAATATAGTGTGAGGATCGCCTTCAGTTCTATATAAATATAAATTGTTGTTACATTGTTGATTATTTCGAAGGTCCCTCTCTTTTTTCATATTTTGAATGTCTTTAGCAAAATTATCCTCCAATGAAGAAGGACGGCAATACATTATTCGAGACAAGCATTAATGTTTGGTCTGAGAGAATTGGGTGGTGCAGTTTCGTTGTTCGAATTAATTTCGGAAAATTGGGTTACCATTAAAAAACATTAATACAAAAAAAATTATACTAATTGCAAATACAGTAGAACTTGGATAACTCGAACCCCTAGGGATCGATACAAAAGTTCGTATTATCCAAAATTCGAATAAAAAAAAGTTTTTGAAAATAAAGGGCTAAATAATCGAAGTTCATATTTTCACATTTACAAAAAAACAAAACAAGAAAAAAACAATATTTAAAAAAAAAAAAACATTCCGTGAATTGATGATTACGTACATAAGTAATAAATAATTTATCAAAAAAGTAAAAATAAAAGTCTATTGTTTTGAAAAAAAGTAATTTTCATGGGCAAGAAGTTTTTCTTTATTTTTCAGGTAAGTTGGTAAACTGTTAGGAGGAATTCCAAAGTACTAGGCAGTTTCAGATTTTTTCTTGATTCCTTTTTTAACTTCTTTAATCGCAGCTATTTTCTCTCACAACGTGAAAGTTGTATAACTTCTAGGCTTTGACATCCTAAATCAACAACTCACTGAACTGCACTGTACACCAGAAATTCAAGACACAAACAATACAACAGATCTAGGCGTTGACTGACTTATAACTGAATAAGAAATGAAGATCGGAGGGATGGTGCGAGGGAACTCTAGGATAAAACGGCAGGATGGTGTATGTAACTACAACCCCTGGAAGGGAGGAATCGCGACCCACCACTTTGCAGAACTCCTAGAGTCCAAGAACTAGACTATGAGACCGCCGCGATTCTTGTCCCGGAACCCCTACATCCGTATCTTACTATCCGCCCAACCCGATGGGAGAATATTTTCACATGATTTAAGATCGAACACTTCCCATTGGAGGTAACGACTCGTAAAAATTCGAATTATCCAAAATTTTATTCGAATTAACCACGATTTTTTACATTGTTTATGTCCTAAATTCTAGGGACCGAGAGAAATATTTGAATTAAAGACAATTTCGAATTATCGAAGTTCGAATTATCCATGTTCCACTGTATCCCTCAACGTCGAAGCGCTTGTTAATGTTCAGAAATAAAATTGTTATATATAAGTGCATTACTATAAACACACAGAAAGAAGCTATGTGAGGCGTAATAACTATGTAAATATGAAATCTCTTTGTGTGTGCTTGATTTAAAATAATGATTGTGCTCTGGCACTTCTAGACGTATACTTAAATTAATAGAATTGGCGAATAAGGCGGAAGGTCAATAAAATTACGCCACACACTTTCACTCTTTCTATTTCTCTTCCCTACATGTTTCGCACCATTTTGGCGCCTCTTCAGGGGAACATACTTTAAACATAAATTCAGCCTCAACTTGAGGAGTAGAACCTTCCAGCAGCAGGGCCTCATGTAGACTCTTAAATTAATAGGCTAAAATATTTAAAATTATTAGATATACAAGTTTGCTTCCGCCGTTTTTCTATAGATGGCCTTAGCGACAAGTACACGTCGAGCACGTACAGTATAGACGACTTACAATAATCCTTAGAATCTTGTGAACATAACCTGATAGCACCAGTAATTGATTTGTGTTTACATCATGTAGTTATTATTTAATAAAAATGACAACTTATGAGCCGAATTCTCGTCATTACCGGTGTATTTGTTTGTTTGGAGTTTTAGGGCAAACAACCTCAAGGTTATAAATGCCCGAATTTTTTTTGTCGTCTATCTTTAGTTAACTTTCTTAATGTATTAATGTTTTGTGTGCATTGTATGAATGTTTTTCTCTTTTATCAACTCCTATTTTTTTTTATGACATTTCTCTTAAATTAAATAAACATAACAATCCCGTAGTTTGTATTAGGATTAAACTACATTTACAATAATGTTTTATTAATATTTATATTTATAGTTTTTTTTTTTCATAATTTTACTCATTTTTTTCTCTTTATATATTTTGGTATAAACCGGATTCCTTAAGAAAAACTATTATTTTATCAATTATCAATCAAAGGCTTATAGTGAAGCTGCTATGACTGATAGAACATGTCTGGCTGATAGCCCCCGAAAGAATTTAAAAAAAGCCCCCCAAAAAAAATAATAATAAGAAAAAACTACAATAAAGCAAAGAAGCGTAAACAATCATCAAATATAACGCGGCATTCTGTGGCTAATAAGGTGTAACAGATTTTAATCTGTATAAGGACTAGCACGCTGTACGATATGATGAAGACACGAAGGCAGTATGGTATTACTGTAATATAGGCCTGGGTATTACTGTAGAATGGGCCGAGCTGTGAGTACTAATAGATGTTAATTTCCATAGAGGAACAACAGTTGCTGGGTGGGCCGTTAGTCCACATTCGCCGTATAATTGTTTGATTAATTCAAAAGTTGGGGGGTGACAACAGGTGGGTGCTTGTCCCCCGCTCCTACCAAGTACACGACCTGTTGTATCCTACGCTCTTCTACGGTAACGTATTTCTGGCAATTTAGGATTCATTATGGAAGAAAATATTAATAAATGTATTGAAAAATTACAGCAATGTCAAATTAGAGTAAACTTAATGCACCCATTATAAAGACAAATTTTATGCAAAAGGTATTTATTTCATTGTAAAATATTCCCAAAACTCATCCCATTTATTCTCTGACGTTACCTAAAGTTACTCTAAGTGTCGCTACTAATTAATAAAACAAAAAATTGCCAGGAACTAAGACATCTTTGGTTAGGCCTATACAATGGTTATCCCTGGTGTGACTTGGAAGGCTTACCATCTCATAATATAATATTAAGCCCCCCCCCTGGGGGGAGGGGTCCCTCTCAGTCTACGGGTTAACCGCCTAAAGTAATGAACGAGATGCACCGAGGATGGAGCTGTAGACTCCGAAAGCGCTTTGTACATAAAATAAATTAATTGTGGTGAAGACCTATGATATTTGGTTTTCCTATAATATATAAAATATATGTGTTTTAGGTCTACTGACTTCAAAAATGATCCGACTTTTATGACTTATGTTACAAGAATTCTTTCTTATTGTTGATGTCCTGTATAAATCAAGTTCGTTAACCGGCAGATTACGCTCAGTGGAACCCTATTTTTTCGGCAAAAATCACGCGAGCAAAATCATAGCCCATACTGTTTTGTTTTGATAAGCTTCCGGGGAAAAACATTATTTCGGAAAAGTTAAAAGGGCGCATATGCCATTTGCAATTCAAAGTATTTTTGTAAAATATTTGTGCTTACTTTTTTTAAGTATATTACTTATGGGAATGGGTCTCCCGTGGTCTAGTGGCTAGCGCGCTGGATTTATAAGCGGGAGATGGTGGGTTCGATCCCCACCGGCGCCAGAAATTTTCTCATCTCAGGGCTCGCTGAGAAAATTCCTGGTTGCACCCTGGATGTCGGCGCTAATAGCTACAATTTGTTGATGCGCCGTAAAAAAAAAAAAAAAAAAAAAAAAAAAAAAAATTACTTATGGGACAATGAGCAAACACGAAAAGGATAACATTTCTTAAAAAATAGCCCTTTTACAAAGCTTATAATAGAGTATGAGTTCAATTTTCAGATAATGTATGAATAACTTTACTATTTTAATATTAGCACTCATACTTAAACCTTTATGGCAAAGCTATCTATCCAACCTTGACCTGACCCTGGTAGGGGAGGTGTTGCTAAGTATAATTTGCTTATGTAATTTTAAGAAGATACTCAAAAACTAACGGAGGATATATTAATGCAATAAAGAATTCGCCATTTATAAATTAGTGTTAGAATCACCGCTAAAAAGGATTTTATGCTTTAACATTGAAGATGAGATTTTTTCTCACTAGCATTCTGCTGCGACTACTTTTTTTGTCCTTTTTTACAGCGCAATTGCATCTACGCCATTATTGCAAGATATCTATAGGTTGCCACCCTTACTAAATATCCATGGTACTGCAGCGAATTTTTTCAACAAGCCCTGAAATGGAAAACTCCCCCTGTTGCTAGCGGGTCTCGAGAATCCACATGTCCAGAATCCAAGGCGTTAGCCACAGGACCATTTGTGCGTCTAATAAACCAATGTTTCTTATTTTGCGCCCTAATCACGTTCCTGGACCTTCATGAACCTTCCCATAACAATGATGATGTTTAAGATCCTGCTATTATCGAGTCATGGCATAAGCTAAATTGCCTCAGCATGCTTGTTAAGGTCTCACAATAGTCCAAGAACCTTCGCGAACGAAAGGTTTCAACTAGAGCTTTTGTTCCTTTTTGTTTCCCCCAGACACCGGATAGCCTGGGTTTTATTAGTTTAACTTCCTTCTGAACGGTTAGAATCCCTACAATAAGAGGATGGTTTGTGATCATGCATGGTTTCCAAAAATAGTTACGACTGCCTGACTCAGGTAGCATAATGTCCATTGACAGGTCAGGGAAGCTCAATGGTCGGTCAGTGACTGTTATAAATATCAGATTAATGTGCGAAGGATGGTTGAGCTGTCCTGACCAAAAGCGTATAAGAGAACAGACGAAAAGTTCTGCTTGGGGACTGGGCAGTGTGAAGGAGGAGACGAGGCGTGAAGGGAAACAGGAGGGATCTATTCTCATGCAAATACTCCGCGGACATAGCCGTCCTCCGTGGATGACATCCCCTCTCTTAATTAGAGGATTCCCGGATCAGCGACTCCTTGAATATTCATCGAACGACCTAGTACCGCTCGTCCGACAACCTGCACCAAGAATCCAAGGCATGAAGCGCTAATTCTGACATCCATTCATAACAATAATTCTACTGCGGAAATGGGTTTGTTACAATGGAAACTCTCAGAGATTAATTTAGAAGAATTGAGTGTAAGACGAAAAATCGTTTCTAGATTGGGATAGATTTTGGACGATATGGACATGTAGAAAAAAATATTTTTTAAAATCGACTCTAGACTTTTGAGAATGATTTTCCAGTGTTACTATTTTCTTGGTAGCTTCAGATTTAGTTTGAGTATTATGTTTGCAGTGTATTACACATTTGTGCACTTTTCCAAGGTACAAATCACCTTGGGTTATGTGTTACCATTTTTTACGAAAGATCTAAAGTAAACATTAACGCTAACCCGCGTATTTCTGGTCTTTATGCATATCACTTTTTTTTATACATGTGGCTTAGGCCATAAAACTAGTTTTTTCCTCGTTTTGTACTACATTTTTTTAATAATTGCCCTACATGATTTGAGGGCCGCATGCCATCTAAGGGTCCATTAAAACATAAACAATTTTTCAATACCTAACTTAACTTCATCCAATAAAATGATTCGTTGTTAATATATTATACAACAACAAACAAAAATCATTTTTATTTTGAAAATATTAATATAAGACGAAATTTGATCCAGCGATCTTTGGGTTAGGAGAGTACAACGTTACAAACCGAGCTATCGGGGTGCTTCATATTATTGATAATCTAGTTACAATCACATCTAAAATCCTTATGTTTGTCCCTGTAAAATCCTTTTATATGTATATATATATATATATATATATATATATATATATATATATATAAAAAAAACATTTTTTAGTGTAACCCTGCATGTGTGGTATGATTGCCACGCTTATTAAGACTGTGGCTAGCTATTCATATATTCAAGAGGCTTATGACTCAGCTGATTACCATATATTTTATAATCTTTATACTATTATTTCCTATTTTCAGATGTTATAAAATATGTTATTTGTGGCACCTAGAAGCAGAGGGGTGTAAGTATGAAAAAAAATAGTTTTGAGATATGATCTCCTAAGTTCAGGTTAATTCCACCCGTAACAAATCCCACTTTTGTGGAAAAAAACTTGTTTTACATATATGTAATTGTGTACTTTTTGGCAGTAAATCATTGATCATAAACATTTTGTTAAATCATAGTAATGTTTTTTCGCTATTCCTTAATCCACTTACACCATCTTTTCCTCCGACTTTGCTATTTACACCTCTTAGTGGTAACCATGGGAATAATAGCCATTATAGTCAATAAATCTATTGGAATCTCTTTGCTACTAAATAGAGTGGTGTTTCATCAACGGTTTCCAATCACTACTTCCATATTTTTAATTTTGGCACTTACACCTCTCTGTTTCTAGGTGCCTCATTTATAAACTTTATAAAGTGGTACAAACAAAAAAAAAAGAAGCACAATTTTTTTAAGAATTAAGCCAAATATATATAAAGGGAAAATATTCTCATGTTTCTATGCCAAGCTTTCCAAATGACACTTAGGATAAGAAGGGAAACGCGCTAAGGATGACGCAGTTCCTGCAGGTTGACCGTTTTTATTTCCCGCTTTAAGAAATGCCCCTGAAGACATGAATGAGATAGAAAGAGATTTGATCCGTATCCTGTAAAGCAGGTGGAGCTAGAGACATGACGTATATTTCCCCGGATACGGATCCCCGACAGAGGTCGTTATGTGGGCGGGAGTCTTGTACATTATTCATCTTTGTTTTATAGCTTTGTTATAATTACATCCATGCTTCTCGTAGCAGTAACGAGCACGGGGGGACAGCCTCTCGTTAACCTGCACATCACGCCAACTCCAATACCGGGCTACTTATTCAGATTGATATATGTATTTGTCTGTTCGCGCTCTCACCTCAACAAAAATGGTTCAATTTTGATGTCATTTGGTACAAAAATATATTGTCTAAAATTTAAAGTTCAGTAGGAATGAAAAATTGTCACTACCTTCGCAGCCTTTTGTGTTAAACGCTATGTTGCGCGTAAGCACAATAGCGCTTAGCGGCATTTACTCAACGTGTATTCACCATTTTTCTAATAAGAGCGAAATTCTTGGATTGAAGTAAGATTTTTTTTTTTTTTTTTTTTTTTTTTTTTTTTTTTTTTTTTTTTTTTTGCGGCGCTTCGACAACTAGGCCATTAGCACCGATATCCAGGGTGCAGCGAGGAATTTTCCCAACGAGCCGTGGGATGAGAAAGTGATCCGAGTGAAAAATCGTGTCCTAGTTGAAATATTGTGATTTCAGGTTTCTAAATCAACAATATCAAATGTTATTGAGTTTTTGACCACTTTGCGCCGGCGGGGATCTGCCACCATCTCCCGGTTATGAATCTAAAGCGCTAGCCACAAGACCACGGGAGGCCCTCTTTGTACCATGTTGTTACTCAAAATATTTGCCCTTAGAAAACCCGAGCAAAAATATTAAATTTAAAAACTGGTTGAAATCGCTGCAATGGTCTCTGCTTTGCCAGAACTCTCTTTGCATCCGTTAACCTCAGGTGTTTAATTTCTTCGATCTGCCTTTTGCTCTTCCTCTTGTTCCCTTTACAGAGCTTGCAGAAAAACAGAGCGAGAAATATTAAATCTAAAAACTATGCTGAAATCTTTGCTCTGCACTTTCACTCAGTTTACATCCCTTTTAACCTCACGTGTTTGATTTATCCCCCCCCCCTTTGCTCTTCCTCTTTGTTTTTGTTTTTTTTACGGCCCCGTCTGTAAGTAACCTAAGACGATATCCCAGATAATTAAGAAAAGTATTTACCTGCAAAAAACCTGAGCGGAAAATATTAAATTTATAATCTGCCGATTGAAAGAGAACGGGATTGTCTTCTTGCAACCACTATTCTGCTTCACCTTCGTGAAAACGAAGAAGATATTGAGAGTTCTTTTAGAGTCTTTGTTTCTCTCTGGGGAGATGCAAGAGCTGATGGCTAATCAGGGAATAAAAGGTCTTTAGTAAAGAAGAGAAAAAAGAACAATGCAAAGACTAGGAGCGGATTCTTACGTGAGGTAGGAAGGAGGCTGTTAGGACCGCAACCCCGGACCCTTTTCATTTATTCACTAATGAGTTTCTGATGTTCCGGCACGCCCATAGCACCCTTCGGGGCGGGTCGCCTTCTCAAAATTATACTCTTCACTAAATGGAAAGAGATGAAGGGGGAGGAGAAGAGCACTAAAAGGAAAAATATGGTCCGAAGGACAAAAACAGATTGTTGTAAATCGGCCTGAGGAATACTTATGCCAGTCTCGGACTTTGCTTCATCCTTTCTTTTTTTCACACAAATGAAAGGATATAAAGGAATATGTATGGAGATGGAGGCTGTATGTGAAAGTGAAATAGATAATGAAACTGTAGAAGGATGGGAGAGAGATGTAGGAAAGAAGAGAAAGAGAATGGTAGACAGAGAATGAAAGGCGAGTGAAGGCGTGATATATATATATATATATATATATATATATATATATATATATATATATGTACCTTTTGACAAAAAGGGCCAATATCCTTACCTCTTAAATTTGCATGAGCTACACGAGTGACATCAGGGTGAGATAAACATATATATATACCTTTTATTTTAACGTTTTCATTCTATTATTACAAGCTTCACAAAATATTTTTCTCTATTGATATATTTTGCATTTAGTTCTTAATTTCATTTGATTAGCACTATTATATGGACGCCATTAAACGGAAAGGAACCAAATACCATCTGTTTATTCTTCAGAGAATTGGGTTTAAAGTTTTTTGTGGGTCTAAAATTCCTTTATTATCTGAAATGTTTCATTCATTTTCTCTCATTAAAATAAACTGTTGTTATGGTAATGGGGTTTTATTTTTATAGTTATTGATAGAAATGGTGCTTGATTCCTTTCTGTTTATTACAGCATACTGGATACACCATTTCTCTTTTTTTTGGGGTATTTTTTCGTGCTTTAATGACAACATTATATTTTAACCAATTTTTTATTACTGTATAAATTCTCTAACTCTCTACAAGATAGCACAAAAAACTCAATTTCGTTAAAAATGGCGCTTGGTTCCTTTCCGTTTAAAGGCGTCCATATAAAGGTTATTTTTGAATTTTTTATTTGTTGAATTATACGGGTTGGTATACTTGAACACTTTCTGTAATTCTGCTCTGACGACTCCTGTAATAGTACTGATGCAGTTCTTCGCGTATTAGGAGCTCTAAATTAGCTACCAAATGTGCAATCTTCCAGGATGTGCTAAATAGTGAGACGGATCTGAGCCGACGAAAAATGATAGGCAATGGAAAAACATCCAAAGATCACCGCTCAGCTCTATGTAGTCCCCGTTTTACAGTTGATTTGATGATGGTGAAATAATCCTTCCGTCGGAAAGTAGGTTCCACTTCATGCCCTTTCACGTACATGTCTCCTTGCTTCGTGCCTGTTACCCTATAATAAATTCAACTATCATATCCTTCATAGTAGGTCAACATATTCTACGTGTCTCAGCTCTAACGTATATTGCCTTATTTTAATTTGCATAAGGACTATAAGATCCGAGAGCCCAAGAGACACAGGATCTGACTGTTTAATGACTCTACGTCAGTCCTATCCTGCGGCAATACCTCTAGGAACCGATTAAAAAAAATGGAATAAGATAAAGCGATGAAAATTAGTTGTCTCTACAATGGAGGGGCCTCCTGATTTTTTTACTGTTTGATATTAATTAAACATCTTCAAATGACTTTTTTGTCCCCCTCCCTCTCCCAAGTTATTTATCCACTGCTGTAGGAAGTTCATAGTCAACAAACAGTTTTTTTTTTACAATGGTTCTACTTTCAATCACACTTTGCACCAGGCTCTTTACACGTTGCCACTAATTCTAAAAGACCGTTACGCTGGGGCTGTATAATTAAGCACATTCCTCAGATGGTGTGTTTGTGTACGCCACATTCCTGAATAATTTGCCTTATATAACGTACATACATAAATAAATAAAAAATACATGAATAGTTTTTCTGTTTTATATTTGTAATGAACTGCAGAAACCGGATACAGCGCCCTTGTTCAGTGCCCCTAGTAGTAGAAGTAATATACAAATTTGGTGGCTCAATACAATTTTTGGATTTGAATCTTATGCTCATTATGCCGACTCCTACAAAACTCATGAGCACCAGTGAAGGTGTCTTGGAGGTTTCGCTCTTGAATGTTTTCTTTTGAAAACATTAAGTTCTTATATTGAATGTAATCTCATGATGTTCCATATCAATATTCCACCAACAAAAAATCGCCCCCCCCCTCTATTGCAGGGAGAAAATCACTCCTCGGGCCTTCTGTATATTCAGTATAAAATATCTTAAAACATTCTTTGTACAAAATTCATTAGATGGCTCCTTAACTGTTACCGAGTAGAGTTGTTATAAATTCATTTGAATTTCTTCCTTTGGCTTCTACATTACACAGTCTCGCCGAGTCACATTATCATAATGACAATGGCCAAACTGTAATGATAGTAATGATACGAGAATCACAGTAACCTTGCAAGTATATTCCATGAAAATTGGATGACCGCGACGGTCACGCATTCGCTCTTTGTTTTCTCTTACACGTAAAAAAGACGGCTGCAATTATTTTTGTTAATATTCATGCAAGATTCTATGATAATACTCCATGCAAAGTAGGCAAAGAATTAGACGAGCGGTGCTTGAGTCCTCTTTCGTCCTACATGTGTATCTTAAGATAATTTCAGAACCTCTTTGGTTTGGGTAATTAATGGCGTTGGGCTCTGAAATAGCGGTATATATGTATATATATATATATATATATATATATATATATATATATATATATATATATATATATAAATATAAATATATATTAACCGCCGTCATTTTCTTGATCTATGGGATCTGAAACATGAAATTTTCTGGTCGGCACTTCTGGATTGTGTCATGAGGTCAACCTAATAGAGAAGGGGATTTCTTCCCTATGAGGGATGGGAGAAACCCGCCAAAATGAACAAAAATATCTTGACTTCAGTAATTATAGCGCGTTTCCCCCTTCCAGTTAGGGCAGAAAACGGCGGTTTTCAATGGTTCGCTCACAGGTAGAGAAATAAGTGCTTTAAAAATCGAAAGTTTTGGTTTCACTTCTCTGAAGACTTCTTTACGTTTGTTTCGTCGGTGTTTTATTGCGTGTTGTGTTTAGCGAAAATTGACTATCAGTTTGAACTTCCTTTTGAAACGAGATACTTAAAATGAGAACGCATTTTCGGTTGTTTGTAATTTAGCATTCCAAGCAGAAGTCGAAGAGGCAGTGTGAGTAATTTCTGCTACTGTATTTTTTAGTGTATAATGGCAAGTATATTTCACTTTTCTTCAAGATTTCATGAGGGAAGGTGCTTAACGTTTTTACAAAATATCAAGTATACTTATTCCAAGCTTTCCATTCGACACCGGGGATACGAAGCTATGGATACGCTCAAAGATGGCTCAGCTGCTGCGAGTTGGACTTCTTTGTATTCTTGATGATGGTGAAAATTGTTCTTGTTAAATCTTCCAAGCTGTATAAGATATTAAAGGCCCTAGAAGCAGAGGCGTTGACAAAGCCCCTACCCCGAATTGGGGGATCAAGATGAAGATTGTACAAAACCCCACACAGCCTAGTGACATCCTCATCCTTAGCTAATCCAGGGTGGGACCTCCCCCTCGGGATCTCTCCCCTTCAGCAGTTGTAAATTATTTAAATTTAATCACGACAAACCTACCACCTCCTCACGCTCTCTCTCTCGCACAACCTAAATTCAATTACTCCTCTATTAATGTGCGAACACTTGATTGTTTCAAATATTTATTGCTTTTGGACCTTGGAGGGAAGAAGGATTTTATTTTATTAGCTTCTTTTTCTTGGGGAGTGTTTTTTCTGTATCTTTCCCCCAATTTTTTTTTTTTTTTTTTTTTTTTTTAGTATTCTTAAAAGAATTTTACGAATGTCTATCGTTCATATTTTTCTCCGGTTAATGATTTAAAGTAAAGTTACGAATTCGAAACAGAAAAGGCACGTCCTTTAACCGGCGAAATGTGTGCAAAACAAATCGTAGATTTTGCCTCAAAAGGCCTCCAGGCACAAGTTATCTAGGCTTTTTCACGTGTCTAATGAAATAAAATTTTTCAAGATTTCCATAACAATTTTTGAAAAAGGTTGATCAATCGGAAAAACTCTCCCCTAAGAAAAAAGCTTAACTTTAATTTTGATCAAATGCAGACTAAGTGAGGACACACATTATATAAAAATAGAAAAAAAAGTTGTAAACAAAAAACGGAAAGCATATCTTATAAATTGATATGGAGACATAAAAAAAAACTAAACAAAATTATCTATTTCATTAGGTACTTATGAAAAATGATGGAATTGAGTTTATGCGTTTCTCTCTCTCTCTCTCTCTCTCTCTCTCTCTCTCTCTCTATATATATATATATATATATATATATATATATATACAAAATTTCGAAGAAACATTTTCTTCAGAAGATCAATGATCAGAAGGATGCTAGAATATTTCAATTAGACTGAGATTATGTGTTCAGTAATTGTTTCTATAAAATGACCCAGGAAACCTCAGACGGCCTTGCGTAAAGGAGGGGATGTAGGTGCAGAACAAGTTTCACACGGTAGAACATGAGTCAGCGATTGGAAACTTTGACCCTAAGCCGACAGAGCGGCGTTTAGTGCAAAGATAGCCCGAGGGATACGTCAAGAGACAGCGGTAGATAAAGGTAAATAAAGATCAGGAGTGCAAAGTTGAAGGGAACCCACTACGTGGAGCTTGCGTTATTAGCATAGGCCACACTGTCTTGCCCTTTGTGGAAGCCTAGCTGTTGGTTAAGTAGCAAGGAAGAGGCCGGAGAAATATGTAGCATTCGTTCAGACACAAGGCCGGTCAGTTGTTGAGAGCACCTCATTAGGTGACAAGTGGCATTTAATACCTAGAGGTCAAAAATCCAGTACGTGTTTAATTGGTTCTTTCTATTTATCTATAGATAAATACACAACAGTGAATAGTTGTATACAACTATTCACTGTTGTGTATTCTATAATAAATTCCATTATAATGGTCTTTCCGGAGGGTGGGACTTACACTCATGAATGAATTGTTGAAAAAACGTCTTTAAATCGCCATTACTCCGCTATTTAATATAGAAAATGATTCATATTAAATTTTTGTACATATGTAAATAAGGTGCGTTGCGTATTTAGGGTGAGAGGGAAAGAAAGGCGAACTCAACAGGAAGAATATACCTGTAGATTCTCTGAAGCTTCTAGATTCGGATAGCAGGGAAAAAACAATTGACCGGAAGTTGTGTTCGCAACTTCCGGTCAATTGTTTTTTCCCTGCTATCCGAATCTAGAAGCTTCAGAGAATCTACAGGTATATTCTTCCTGTTGAGTTCGCCTTTCTTTCCCTCTCAAAATACAAAGAGAATGAAAAAAATCTGGTTGAAAACTGCGACAGGAATGTGGATACGAAAGGCGACATTCCACTACCGGTCCGCTGGATGATGATACATATAAAATGCTGGTTTCGTTTAAATTGAAGTTCCTGGTCAATTATTATATAATTTGAGCAATTCGACATCCCACAACGAAAAATGTCTTGGATATAATCCGAATTCGCCCTTATGGAAAAAATATTCAAACGCATTTTCCTGAAAACGTCCTGTTATTGAGTTGCCTAATATATATATATATAGTACTTTTTGGCACCACTATTATATATATATATATATATATATACTTCTTCACAAAAGCCCTATAAGTCAAATGCGTTTAATGGGATTTGATCCAAGTTTCCAGATTTTACGACTTCAGCATATTTTATGGAATAATGATCGCTTCTATATAGCTTACAGATATTTCCAAACGGTTCATATGACATCTGACTGTTTTGAGACCACTATTATCAATAAATGGTATTTTTCCTTTGTGCCAGGAGATGGTGCTTTATAAAATTTATATATGTAAAATTTATGAATCCATTAAATGATAAAACAAATAAAAAGTCTTCATGAAAAAATAAATAAAATGAAATATATTTTCCATATTCTTAGAAGTTAGGTGCTTTTATTTTTTTATATGGGCAAATTCAACCACTTTGGTTCATTGTCCTATTACTAAGGGCCGCCACACACTATGAGGTAGACCGGACAGGTTCACCCGTCCGGTGCACCTGTCCGGTCTACCTCATAGTCTGTGGCGGAACTTTACTACCCCCACTCTACCCTTTCCGGCGACCTCACACCTGATGAAAATTCGATTATTTCCACCTCACAGGCGAGTAGACCTCATGTGTGTGTGGGGGTTGTGAGGTGTACCTGATGAGGTCTCAGTTTTCTGCAACTCTGATTCGTGTTGATTTGTTTTACCGTTGTGGCCTTTTTATTTATTTATTTATGGAATCAGTTTAAAGTGTAAAATGTCTCATAAAATTAACGAAGTGCTTTGTGATTTCATCGAAATTTATAAAAATGAACCATGTTTATGGAAAATAAAAGACGATGATTTTCACAATAGAAATAAAAGGGATGCTGCATATCGCAAATTAGTATACAAACTGCAGAAAATATATCCAAACGCAAACGAGAGTGTGGATGAAAGTAAAATTAATAGTTTTCGATCTAATATTCGAAAGGAGTAGAGGAAAATTGACTCCTCAAGATTCTCAAAGTAGCTGTTAGTTTTTCGTGTGGAGATATAGCGGCCCTCATTTATGTATATTTCTTCTTAATGAAAGGAGATACAAGTGACAATAACTCTATGTAAACTGATTCGTTCATGCGCAGGTAATTGCGATAATCTATTGGTTCATCTCTTAATTCGTTCAGCAGATTGATATAGGTGAATTTATTTCTTCTCTGCAACCATTCCTTACGCCATTGTTTGCGTTTTTTCCATTTGTTTTTACGTGTCTCAAATATTACTGCAAATAGAGAGAGATAAAGTAGATCATCTCCTGGAGGATCCATGTTGAAGACTGACAAACCTGTCCGGTACACCTCAACAGTGTGGGTCACTGGTAGACCGAACGGGTGCACCTCACGGGTGGACCTGTCCGGTGCACCTGTCCGGTCTACCTCATAGTGTGTGGCCGGCCTAAGTCATGTCGTTATTGAGGTATATCTTCGGTCAGACTCAATACATCTGGAATTATTCATTTTATTCGGGAGGATATTTTAAATACTAAGGAACTGAATTTAATCCTATAGAAATCAATGAACATTTATTTTATTTATTTATTTTAAGGGCTTAGAATCCAGAGTGATGAGCCCTTATTGGATATTTATATTTTTTGGGTGTTTTGTTTTAGTATTCTTCAATCTTTGAAGCTCCTGCTACTTTAAGTGCTAAGAGTTCAAGGCACTTATTCCAAATGTCATTTGTGAGTCAAATGTATAAGTTTGATATGCAGCCTTGAATTGTAGTTGCCTGTTTTGTAGACTTTCTATTATTTAATTCTCAAGGAAACCACATGCACATGATTTTATTATTTTATTCTGTTTTTGAGACTGCGAAAGAACAAAACATTAATTCTGTATGTAATAAATAATGAGACTTTTAAATGAACAACTGAAAAGATTGAAATATTATACTGGCAAAAAAGTTGGCATAGAGCTTTTCCACAAACAAGAAGATTTGATGGCTCTTAGTTAACTATTATCGGGCGTTGCTTGAAATGTGTTTCTATGCTTACTTACGAAAATAGATATACATACCGAAATTCCTCTTTATCTAGGAATATCGGTATCTTTTGCCTTGTCTATTTGTTTTACTAATTGCCTGCAAGTTACAATTTCTTATTAAATCTTCATACGTTTCATTTTTCACTTTTGTTATAAGATTTAATGATAGTTGTTCACATCCCAGGACAAAAAAAAAAAAAAAAAAAAAAAAAAATCCTAAGTATTCCTTTATACAATTTTCTAAATTCAATTTCAATTATTTTCGCTGACTAATAATAATTTTATCTATTATATATATATATATATATATATATATATATATATATATATGTTTATATTTTTATATAAACTCATACGCATAAACATACTCACGCTTACATGCCTATAAAACAGAAAAAAAATAAATAGGTAAAATTAAAAAAAATAGTTAAACAAAGGGATGAATAAATAAAATAATAGCCCGTGAACAGTTTATAAAAATTTAAAAGTGATAGAATTTAGTTTATTTTAATGTTTATATTTTGTTATTTATGTTTATTGTCTTATGATGTTTGAGTATTGTACATTCTGTAGAAAATACATTGGAAAAAAAGGTTCATTCACGAAAGGTCAACTAAAACTTTATATTTTCTATAACTTGTTTAGAAATTGTGTCAAATTCCCAATTCAAAATATTCAGTAGCATTCAATGGATGCTAATAGCCCTGATAACTAAAATACGAATAACAACTAGTTGTAAGAAGTTATTTTAGCACTCGTTAACTTGAGTTATGCCGATAGAAAAAATATAAATGAATAAATAAAATTACCATCTTGCCCAGTAAGAACTAGTAAATACTCCACTGAGCTGATGGTTCAGTTCGATATGCAGATATTGTAAGCGCGGGAAAAAACTACGAATCAGCACAGATCCTTATGACCGTGAAGTTTTTTTTTTTTTTTTTTTTTTTTTTTTTTTTTTTTTTTTTTTTTTTTTTTTTAAGTAATAACATTTGTGAGTATATTAATAAATACGTATTTAATTTAAGAATCAACTAAAACTACTTACTAGGTTATTTAGATAAAATATTTTCGATAAATGGGAAGGAAGTATATTTTTTTTTAATTTTAACTTTCTGCCTTTACTCGAGAAGAGTCATTGGCAGGCCGATGAACTTTTTTTAACACTTTATTTTATAATCTTATAAAAGTCAATTATCTTCTGTGTGATTTCGAGGTTGTCCATTAGTGCTTCTTTAAGGCCCTTCGGGTTATGTTCAACAGTAATGATGGCATAGGTCAAGTGCTTGTGGGTCAATTTGATGTGGCCAATACGCACTCCTGTGAGCAGCTCTTGATTTTTTCTATTTTGCCAGTATGACATTGTCCATTGCTTTAAATACTCTTTAATTTTTCCGAGATGAATTTATGCGACCTTCAGTCCACTGGGATAGTATTTTATTCTTAATAAAATATTTTATGACCGGAGCAGTGGCTTCCTCAATAAATATAACCCCTTCAACCTGTTCTCTAGCTGATTTTGCCTTCTCTTCTGCCTTTTGGTTCAGACCAATATCGCGGTGAGAAGGAACCAAGTGCCTTATTTGACATGTAATAACTGGTTTCTTCTATGTTATGGGTTATCGGGTTCATCGAGATTCTATGTTCGATAGATTTTAATGAATTCATCAAGTCTATTCTGATTAAACTTATTTATTTTATGATTACATATTCTGCTATTTTCACTGCCTACGAAATAGCAAATGGTTTACCTGTAACCATGGAGATCGTTGTTTGAGAGATTTTCTTGTACAATGGGCTGGGTGAATAAAAACGCGTAGGACGAGTATTTACTTAGAAGTAAAGTGTAACAAGTATTTATAGGGCAAGTAAACCGATGTGAATAAAGTGAAGAGTTTACACCACGCATACTCAGTGGCAGAGATGGGCATAATTTTATTTATAAATAAAAATACGAATTTATTCGTACTTCCTATATTTGTGAATACGAATACAAATAAATTCGTATTCATAAGTGTGAATACGAATTTATTTTTATTCACATATTTTAAATATAAAAGTCCGACTCGCAGGAACTGCAGCATCTTAGCGCGGTTCCGTTCATGTCCCTAGTGCCATTTGATAAGCTTAGAAAAGAAATAAACTTATTTTTTTTTATATATCTCGTGAAAATTGTCAAAATCCTCTCGAACATCTCGAATAAAAGTGATATTAAGGCGGCAGGGACACCGACAGTAGCTAACTTTTACACAGAAGCGGAAATTACAGAATCTGGCTCTCATTCTAAAGCAAAGCTCTATAAATCAATACAAAATATGCCTAATAAAGCCTTTCTAGAGGATACAGAAGCATGGGCGTATATGAGGGGGGGCTGAGGGGGCTGCAGCCCCTCCCGAAATTTTGAATTGATGATGAAAACTTCTCGTAAAACCCTTAAAAATAAATTAAATAAGATCACTTAGTTCATAAAACATATTTTATTTTACGTGTAATAGCGTTTTAGTTGCCTAAAACTATTCCAAGCTCTAAATTTTTAGTATTCCATACCCTGGAAATGGTCTCAGCCCCCCCCCCCGAAATTGTTTGTATATACGCCCATGTACAGAAGGATTAAGAAGAAGTACACAAGATTGAGTAGAATACCCTGCCTTATATAGCCTTTATAGAATAATATGCCGAATAAAACCTATCTAGGAAATACACAAGGACAAATAAAAGTCTTGAGGAATAACAAGTCAAGAAAAAAAACTTTATTTAACAAAATAAAACAAAGTTTAGTTGCCCAACTACAATAGAATAATATACCTAATTAAGTCTATGGAGTAGACACAAATGGACCAAAAACAAGTCTTGTGGAATATTGTTTTTTTTCTAATTAAATACTTTTTATCAATATTTAGTATGTAACCTTTGTTGAAAACTATTGATTGCTAATTAATGAATCGGTTTACAACTAAGTAGTCTTTATGAATATTTAGTATATAACCTTATGTTTGGATCTGAGTTTTTGGGGTGCTCTCCGCCTAGGCTTTGATTTGTGTCGGCAGATACCTGGGGTATATTTACAGCTCTTGAGGATTAACTCTTAGCAGGTAAATTTCCTGCGGCCCCCTTGTTTCTACGGGCATTGAACCGCCATATTCGCTCATAGTATCTAACCGTTGTGAAGTTTATATTTTGGATTTAGGACTTAATATACATATGTACACTAAATCATAGCAAGAAGTAATCCTCCGTCGTCGGTTCTTAACTATGTAGACTCGCTAATGTTATCCAATCTTAGATACATCGTATTTAAAATCCACAGCAAAAACACGACATTTCATCAGACTCCCCTGCTGAATAAAACTTATATAGAATAATATGCAAAATAAAGCCTATCTAGTGGATAAAAATAGAGGAAAAAGCCGTTCGTGGTGGTAGAAAATCTTAAAAGTATTTCGCTCAGAAATCTCCGAAATATTGTCACTAATTTTACGTATCCTGTTTTGTTTTATAGCCAAATAGATTTATATTCTATAATCAATAAGAAAAACCTACTAACAATAAAAAACTATGGGTAACAGATGAAAATAGGGAATACCAAGAATAATTCTAAAGAACGAAATCAACACCAGTACTGTAATCTAGATATTCATACGGCATCTTCGAATTCTAACAAACAAAATATTGATTCTAATTAAACGTATCCTGTTTTATTGACAAATACATTTGAATACTATAAGCAATTAAAAACACTAGGGAATATGCCAAAGAACTCGGAGTAGGAGCCTCGACAGTTTCAAGTCATTTGAAGGAAATCGACAAATCCAAAACTGATATTTCATATGGTACAGCCTGATATATTTTTAACAATGAATTGTTTTTCTTATTTTAATTAATCTGTTTTATTGTCAAATACATTATCCAACTTTAAGCAATTAAAAAATAACAAGGAATAAAAGCAAACAAAAAGAACCGTTCCGATTGACATAGCCTAATCAAAAATTGTTTCAGAATCTTTTTTGTAAAAAATTTAGTAAGCTTTCGCATAGTAACCCTCCGTTTACCAATATTCCTAACCGTCTTCGAGATATTAGGGAATGTATACGAAGTTCCCAAAACATTTCATGTCTGTTAATAAAATATTTTATTCTAATCCTTCCTTAGCTCCAAACGTAACCAAAATTTTAACATATTAGTGTTGATGAAATTCAAACATGCAGAAAATATTTCAACTGAATCCCATAATTTTAAGTATCAAAATCAAAGACAAAAAGAACAGTTCGAATAAGCGAAATCAATCACTTTAAAGTTTTAAGCACTTATTTCTCCGATTGACATCGCCTAATCAAAACTTTCATTAGAACCTTTTTTTGTAGAGCATTTAGTAAGCTTTTTAATGGTATTCTTCCGTTTCCCAAATTCTCAACCTTTTTCGAGATATTAAGGAAAGTATACAAAGTTACCAAAACTTTTTTATGCCTGTTAATAAAATATTTTATTCTAACCCTTCCTTAACTCCAAACGCAACCAAAATTTCAACATATTAGTTTTAATGAAAGTAGAACATGCAGTAAATGTTTCAACTGAATCCCATGATTCTAAGTACCCAAACCAAAAACGGCATTCAAAAAGTATTTTTTCAGTTTTCTCGAAAACGGTTAAAGCTATCGCCTTGAAAATGGTTCCATTCGTTTTCCTAGCCCAAGAAGCCTATAAAAAGAGTACTTACAAGCTTATGAACTCAAAAACGTAAGCGTTACGATTTTTTTTTGCGCGAATTTCGCCCCAAACGCCATATTCCAGTGGGCGGATTTTGCTGGTTAACGAACTTGACCTTTCAAATTGGACGACTGATTTTTGTACCAAATGTCATCAAAATCAGACCATCAGGGAAGCCAGAAATGAGCGAACAGACAAATATATATATATATATATATATATATATATATATATATATATATATACAAATTTGAACCACCGTTATTTTCGGTCTCTAGGGGTTCTGAAACGCGAAATTTTCTTGTCGGCACTTCCGGATTGTTTCATTGTATCAACCTTATAAGCGGGGTTCCTCCCTATGGGGGAGGGAGGAACCGCGCTAAAATACAAATAAAATTTTATTCGCAAATTTTCCTGCGAATACAAATAAATTCACAGAAAAAAAATTGTAAATAATCACAAAAAATGTGAATATTTACAAAAAATCAAGTGATTTAAAAAAAAATCACATTAAAATATACGAATAAAAATTTATTCACATTATAATTTGTGAATAAAAATTTATTCACAATAAAATTTGAAAATAAATTATGAATTTATTCGTGTTAAAATGATATTACGAAAGTTATTGAAGGCGATTTTTTTATTTATTTTTATTTATTTATTTATTTTTTTTTAAGGTGTTTAACGTCCAGGTTATTAGCGCCTAGACTTTTTTTTTACCCGGAGTCCGCCGCGGAACAACCAGCCATGCTGCAGGGACACAGGGGAAAAAAACTGAATCTAGGCGCTGACGTTAAGCGCCTAAAAAAAAAAAAAAAAAAAAAAAAAAAATCTACCTTCAATACGAATAAATTCATAATTTATTTGCGAATTTTATTGTCAATAAATGTTTATTCACAAATTATATTATACATTTTTATTCGTATATTTTAGTGTGATTTTTTTTTGTAATCACTTGATTTATATTCACATTTTTTTGTGATTATTTACAATTTTTTCTGTGAATGTTTTTGTATTTGCCGGAAAATTTGCGAATTAAATTTGATTTGTATTTTTATATTTAATATATGTGAATAAAAATAAATTCGTATTCACACTTACGAATATGAATTTATTTATATTCGTATTCACAAATATATGAAGTACGAATAAATTCGTATTTTTATTTATAAATAAAATTATGCCCATCTCTGCTCAGTGGGACGGAATGCCTATAATGCGGCCAAAAGTTTCTAGTTAGGGTTTTTTTATCATTGGGTTGGCTATTTTTGATAAATTTGTAATCAGAGGCTCTAATAATCACAAAACAGTAATTTTATGATCAATGACTAATTTTTATTTCTTTTTTTACCAAGTTTTTTTCGTATAACATGACGCCATATTGCATTCCGAAATTTTCAGTTTTTTCATTTACGATAAATTCGTTTATTCACACCTATTTAGGTGTTTACTTGGGATATACTTGCCGTGCAAGTATTTAGTTGCAAGTAATAGTAAATACTTGTTTTATTCACTTCAATTTTTGTGTTTACCTGTTTTTGAGGCTGTACTCGTCCTAATTGTTTTTATTCACCCGGCCCAATGGCACAGCCTACCCTAGAGTCACTCTTAGAAGTATCAGTAAAAATCTTAACATAATCCATATATTTTGTTAGCTGTGCTTAGATAAGGTTTTTTTGGGTGACGGATATATAGACATACATATATTTCTGTTCATGCACTATCGTAAATAGATAGCTTTTCCGCCTTTTCATTGGTTTAGTATTTTACTATACCCACTTTACTACCCCCCCCCCCATTTTAATAGTTTGTGAATCTCTTCTAGTTCCTGCATTATTTCATTTAGAAATTTCTTCTTATTTTTATATTATGTGTTATATTTTATCACAACTGTTGGTGGCAGTTAATATTTCCACTTATTTGTCCATCTGCTCTGAAGAATCCTATACGAGTGCTCACGTATATTAGGAACTGCGAAGTATGTATCGAATGTTGAGTGATCCTCACAGATCTGGCGGGTTGTGAGAGAGACCTGGCAAGATCTTCTCACATAGGACGAGAGTATTTTGTTATGATGCGGATATGAGGTTCGTATGGCCTATTCTCATCCTTGTCAAAACTAGCTGCTTACGTCTATACCTCTGATGGTAGTTCTACATGGTTTAGTAGTGGGTTTAATAGTTCTTAATTTTTATGTGCGAGGTACTTCTGTTAACGTGGATTCCCATTGGTTGCGAACTCTTCTACTGCCAAAGTGTTCCTATTTTCATGAAATTTGGCACACAAGTATTTTGTCTTTAACGGAATACCAATTTCACATTCCACAATTATGAACTACATTTTTTTCAGTGAAATTTGCACAAACAAAAAAAAAGCATAAGATCATTTGTTTATTAAATTCAATGGTGAAAGAAATAACATCCTCTAACGTTAGTAAGTAGAAACAGTAGTTATATTGAAATGACAGAACGGTA
Organism: Gonocerus acuteangulatus; assembly: GCA_946811695.1. Classification (NCBI taxonomy): domain Eukaryota; kingdom Metazoa; phylum Arthropoda; class Insecta; order Hemiptera; family Coreidae; genus Gonocerus; species Gonocerus acuteangulatus. Next base: position 47,384,910 of record OX328124.1, on the reverse strand, counting down.
CAAGGCGAAGAGGGAGTGAAAGATGGCTCCCCTCTTTAATTCATCGCTAATCCCTTGACGTAGTAGTAAATCTTACTATAATATATGCACTTTGATGATTTACTATATCAACCTCCTTCATTCTTTTAGCAGCAGCCTCTTAAATAAACAATAACAATTTATCATCTCTTCTACAAGAGGTAGAGTCGAGTCACACAAAATACCAAGATACAATATATTAATCCTCATTTAAACTTATTTTCAATTATTTTTGTAGTTATGTTATCCTTTTAGCGGTTTTCTCCCCCCCCCCCATTAAAGGGGGAAATCCACTTATAAGGTTGAGCTCGTGATGCAATCCCAAAGTGCTGACTAGACAATTTCACGTACGAAAGTGGTTCAAATTTATATATATATATATATATATATATATATATATATATATATATATATATATATATATATAGGGGAAAGTGTTGTACCTTTGACCACTTTGAAAAATTGAATTTTTTTTAGCTCGAATATTAAGGCTAAATTCATAGTTTTAATTTCATTGTAATTAGTATTCTATTGCTTATCATATTAAATTTTGTCAAGGTTCTAGTTTTGCATTTAATATTTTTTATTAATTTTTTTAAAAATAATCGTACAGTGGTCAAAGGTACAACATGTAGTTGTACCTTTGACCATGGGGTGTTGTACCTCTGACCACCTAAAAACAACACAGCAGTGCAGAAAAAAAATTGTATTCAGTAATATTGTAATTAATTGTAAGTTTAATAAATACAGGACAAGGATGTAAGCATAATAAAAAAGCTATTATTGATATTATGTTATGCTTAATATGGTGAAAAATCCAGTCCAATCAATAAACGTATTAACTGTCAAGCAGATCCACTAGCAATAGTAGGGTATGGAGGTTTAGCCACAATGTCTTCAACATCAATATCATACATATTTTCATCTTCTCTCGTAAACTTATCGCTTAAAATTTGTTTTTTCAAATATTTGATCTTAAACATTGGACATTTAATGCCACAGATCTCTGCAACTAAATATGTAATAATCTTTTTACTTTTATTTTTAACAAGTAAAAAATTTCCTTTTTCCAAATAATATTTTTCAAATTGTTGCTGGTCATTGACATAACTCACAACATTTATCGTTAAGGGGCGATAGGCCAGTTTGAACTTATTTAAATTCTTTATGAACAATTAAAGCAACCAATATTAATTATTGTTTAATAAGTTGTAGCAGGAGATTATAAAAGTTGAATTATGAAAGAATTACTCAGGTGTGTTGTACCTTTGACCTGGTCAAAGGACCAACAACTAGTTGTGGTCAGAAGTACAACACCCTGGTAGTGCAAATTAAAAAGCATGCTAAACATTTTAGGGTTAAGATAAATCAATTTCAGGACCTACACCATGTTCCTTATTGTAATAGCTACTTTGTCTACTGACTTCCATCTAAAAAGGCATAATACAAAAAATGTTATGAAGCAAAACGTCATCAATAAATAACTTACATTTTTATGATAGAAATGGATAAGTATTTTTTGCAAGAATCCTCTTTGGCTTGAATAATCCAAAGCAGGTTACACAAGCCCTCTTGTGAAGGAGCTAAATACTTAGTAAACCAAAATTTATAAAATGTTGCTACATGCCGCCACAGCCTCGGTGGTCAAAGGTACAATATGGTCAGAGGTACAACACCTTCCCCTATATATATATTTATATATATATATATATATATATATATATATATATATATATTACAAATATCGATTTTTGTATTAATGGAAGAAGTAAAGTGTTATTATGCAGACTGGTTTACTCCGTTTCCGGAAGACGCAATTTAATTCGGCGGATTTCAAATAATAATTTATATATGTATCTGCGCATACATTTACTGGATATTTATTTATTTAAACATTTTTGAGAAATGCAAAGAAAGAGTAATTTTATTTTATTTTAATTTTCTGCCTCTACTCAAGAAGAGCCATTGACAGGTCGATGAACTTTTTTCTTACACTTGTAATTCTATAATTTTACAAAAGTAAATTATCTTCTGTGTAATTTCGAGGTTGCCCATTAGTGCTTCTTTAAGGCTCTTCGGGATTCTATGGGCTTCTCGTTCTTTTAGCGCGGTTCCTCCCTCCCTTCATAGGGAGGAACCCCGCTTATAAGGTTGATCTCATGAAACAATCCGGAAGTGCCGACTAGAAAATTTTGCGTTTCAGAACCCTTAGAGACCGAAAATACACAATACAATACAATATAAGGGGACCTGGGCCCTCCGCCCTTATTCACTGCGACCCCATTGGATCTATTGTGAGACCGAAAATAACGGTGGTTCAAATTTTTGTGTGTGTGTATATATATATATATATATATATATATATATTTGTCTGTTCCCGCTTTTCCGGCCTCAATTATGGTCCGATTTTAATGAAATTTGGTACAAAAATCTTTCGTCAAATTTGAAAGGTCAAGTTCGTTAACCAGGAGAATCCGCCCATCGGAACATTGTTTTTGGAGCGAATGTCGCGCGAAAAAAATCGCTCCGCTTACTTCATATGCATGCAAGTACTCGTTTTATAGGCTTCTTGGCCTAGGAAAACGAATGAAACCATTTTTAAGGCGATAGCTTTAACCGTTTTCCAGAAAATTGGAAAAATAGTTGCTGAATAACGTTTTTGGTTTGGTTACTTAGAATCATGGGATTCGGTTAAAATATTTTCTGCATGGTTGAATTCCATACATACTAAGATGTGTAAATTTTGGTTACGTTTGGAGGTAAGGAAGAATTAGAATAAAATATTTTATTAAGAGACGTGAAAAGTTTTGGGAACTTCGCATATTTTCCTTAATATCTCGAAAACAGTTGGGAAATCGTCATAAGTGGATAGAAACTATTCAAAAGCTTACTAAATTATCTATAATTAATATTCTGAGAAGATTTTGGATTAGTCGATGTCAATCGGAGAAAACGTTGATGAAAACTTTGAATGTGTTCTTTTGAACGGGTTTTCGTAGTTTTTTAGCTCACTTTTTAATTGTTTGTTTTAAATTGTATTTATTTTATGAAACATTTAGAATTTATAAACATTTTGATAGTTTTGAATACATTGAACAATGAAATAAAAATGTCATTTCTGTAGCAGTGGAGCCTGGCCAAGCCAGGCTCTAGGGTGTTCCAGGTGTGAGGGTACGCTGCTGGCCCTTTGTCACCGGTCCGTCTAGGTCATTCCATCGGGTTTTAGGTGATATCATCCAGAATAGGTTTTTTTAGGTTCTTCCAAATTTGCATGAATGATACTACACGACGCGAATCATATAAAAAATCGATCTTTATCATGTTTAGGAGAAAGGAAAAAATACGTGAAAACCTAAGAATCCGGTTTCTAGTAATAACTGTTTATATTCTAAGTATACAAAATGACACTAGGGTTATGAATGGAACCGCGCTAAGATGATGCAGTTCCTGCGAGTCGGACTTTTTTGAAAAACACAGTGGAGTAGAATATGTTCAAGAGTAATGATGGCATGGCGAGTCTCGCATTTCAGTGGTTGTAAGCCACGTAGTAAGTGCGTGTGGGTCAATTTGATGTGCTGTCAATACGCAGTCTTGTGAGCGGCACTTGATTTTTTCTATTTAGCCAGAATGACGCTGTCCATTCCTTTTCTGAGATGATCATTTCCTGAGATGATTATTTAATTTTAACCGATCTCTAATGAGAGACATTTTGTATGAAATATTTCAATTGAATTTATTCGAGAGCTTTTGCCGCTTACTCCCCGGGCTTTTTACTTACTCCCATGAGATTTTTACTCATTTCTTGCCTTACAAAATCTTGTACTAGTGAAAACAGGATGTACTAAATGAACATTCAAATTCGTTTGTATCAAAACCGGAGTCTATAGCATTAATAAAAACCCTGGATACAACCTGTTTACTTGCCAGAAAGGATGGCGTACGTAGTTAAATAAACTCCCACGCAGGAGGTTTACTCCAACGTGGAAAACATGAAACCTGTTTACTTGATATTGAGCAGCAAAAATTATAGTCTAATATTTCTGTGTTTGTTATTTTTTAACCTCAATAAATTACAAATTCCATTGAATAAATATTTAAAGAAAACCGCTTCCAATCAGAGAAATTTTGTAAGAAATATTTCAAAATTTCTTAGGGATATATAATTGGGTTTGGTTACGAAGTAGGTGTCCTTTGCCTTCTTGGCCCGGGGCAGTAGAGATATAGACAGCGGTTCGGACAAGCCCCATCCTTAGTTCTTGATAATATCTGCATAATAATAGCTATGCAGCCCTGGGCTAGACATCGCCGACAGTCCTCGACACAATCCCCGCCCATTCCCCATACACCGACAGCATCACTTGTCTCATTTACATTATGGATAATCTCTGCGTACACATCTATCTGCAGATTGAGATACGAGGCAAAAAAGATCCAAGTTGAGTAAGTATTTTTTGGAGAAGACTCAAGCGAAAATATTTCTCTCTCTATATATTCAACAATAATTCAACGCGATTTCTTGGATAAAAGTAACCATACAGTGTTTAATGAACGGTTTTGGAGTAATTAATCATACCAATTTAGAAGATATAAACAACAACAACATATAATATACTGGACTTTACTAAAATAAGCCTTATAGATTGTTTAAAGCAAATTCAGATAATGGTGACTTAGGGGCATTCATAATAAATAAACTCTACATTTTGTTTACAATTTTACATTATAGAAATAAATGCACGCTTTAATTTTTTTTGTGAGCTTAAAGGCGTAATAACAGTTGGGCTTTTAACGCCGGGCTTTCTACAGGTTGCCACCCATTTGTAATGCCAACAGCACGTGGTCATTCACCCATTCAGTGCTGGCCACGCTCGACGTTTCTTAACTTTGGTGCATTCAACGTGGCTATGGCCCTTGGCCCACACACTTCTATTGTTAGGATTTTACAGATTTAATCGAATTTTATATTCCAAAAAAAATGAAAAATAGTCCCGATTAAGTCAGCTTTAATTTTTTTTAAAAAAACCTTTATTATGGGAAGATTGCACGGACACGCAAAAAGTGTAGAGACTTCATTCGTGCGGATATTTGAGTTTGCTTATACGTATGTACTGACTGTAAGACGGTCCAGCTCTTGCGAATAAGTATTTTATTTTTAAGATTATAGTTTGAATGGAAAAGTAGCCACCGGTTCATTAGGGGTTTGCGTCGATGCTTTCAATGCTTTTCATGTCGAACATACAACCTGGGTTAACCATCTACCGCTTCAGAGTTACCGCCTGTATTCGACTCTGGGAAATAAGGTGCTCCTCGGAGGATATCGACCCCTGAGGAATATAAAGGAAGAGGCTGGTAGTGAATGTTGTATAGAAAGGAGTTGCTCTATCTTTCCATCCTGGCGACCGGGAATAATTAAGCGAGGGGAAGAAGTAACAAGTCCCTGGAGGCTCCTCAGCTGCCTCCCTACCCGAGGCCTAGTCAAAAATTAACATTGTCTTTCTGTAAGAGTTTTGGAGCTCCTACCCGACACTTCATCCCCCCTCAACCCTTTCCCTATACCATCTCCTGGGAGCATTTACAGTCTTAATTAGCCATGATAGACACCCCTTACTTCGCCACTCTAACGGCTTCATTTCACTTCTTAACGCACAAACTTTTCTTTTTTTTTCTTTCTCTCTCTACTTCTTCTCTCCCACTTAAAGTTTCAATTACTCCAGAACGCGAAGCTCGAAACATCCTAATTCTCTTACTTCCTTGTTTGAATTTTTTCTTACGAGGGAAAAATATAAATATGATAATTTGGTACTTGAAAAATGAATTATTCCAAAAATAAACCTAATACTCATAGGTTGGCCTCGATATGTGCACTGTGGCAGCATTATCGACGTTGGGCATATATATGTTAAATCTTGTGATGCATGAGTGTACTTTGTAAGTGCTTAAATACCGTCTCATCAGACAAAAGTAATAAATGCTCAGTGGGTAATTACACAATATTTATCGTCTTCGACAGCTAATAAGTATATTTCAGCTAGCCATAAGTATTTTATAATAATAAATTGATATTTCTGCTAATAGTATTTAATTTCACTTAAAAATGAGTTGTATTCTGTATAGAATACCTTTTATTAATAGCTAAATTAATTAATATAACAATCCCATATAATTGCAAAGAATATCGGTTAATAAGATACGTTTAAAGATATCTCTTTACAACACTAGAAATTAATGATAGAAATGTCTTATGAAGATAAGTAAATATACCTGATAGGAGACTTACACCGGACTTAAAATAATATTCGACCCTAGCTAATGTTATTTTGTTATATCCCAACGGAACTGCCTTTGCCAGATCAAAAAATAATAATAGTTTTCAGACAGGAATAAGATTTTTAGTTTTGGGTTCGTAAATATTATTGTCCTGCTAATTATTCTAAGCTAAAATGTTACATCTTAAAAACGTTTGTCTTAAAATGTATTGTATTGTAGGTTTTTGACGTTCCATATATTTAGGAAAATATCTCGAAAACGGTCGAAAAATCTTGGTAAGCGGATGGTGATCTTAATAATTGTCATAATATGAAATTTTGATAAGCAAATGTCGGTAAAACGCGACATGAGTAGGAAGGAATGTTTTTAATGAAAAGTCAAACTTATCGGAAGTATAAATTTCTTTCTATTATAATTGTGTGCCTCTATACCTGCAGATTTTTACATTATTTTGAAAGTAAAAAGAATTTGCTGGTATAATTAATCTTCAAAAATGAGGAAAAGTTGGCTTTTCTAGTAGGTAATTATATTTTGCGTTCGTAATAAAACGTCAATCCAGCAGTTATTTCAATATCCTTTATTTGGAAAGTGAAATATTAATAGTCCTTATACTAACTTTCGTAGTCACACTGGGGAATAAAATTATATGGAAATACGCTAAGATGCCGCAGTGCCTGTAAGACGGACTTTTCGTTTTAGAAGTACGCGTTGAGGGACTTACAGAAGAAAAAGGAAGATTTTTTTCCTCGCCCTTCGTCCCCTCCCCAGGTTAGTAAAGAAGAAGAGCCTCTGACTCTGCCGACAGTTTAGCCTCCATAAATTCTGCTAGGGGTGAGCCCCACACGGTTTTGTTTTTAGCCCCTCACCCCCGTCCCCCACCCAGGCAGGCTAATTTGGCAGGGAGGGAAGCTCCAAAATGATATTTAGCGTCCCTCGCAGGTCTTAGGGTAATATCCAGCTAAAACCAAAACCCGAGGCTCAAATTGTGAATCATGGAGCGACCTCAGGTTTTAATATCCAGCCGACGGCGGAGAGGAACAAACAGAGGAACACGCCGGAGATACTACGAGGGGTGGCTTTAATAATAAGCCACTGTATACAATCATTCATATCTACTGCCATTGATTGGATCAGCAACCCCGGATTATGTCTCCTATTAAAACCTTCTAATATCACTCCATAAAAAATATTCGCATTGGAATAGAACATTGTTTCTGTCTACATCACGCCATTTATCTTCCTATTGCCTTATTAAGAAGGGTTCACATAATCTGTTTACTAATAAACTCGAAAATAATGAATCGAATGGCATAAAACATAAGCTGCATTACATTAGTGATGTTTTGAACACTTTAATCCTTGAAAGAAGAATGAAAATATTCGTTGTACTAACTAAATCATACATTCAAAAGGATGAAAAAACTGCAAAATGTCAACAGTTATTATATTTTGCGGAACGTTTGCAGAGGGAAAGCTCCATTTCCAATGCCCTATGACACAATTAACACTTGTTACTTATAAACAAGTACAACGTAAAACATTTAAAATAACAATACAATTTTTTGTACTGTTACAAGACTCTATGTTGATATTTATAGAAAACCCACAGCCACCGATCTTCTCATTTGGCAATCTATACCAAAAAAGTAACCCCCTATCTCCCACCTGTTCTCCTCTTGAGACCGTCTTAATCCTCTTCCTATAACGCCTTTCCAGGTGTTTATCAACTAAATTACATTTATAACCGTTCTCTGTCGCCAAAAACTTGATATAGTTTAGTTCCGTGTTGAAGTTCTTTTCTGACAACGGACATTTAAGAGTCCGTGAATCATAAAAATCAGGCCGAGACTTAATATTGTGGGTGTTGGAAAGAGTCAGACTGAATGAGAAGATCGGTGGCTGTGGGTTTTCTATAAATATCAAAATATAGTCTCATATTTTTAAAATTGTTATTTTATATTTTAAAAAAGTAGGTATTGTTATTTTAAATATTTTACATTGTATTTATTTATAATTAACAAGTGTTAATTGTGTCACAAGGTATGATTTAAGGGCTTAGTCTCTGAAAACGTTCTGTAAAATAAAATACCTTTTGGTACTTTTTATAAATTTTGGACTGTTTTCATCCTTTTGAACGTCAATGTCCACCATCCAGCAATACAAAAATCTTACATTCATTGAACCGGACGGGTATCAACAAATTGATGTCAGTAGGATGGCTAATATTAGGACGGCTGGTATTATTGAAAGGCCATCGAAGACTGGTTTTACTAAAAGGTCCATCAGACAAGAGTAGGATTCCCTCCCATAATTACTCTGAATGGATAATTATCCGTTTGAAAGGTAAAAAGTTAAGCCCGGTAGCATTTAGCTGGGTATTTTTACATGCCGGCCTTCTGTTAATTGTGAGTCACCCATAATACGGGCCTTTTTCCCGAACCATTTCTGCTTTTTAAATCACACGCTCTCTGCCCACCAATCGCCATTCCACTCTTTTAATGGACTAAATCTGGAAAAAAAAGGGGGAAAAATGACTCATTCCGAAAGTAGTACATACCCAGCCATAGGCTCTTTATGCTTAATTAGGCTGTTCAACGGGGGAAGTAGACCATTTACAAACTTTATATAAAGAATTGGTCTGTGTACATTCGATGTGCATAAGGTATTATACATGTTTTAATATCCTATAGTCTGTATTGTTCTAACACCTTCATTTTACTCTCTGTTGCACACTAAAAATGTTATCTTTTAACGCCGTTTTTTGGTGGTCACAGTCCCTAGGCCAACTGACACTTTAATACGATTCAGCATGGGTGGCCAGAGTCTAGTGCTGACCACACTACCTTCACAGTGAGTCGAATGATCAATATGTAGATACTGGTAGCGTTCCAATCGCGCCTATGGGATTGATATATAAATTAACTGACTGATTAAACACCAGAGTTTTTCCAGGGTATCATCCCATTTTGAAATTTCATGTTGAAATAGTGAGCTCTTTATACATGGAACATCTCAAGATTTGGACTATTTTTTTTTTAAAAAAAATCTTTAGGATTTTTAAAAGTTTTCTGGTAGAATTCGTTAAAAATTCAAGGATCAGTAAAAAATGTTTGAGACTAATAAGTACATTTTAGAAGCTAAAATGCTATAATTGCCCAACAGGAAACAAATAAACCCTTATATTCGAAAGAAATATCGATTGTATTCTCGAAACTCAAGTTTATAAATTCCTCGTACAATATAAAATACTGAAAAGAAAAATATGTAATAATTGTCAAAAGCATTTAAAATGTTTATACTAAGTCATACTCGTGCTTACTGCAATGTGTTGCAGTAAAAGGATTTTTCAAAACACACTTTACCTAACGAGAGATTGTACATATATTTCTGCTGCAGGAAGTAGATAGGAACTTTAATACTGCGGTGGGATCTTTCTGAAATTAGCAATTCAATTACTAATACTAACCTTGGAGTTATAGTAATTAGACTTTTACCATCTGCTCTTTTACTTTCATGCCGACATCAAGTTCAATTCTTAAAACCCATTGCTTTTTCTATAGCAAACAAAGTCACACAGTAATAAATAATGTGACTCATAAGGAGTATAAAATAACAAGGAAAATGTATAATTTGCCTTGGTTGCAGTTTTTTCACCATAAATTCACAGGAAAGGCCTTAAATGTCATTTGATTCATTATACTTTGTCAGCTCTAATTGGATAGTTTTCAACTCGGCATGGAAAATCCTGTGTTTATCTATATTTAATACTACTACTTATAATAATTTTCATCAATATTTATTCCTTTTTTTTTTAGCAATTCTTATACAAATTAAAAAAAAAGAAAAGTATTAATTCTCTCTTCATTTTGATCAAATAACTATTATGTATTAAATTGATTAATGTTTTTTATATTATGCATTAAAGAATTTCGTTCCATAGAAGCTGCATAAACTGAGAACATTCTCCAGAAATGTGATGATAAAATGATATGGCCAGTTTTCAAGAATTATTTAAAATAAAAAAAAAAAAAATTTAAACCTTTTGGTTGAATATTAATTCTCGTTTTTCTCGTATTCAGAATACACTTTTCAAATTCGTTTCAGTTTTTTAGGTTATATAGAGTGCTTGTTAGAAAAGAAAATCCTGGAGGCAAAATCTTTGTTACTTTAGGGATGAATATACTCCGATACTGAATTTTTTCCCAAAAGACATATCTCGCGAGTTTCATAGTATATACCTAAAATGAAGAGTACTAAGGCTCAATTAATATTTAGCTGTACAACTACCTACCGCGATTACTTATGGACCTATTTTGCTAATTACTGTAGACTTTATACTTTCCCATGGGACTACCATATACAAAATTTCGTTCCAAAAGAATAAACAATGTTGCCGCTAACCTCTTATATATATATGTATATCCTTGTAAGAGGTTTTTTTTTTTTTTCAGAATACCATTTGATCAACAACGTTAACTCGATTCAGACTAGATTCAAATCAGTATTTCCCCGGTGGTATTGTGGACCCCTCCTGCCAACCTGACAATGATATTGTTTTTAAGGACTGGTTTTATTACTTTAACATTTGGGGGGGGGGATTTGTTTAACTTCTAGAAAATACCACTTTATCGCGAAAATATCCTTCTTTTAAGAATTAACTACTTGACATAGTGAGGCTGCATGATTTTTCTGCTGATACATTCGTCAAATGTACGGTTATTGCCTAAGCAATTTTCAATTTAGATATGGGTAGGTGTTTTCGTTTCTTTATGGTTGATTTTACAGGGCGTGTCAGAGGTCTCTTAGGGTTACAGCTGGAATTGTTTGTAGCTTCTATAAATGTTGCTCCTAAATAATTTATATTTACAGACCAGTCCTTCCAGTAAAACAGTACATATTGTATAGTTTAGTTGAAGGAAAGCTGCAAGTCCAACTCATATTTGGCTAATTCAATTTTCTGAATGAACATCGGTTTTCACCTTATCGGTTTTCTCGGACGGTCAACAACGCCCGAATGTATTGTGCGTGGATAACCTCCTAAGGAATCATTTTTAAATCAAATTTCGACGATCTACGTCTAGCTTCCTTGCACTTAGATACTTCGAAGCTAACGATTTGTCCTTAAGTGTGCTTTCCTCCCCTCCACAGATTCAGAACAAGGAAACGTGACATACGAAAAGCGAGGTTCTCACGAGCTGACAACAGCTGGGAAGTGTGGCCTATCCTCAAGCTCCACCTATACCAATTACACGGCATAAATCACTTTCCCCAGCAGAGCCTCTTCCTCTACATCAAAACCATATTCTATGACTTCCGTGGAAATGGGACTCCCTCCGAAAACTATGAACATAATCAAGCACTTTATCACATTTTGTCATTTATGTTCATGTAATGGGTATTTTTGCGATAACTTATCTTCTAGTCTTTTAGTTCAGTGATTTTGGGTAGACTTCATAGCGCTGGGAATTTAAATGAACATTAGAACATCCCCGCCAGTGATTTCATCTAATTACTATTACAAGGTGAAAAATAAAAAAAAGTCCGACTCGCAGGATCTGTGTCATTTCAGCGCGGTTCATTTCCTATCCCTAGTGTCATTTGGGAAGATTGAAATAGAAAGCGTTATTATTTTGGTTCCACCTTTCCCCCGTAAACAAAGGGCCCTTTACCAAGGGGCAGCGTACCTTTATACCTGGAACACATACAAACAGTTATTTCAAATATCAAAATGTTTCTAATTTTATTGATTTCTTCTACAATAATACTAATTCTATAAATAAATGCAATTAAACAAAAACACCAACCCATTAAAATGTGAGCTAAAGAACTACGAAAACCCGATCAAAAGAACAAAACAAACACATTTGAAGATTTAAGCACTTATTTCTCCGAATGACAATTCCTAATCAAAAATTTCTTTAGAATCTTTTTTGTAGAGAATTTAGTAAGCTTTCGAAAGGGAAACTTTTGCTTCACAAGATTCTCAACCTTTTAGAGATATTAAGGAAAATTTACAAAGTTACCAAAACTTTTCAAGTCTGTTAATAACACATTTTATTCTAACCCTTCCTTAACACCAAACGTAACCAAAATTTCAACATATTAGTTTTGATGAAAGTTGAACATGCAGAAAATGTTTCAACTTAATCCCATGATTCTAAGTACCCAAACCAAAAACGGTATTCAACAACTATTTTTCCAATTTTCTCGAAAACGGTTAAAGCTACCGCCTTGAAAATGGTTTCATTCGTTTTCCTTGGCCAAGAAGCCTATAAAACGAGTATTTACAATCATATGAACTCAAAAACGTAAGCGTTACGATTTGTTTTGCGCGAATTTCGCCCCAAGCGCCATCTTCCAGTGGGCTGTTTGCTGGTTAACGAACTTGACCTTTCAAATTGTACGACGTATTTTTGTACCAAATTTCATCAAAATCGGACCATTAGGGAAGCCGGAAATGAACGAACAGACAAATATATATATATATATATATATATATATATATATATATATATATATATATATATATAAATATTAGTAAAGTTGGAATGCTTGGGAGGGATTACACTGTTCTGCAAAAAAAATCTTTTTTCCCCTCCCTTGAACAATTTTGCCCGTTTCTCATGTTTTCAGGTGTGCTGAGTCCGAATCTGAACTCAGAAAAATTATATCACCCTCTGATTTTGAGAGAAAAGAGGAGAAACTTGGAAAAAATGAAAAATTGTATTTGAAAATTATTGTCTTTATTATAACAGATTTTTTTTTCTTTTTCAACGGTAAAATATAATTAATTGAATCCTGCATGCTATCAGGTATAATACTAGATATGACACAACTCAAAAAATATACACACATCGTCAATGAGTATTTTTTTTTCTTTTGTACTCTTCCTCCTCTGTCTCCCGCTGCAGTGTCCAGCAGTAATCCACCAGCATCTTCTCATTCCATTTGCCAGTATATCTTTTTTCCATTCTGGATATTTCTTGGTGGAATCGTTCTCCATGTTCGTCCGAAACTGCACCCAAATTTGGGGCGAAAAAGTCTAGGTGACTATGCAGAAATGTATTTTTAAGGACATATTGCATCCCAATGTTTTTTATGAAGTAAGCAGTTCTTGGACTATTTTTCGGTAGTCTCTAGATTTTTCGTTTCCCAAAAACTTAGCACATACCTCTCGAAAAGCAATCCAAGCCTTTTTCTCAGTAGTATTTAACTTTGCTTCAAAAGTGAGGTCCTTGAGTAGATGTCGAATTTGGGGTCCTACACTTTTAGCCATATTTCTTCAACCACTTGTAATATTCCCATCAAATTTTTTTCCGTTCAAATATACTTCATTGCGCTCAAAATCGTCGGGATTTTGAATTTTTTTCACTATGTTTTGATGCCAAAAAAAAATTCGTCAAATTTACAAAAAACTCACATTTTTGGATAAAAAACTAGAATTTCTCAAGGAACTGTGCGTGATAGACAGAATCTGACTTCAAATTCGTGTTCAGCACATTTGAAAACAGTACGAAAGCACGTTTTGGTTTGAAGGAGGATTTTCGTGCAGAACACTGTTATTCACCTAGTAATACTAATTAGATGAAATCACTGGCAGGGATGTTCCCAACCATTCCATCTTTACTTATCACCTCGACGGCTAACTATCTAATCATCATATATATAAATATATATATATATATATATATATATTCAAATTTGAACCAGCGGTATTTTCGGTCCCTAGGGGTTCTGAAACGCGAAATGTTCTAGTCGGCACTTCCGGATTTTTTCATGAGATCAACATTATAGCGGGGTTCCTCCCTATGAAGGGAGGGAGGAACCGCGCTAAAAAGAAGAAGATATTTGAGTAGAAAAATAATATTAAATTTATAGAAAGATTAATTGTTATTAATATTTACAACAAATAAATTCCTTAGATAAGTTAACTGTCTGGAGATCAGTATTCCTTGATGTCTGAAAAGATTTTTCTGAAGAGATCCTCCCTCCCTCTGTTTCACTGCTTAGAAACATTTTGAGGAGGGAGCATTTGTGGGGTATGGAATACTAACAATCTAGAACTTGGAATAGTTAGCCAACTAATACGCTATGACACCCCAAAAATAATTTCCGGAAGTGATCTGATTTAATTTATTTTTATGAGACATTTTTACTGATGAATCCAAAAGAGAGTTATACATGCCGAGTTTCAAACCTTAATACGGTGCTAAGACTGAACTGATCCGTATGGAAGTCTCTACATCGCTCTTAACACTTTAAATAAAATATTATATTGTAAGTTTGACAGATTATTTGTGTTCCGAGGAAAACACAAATCTTACTGAATATTTCCTTGAAGCTAGAGGTTCTTAGAAGATAATAAAAAATTCAAATCTCATAAAAATATAAAATACTCTGAAAGAACATGAGAGCCTAGACGGAAGTTTAGGAAAACCCAAGTTAACCCCAACTAGTTTTCCCAAATCCCAATATTTTAGCCACGATGGCTTCTTTGGCTTGCAAATCTCTCAGATCATTTTGATAGTCATTGATCCTATCGTCTCAGAATGCCTATTATAAAATAACTCCTTAGTTTAGTTGAAAGCACAACATTCAATTACTTTTTTTTTTGTATTTACATATACAGGGTGTCCCGTAAATGTCTAGTCATATTGTGGGAGGGATAGAGGACCTTTAGGGGAACAAAAAATGATCTATGACGATTTTCCGAATTCTCACACATAAGGGAGAAAACGTCGTTTTATTGAGACAAACGTGGTTTATAGAAGGATGATCGTTGTAGCTCCGGCCCAGGTGGTACTACTAGAAAGGAAGTGAAACCAATCGAAAGCTGAGTAAATTTACTATAAGACTAGTTGATAGTAAACGTAAAAACGAATGAATGTAAGTATGTCTATCATACCAAAAGAAAGCTTTTCTAAATTTCCTGACATTGTCTTGATATTTCTTACCACCGTTGCTCATCAATGGGCAGGATCTGAGATTTCCGGATTTCAGAAAAACTTCCTCATTTAACCAGCTTTCCATTCATGTATCACAACCCTGTGTTATTGAAGGATGTGAACGATTTAGGAACAAAAGTTTAAAAAAAAACCATGGATCTGTGAAAAGAAAATTATATTGTTTTGATCAGTTTATTCAAGAAGATTTTTTTATCGTTTTAAGTAAATATTTACTTAATATTTAAGTAAATATTTATAAAAACAAATATTTCTTTTAAGCTTTTGGAATAAACTGAAGAAAACAATATAATTTTCTTTTCACAGATCCATGTTTTTTTTAAACTTTTGTTCCTAAATAGTTCACATACTTCAATAACACAGGATTGTGATACGAGTACATGAATGGAAAGCTGGTTAAATGAGGGAGTTTTTCTGAAATCCGGATATCTCAGTTCCTGCCCATTGAGGAGTAACGCTGGTATGAAATATCAAGACAATGTCAGGAAATTTAGAATAGCTTTCTTTTGGTAAGACATAGGGCCGCCACATGGGGGGGGGGGGGGGGGGGACAAACGGGTACAGCTGTCCCGGGCCCGGGCACCGTGAGGGCCCGGGCCGATCCTCGCTAATTGGAAAAAAAGTACCGAAAGTGACCTTTGCAGCACCGATTGTCGGCTTTTATTCTAATTTTGCTCAAAACTCAAGATGAAAAAAATTTTAAAATGCCCAAAGTCCTATAAAAAAGTACTAGAATTTTCATTCACGCTCTGAGAAGTAGGGGCCCAGCTGTGAGAAGTGGGGGCCCGTGATCTGGTCCCGGGCCCGGCTCTGAGATGTGGCGGCCCTGGATAGACATACTTCCATTTATTGTTTTTTGCGTTTACTATCAACTAGTCTGATACTAAATTTACTCAGCTTTCGATTAATTTCACTTTCATTCTAGTAGAACCACCTGGGCTGGAGCTACAACGATTATCCTTCTAAAAACCACGTTTGTCTCGATAAAGCAATAAAACGACGTTTTCTCCCTTATGTGTGAGAATTCGGAAAATCGTCATAGAACATTTTTTGTTCCCCTAAAGGTCCTCTATCACCTCCCACAATATGACTAGACATTTACGGGACCCCAGTTGTCAGTTGAATATCTTCTTTGTTAGAAAGGATGACCTGAGGTCTACTTTACGGCATCCAACCACAATCTTCGTCTAGCGGAGAAAATTTGAGGCGAATGAGACTTGGACAGTGATATCCTGAGGAAATATTTATTGATATCACTCTTAACTAATATAATCACACTGATTTTTGATCATTCCACGACACTTCACCGCCTTAGTAGATCTCTGGGCTACTTTCGGGAGAAGGATTGGGGTGTAGGACTAGGATGATTAATTTATTCAAGAAACACGAGAAGTGGATATATTAGGTCATTAAAACAGAGTGAGATTCTTAACATAATAAGAATATACATATTACTGAGGACTTTGAATTGGAATGTTTGGATTCGGCGGAGTTTTATACCGTTAGCCCATAAAGGGAACACTTACATAAGCAAATGTTTCCGTTATTGTGTGTGAACATATTTATATACATTTAAAATACTCGAATAGCCCATTCTACAATGATATTGCAGCTTTTTCAGAAGGATTATGTAAACACTTAAACATTGTTGCTAATGAAGATCGATAAGAATTTGCAGTTTTTAATTCCCACGAATTAGTAATTCATTTTGTATTTTATTATAGTTATTTAATGTAATGAGTAATTCTGCGGTAGATAATGGGCCCGTAGAAGCAGTTATAATTAGCAAGTACAAGGTTAACTCCTCCAAGGGGGATATTATGCAATTACTATAATACCTCTACTACTATATATTTTGAAAAATACGTTGTCAAGTCTAGAATAGATACGTTTTTTTTTTTCACATCAAAATATTTTAAATAATTGGAAATGTTTGTGAGCCAGACATTTCCAATTATTTAAAATGTGAAGTGCTTACACTAAGCAAGTAAACATCTACATTAAAAGTAAAAATTTTCAGATTATTAAATGTTTAACCAGCTGACTCAATAATGTAAAAACAAAATATACACACACATGTTTAACGGGGGTAATTTTTGATTTCTAGCAAAGAGGAACGATTACGGTTTGACCAAATATTTTAAAACTTGAGATGTCTGCAACCTTTATCGCCCCTTCAGAATGTGCCAAAAAAAAAAAAGTAACTTTTCTTGTTAACTCTTCAGATTTTTTTTTGAGTTTATGGTGTCAGTGGGTTATGTGTGAGTGTTACTAACCGCTCTCATTTTACCTTTAAAAAAAATGTTGAACTAAAATGGGCCGCTCTATGGACAGAGATTAGCGGAAACAAGTTAAAAAGTCTGTATACCCCTGGAAACAAACAAATGAAATAAATAATAACACAGGTAAACATTTGATCTACAAAAAAAAAAAAAAAAAAAAAAAACTCATAGCGGTGTGGTCCTTATAGGGTTTTTTGGTTCGCTGATTACGATGAGCGGGTTGGTTAACCTTCATAACATCAGATTCAAGGTCATTTGAAGATCAAATAGAGAAAAACCCGTAGGGAAAATCTGAAAGCATTCAAGGGTATGTTTTTGAGGTCCCTGAGTCCAAATCCGTACTTTGTTTGACTCACATGACTCTCCCACTGACTCTCAGAAAATGATTTATTTTTTCACATTTTTTCTACGTTTTTTCTCTATTTAGCCTTCAATGACCTTCAAATGACCTCTAGGAAAAGGCGTAAAGGCCAAACAAACTACGGATTCGGACTCAGGACCTCAAACACATACGCATGAACGTTTTCAGATTTTTCTTATGGGTTTTTCTCTGTTTGACCTTTAAATGACTTTGAATCTGATGTGATAAAGGTTAACTAATCCGCTTATCGTAATCACAGAACCCAAAAACCCCATAAGGGCCATACTGCTCCGAGATTTTTTTTGTTTAGATGAAATGTTGATCTGTGTATTTGTTTCATGAGTAAAATCTCGTAAAAGAACGGAAACATTATGAATACATTCATAAAGAAAAAATTGACTTCCCAATGATCGGCCTAAAGGAATGCTGGAGAGGGAAACATCTTCCCTCCATTCGGCTTTGATCTTCCTAGTAATTTAATTAAAAGTGAGTCGAGAAGCCGACTGATCTGTCAGCAAGCATCTAGAAAACCAACAAAGCTTTTGTTTTGCTTTGCTTAAGACATAGGAATATATATGAGTCTTCATTCGAATAATAATGTTGCTCTACTTCTATTCTCCAATGCACTAAAATTATTCATTTCGAATAAGAATGTCATCCAGTACAGTTGTACGAGCAGGATCTTTTTAACTTGGGGGTATTCCTAAAAAAAGTCCGTCTCGCAGGAACTGCATCATCTTAGCGCGGTTCCGTTCATATCCCTAGTCTAATTTGGAAAGATTAAAATAGAAGCAGTTATTATTTTGGTTCCACCAGTCTTTTTTTTAAAAATTAATTATTATAATGGCGTGTCAACTCTTAAGGCCACTAACGCCATTCCTGTGTGTAGTAAAGTCTTGAAAGGTCATGATATACGATCTTACCTGGAAGGGTCGGCTAACACTAGGTCCCGCTAGTTACAAGGTCTTGGAATCTTGGATATCTATATTTCTAACAATAAATTGTTTTTGTTATTTTACTTAACCAGTTTTATTGTCAAATACATTATCCAACTATAAGCAATTAAAAAATAACAAGGAATAAAACAGACAAAAATAACCATTCGAATAAACGAAATCAATTAATTTAAAGTTTCAAGCACTTATTTCTCCGATTGACATCGCCTAATCAAAACTTTCTTCAGAACCTTTTTTGTAGAGCATTTAGTAAGCTTTCGAATGGTAATCTTCCGCTTCACAAGATTGTCATCGGTTTTCGAGATACTAACGAAAGTATACAAAATTACCAAAACTTTCTTTGTCTGTTAATAAAATATTTTATTCTAACCCTTCCTTTACTCTAAACGTAACAAAAATTTCAACATATTAGTGTTGATGAAACTCGAACATGTAGAAAATGTTTCAACTGTATCCCATAATTCTAAGTACCAAAATCAAAGACAAACAACCCTCCCTAGGAAGGACGCTAGGCAATTGAAAAGCTATATCTTGGAAATCCATATCTCTAAGATTAAATTGTTTTTCTTATTTTTCTTAGCCTGTTTTATTTTCAAATACATTATCCAACTATAAGCAATTAAAAATAACAAGGAATAAAAAACAGACAAAAAGAACAGTTCGAATAAGCGAAATCAATTACTTTAAAGTTTTAAGCTCTTATTTCTCCGATTGACATCGCCTAATCAAAACTTTCATCAGACCCTTTTTTTAGAGCATTTAATAAGCTTTCTAATGGTATTCTTCCGTTTACCAAGATTCTCAACCTTTTTCGAGATATTAAGGAAAGTAAACAAAGTTACTAAAACTTTTTATGTCTGTTAATAAAATATTTTATTCTAACCCTTCCTTTACTCCAAACGTAACCAAAATTTCAACATATTAGTTTTAATGATAGTAGAACATGCAGAAAATGTTTCAACTGAATCCCATGATTCTAAGTACCCAAACCAAAAACGGTATTCAACAACTATTTTTCCAATTTTTTCGAAAACTGTTAAAGCTATCGCCTTGAAAATGGTTCTATTTGTTTTCCTAGCCCAGGAAGCATATCAAACGAGTACCTACAAGCTTATGAACTCAAAAACGTAAGCGTTACTATTTTTTTTGCGCGAATTTCGCGCCAAACGCCATCTTCCAGTAGGCGGATTTTGCTGGTTAACGAACTTGACCTTTCAAATTAGACGAAAGATTTTTCTACCAAATTTCATCACAATTGGACCATTAGGGAAGCCAGAAATGAGCGAGCAGACAAATATATATATGTATATATATATATATATATATATATATATATATAAATATAAATAAATATATACATATGTATATATACATACATATATATATATATATATATATATATATATATATATACAAATTTGAACCACCGTTATTTTCGGTCTCTAGGGGTTCTGAAACGCGAAATTTTCTAGTCGGCACTTCCGGATTGTTTCATTGTATTATCCTTATAAACGGGGTTCCTCCCTATGGGGGAGGGTGGAACCGCGCTAAAAGACAACTAATTAAAATAACATCTATATTGTAACCTTAAAATTAAAAAAAAATTAAATGTAGTAGCAGGTCTTTAATCAAAATAAACATCGAAAATTGCTCCAGAACCTTTTTTTGTAGAGATGCCCAAACGGAAAATTAGTTTGGAAAACCACTTGTACGAAAAAGGTTACGGATATCACATTGAAAATGTTTTCATTCGATTTCTTACATTAGAGAACCTACAAGCTTATTAATTTGAAAAAGTAAGCTTTACCTTTTATTTCACTCCCAAAGCCACGTTCCGGTGGATTTATTCTGCTGGTTAACAAAAATGATCTTTCAAATTAAAGAAATATTTTTGTGTTCAACTTATTAAAATTGGACTATTTTTGAGCGTGTGAGAGAGCGAACAGGCAAATTTCGAGACCTATTGGTTCTGAAACGTGAAGTCGGCAGTTCCAGATTGCGTCATTAGATCTAGATCATAAGCGGGCTTCCTCCGTGGGGAGGGAGAAAACGCGCTAAAAGCTATTACACGAATACATTCAGTTAAAAGCACCTGAAAAGGAGTAAGAAGGGAACATGTAGACCAAGCAATAAAAAACGGTTTGAAGCACAAGTTGTTTGTTTGTTTGTGTTTAAGGGCAAAAAACTACAAAGTTACCATTGCCCGAGAAGCACAAGTATTTTGCTACCTACTGAAAAAAGGGAGGGAGGAACCGCGCTAAAATATAGTTATTTTAATGTGCCCTGCTAAGTCAGTCATTTTGCTTAAAAAATATCAGTACCTAAATATCTACTACTATTGATCAGCTGTTTTTAAATAATTAATGGTACTCATTAATTTAGAATTTTTTATTGATAGTTTCGTTGAAAGTAACATTACTTTATATGCTTTTATACTAAAATTAGGGCCCTGCTTTTGTGGCGGACAGGCATGAAGCATAATAAAATTACCTTAAAGTTATTTTTCATTATAAATGTTTGTCTAACGAGATATCTTCGATATAAATACAAATTATCGAATGTGAAAATTGGTTTGGTACCTTATAGATGACTTGACATATATTTTATCTTATGATATATTTTAATTAGACTTAATCCAATCTACATTAGTTAGTTTGACTTTCTGTAATTGATCATTATTTTTCTTTAATTTTCGAGTGTTTGCCACAATCTACGTCAGTCAAACAGCAATCAGTATAGATTGAAAATGGCAAATTCGTTTTTTCACATTCGATACTTTGCATTTGTATCGACGATATAATCAAAAAGTTATTAAGGGGAAACGAAGTAGTCAGAGATATAATATATCTCTCGATGGCCTAGAATGGAAACCTCGTATCTAAAAAAAAACTTTAATAATTTCTATACCTTATTAGATGGATAAGATTCTATTTGACAATCCTTGAGTGTTGAAGAAACTCTGTCTTACTCATCCTAGATTATACCGACAAAGAAGCAAACTTTGCGATCTTCTCAATAACCATAATATCCATCTAATTAGGTATAAAAGTTAATTAATTTTATTTTTGAGATACGAGGTTTTCATTCTAGGCCATCTATATATACTTATTATTTGCTTTAGAAAGGTCTTTATATTTTACCAGTCTTCTTTCTATCTCACAACGTCACTTTTACCTTCCTAAATATTAATGACTGTTTTTCTGAAAAAAACGTTTCGTTAAATCATTTCATTTATCTTAAATCTTTAAAAAAAATCTTGCGGGTCTCCTGACTTTAACAAGTTTTGTATGTCATGAAAGTTTTCCAAAATTACTTGAAAAGCATTCCATTAAATCTTGGATCGGGCTTGAATATACAGTCTTCCGAGATCGGATTTTCGCCTACCAAGATTGGTTTAAAAGGTTCTCCCTTAACCAAAGAATATTTTTTTTTATATTTATTAAAACCACCCGTTTTATGATAAGGAAGTTTTTCTGTGAGAAAATAAAACGCGGAAAAAGGGGAAGCGACCCCCGCCATGCTGATGGGAGTACACAAAGTAAGGGCTCGGATGAATATCTTTGATGTTCATGTAATTAATGGAGGGCATCATCTCTTTGTCGCGTCCTTTTTTCTCATCAACTTCCGCCCGGCGCAGGATAAATTAATATTTATCCGTGAAAAAGAGGCCATCAATAATTATCAGCTTCCTTACGGTTACTAACCTTTTTGCCCCCGTCCCCCTCTTCCTCTCTTTCTCTCCTCACCCTTCTCTTTCTCTCTCATCTATTCCCTTATGTTCGTCTCTTCCCCACTAAAAATATAGATTTAGATGCTACTGAATATATTTAAAATTTTATGATGATTGTATGCCGTTGAGGGGATAAGAAGTCAAGGAAGGTTAGGGATTCGATTAAGAGAAAAACATCAGATTTTCAGAAAATATTTTGAACATTTCGGCATGCATTTTGGCAGACTTCTTCAGGTACAATAAAAACGAATATGCAGAATTATCATAAATAATAGAAACATTTTATTAGATCAGTGGTCCCTAAACGTTTTTATCTTTTGAACCCCTTGCTAGATTTTCCGGTTTTGGGTATATAAATATTATATATAAATATATAAATAATATATATAATAAATTTTATATATATATATATATATATATATATATATATATATAATAAATTTTTGAGGTCCCTTTAGAACATATTATACAAACTGAATTGTAGTAGGAAAAATGAGACATACCAAACTTACTACCCTGTTCAAGCTGATTTAAATTTAGATGAAAGAGCCTACTACATCTACAATTGTACGCGTTTCCTAACACTAAAACCAGTCACCGATCTCCTCTAATTGAATTTAAAATATTATTTTTCCGTCGAAAGAAAACGAATTGTTCTTGAAATATTTCAAAGTATTCTACTATAAAAGAATTATAGTAGCATTTATTAACCTATTTAAGAGTTGTACAACAATTACAATAAAGAGCAAATCGTGTCATTGCGAACTCAGAAACTTAATAATAAATAAAAAAAGATAATTACACATTGCAATGAAATAATATAATTTCATGTTTTGACTATTTTATACTAGACACTTTCTATAAAAGAAATATCAGATTTAAAACGCAGTAAGTTATGAGTTCTATTCTCATCCAGTACGTGGTAAATATATCTATTGTTCCTTCTCTAAATATCATAAACCACGGGGTTGGAGGAAGCTCGGTCTGGCGGCTAATGGTTTTCAAAGGAGTTTTGTCTGACCTTTTGTTGCTTATGAGCTACAAACATAAAGCTGCTATTTGGCTCTTGATATGTTTGTATATGAAACCCGCATAATAACATAAGGGCTACCTTAATGATCCTCTAGGATATGTAAGGCTCCTCTGAATGGTTTCGGGAGAACAATGTGTACGTTCCGTTTCTCTTCGTGTTTGCTATGTGCCGGAGGTTAGCCTCGTGTTTGCCTCCTCGGTAGCCTTGTTTGAGCATCTCGGTGAATTTTTTTCCCTTAGGCGAGGGATCAAACGGAAGAGGGAAGATTGAGAGAGTACACAAACTGAGAGAGTCTATCTCCCTAGTTAGCCAATCACAACCTCATCAACTAGACCCACAAATGGCAAACATACAACTTCTCTGTACACACAACGGTTGTTTGCTCTGCATGATACTAGCTATCCTGGATCCTATGTTGGGGTAGAGAAAAGGAATCTTAATCTCCCGATTGGGCAAATAGGTGAATCCTTTAACATCTAAGGCTTGTCTGGAGAATGTTCTCGATGTACAAATAGGCCTCGAATCAAAGCACTAGTACATCAAAAAGACAACTTGTATCAAAGGTCTTGCGTTCCAAAACGACAACTTCTAACCAGAACAGAGATAACTCTTCGCCACAATGTTTTCTTTAGAGAATATGGTCTAAATTTTAATCATCATCATGCGCCTCAAAAGTTTCTTCATTCATGCTCTTCCAGCTATGTGCTGATCGGATAGAAGGTCAACTTGTTTAGGAGGTCAAATATATTTATCAGAAAAGCTATTCTTTATTGTCTTGATCCTGAGAAAACCTCCCCCGTGAATGGAGAAAAAAAAAACTTCTACCATTCTGAAAAATTCCTTGCGTTTTATACTAAGGACGCTAAGCAGAAAAATATTTAAGATACTTTCATAGCTGAATTTATAAGTGATTAATATCAAGTAATTAAGCAAATTCGATGACTTAATAATAAAAGTATTTTTTTTGGGCTTGTGGTTTTCCGTCCTTCGGTGATTGGGAACGGGTGTACTCTGCACACCGACTTCTAGGCCAATAGCGCCGACATCCAATGGTGCAGCAGGAATTTGCTCAGCGGGCCCTAAAATGAGAAAAATCCTTGCTGCAGGTAGGACTCGATCCCCTGCTGTAGGTGGGGCATCTCCTGGAGGAGAATCCAAGGCGTAAGCCACTAGTACGCGGGGTGACTCTTTTATACCTTATTAAAGTAAAATCATTATTGTCTACAATGGATTACAGGACTATATTATCTGCTAAGTCGCCTAAGTTGCGGAGCAGTGATTAAATAAATCATTATTGCCGATGGCGCTTGCAGCGTTTACTCAAAGATTATAGTTAGAATACTTCTCACATCTTTGACAGTTTACGCGGCAGTCAAAAATGTTGATTGTAGAAAATTAACCGATCATAAAAGATTCTTAAAACATAAATTCATTACTTTTTACATCTTATAGCCGTTTCCGGGACATTGATAAAACAGGGAGGGACACCGGGACGAGAGTAATATACTGGGACTATACCGGTCAAACCCGAATGTACGGCAAACCTAAGTGTGATAGTATCAATCTCTATATAGTGGAAATTATATTATGATAGTGCAGATGGAGGACATTTAATATTTTTCTATTTGTTAGCCAAGGTCGTCAGCGGGGTTTCATCCAAAAATAAATCACTTTTATTTAAATCACTGTGACAGAATTATATTCTTATGCAAATATAGTTCAGATGAATATCTAAATTTGCTAGTTGGCCTGCAATTAAATGTGGCACATGTGACACCTTGTCTAAGTCGGATCTTTCCTTTGATGAGATCTCCTGAGTCACTTCTACATCCTACCGGCCTTCAGCTATGGCCTCTGACTCATCATCCGACAAAGAGATCTCAATCGGCTTTTCTGATGTGTAAGTTGTTCTGTCAAGCAGGTGCAGCCACTCGGACATGAAATTTATGCTAATCTCTCCATGATGTCAAAAATAAACCACCAAAAGATTAACATTTTCTTAAAAATTACATGGTACGTTGTTTCCTGCATGGCCAAAACCATTTTTTTCTGATTTAAAGCTTATATATATATATATATATATATATATATATATATATATATATATATATATATAGTTATATACACACTTTCCAAAAGTTACCGTGACGGGATTTACGGGGTTATTATGGTTCATAATACGAAATAATATCTAACCAATATTTTTTGTTTCATCTTGTAGTTTCAGATTTCTTAGGTTGAAATTTGAAACGCATAGAATAGTAAAAAAGGATTCAAAAATAATTGTTATTTTTTACATTCTAGGGTATTACTTGTTACAATAATTTATGCAGGGTAGTTTAATATTAGAAACATCATAAAGAGTTAAAAGAGTTAAAGAAAAGTTCATAAAACTTTCATTATTAACTTACTTTTGCCAATTGACACTGTCTTGAACCAGCCTCCAAGCTCTCGTCGTATAAACTGAAAATAATGAAATGTAATTGTAGTTGTTATCATAAATAATTTTTGAAATTATTTATTTTAATTTATCCCTTTTCCTTCCGGTGATATCCCAATAAGGGCCATTTAATTGTTTCAATTAGTTATGAAGCTTCTTTCATTAATAAATACTAATATAAGTGAAGAATTATTAAAGGGAATCTATCTTCCGAATGAAATTAATATATTTTAGGACATGGTTGGAGATTTCAACCCAAGAGTAATGTGGGAATACCTTAGTTACTTAAGCACTTCCACCTTGTCGGCGTATGTGCTAATTGGATGAGGAAATGATATGTTGTTAAATTATAAATATACCAATGACTGTTAGTTCTATCATTTCTATTAAATTTAATTAGAAGTAGGTATATTTAAGTAATGTAAATCTAGTAACATAAAATTAAAAATAAAATGCTAATAAAATTAAATTATTATTATGCATTTACGTTACGACTTTTAATAATTTTACTGAATCGCTTACATTTTTAAGGCTGTTTTCCCCTTCCTCTAGGGTGAAAGAAACCGCCTTTCCGTCGGCCCGGTGCACAGTGTTGCCAAATCATAATCTAGCTGGACAAAACTTTCCTGCTTATGTTATGGGATATTTGTCCTTCCGATGTGTGTTTTCTTATAGAATAATTCTTGCAGAAGGCGATAGTCAAGTCAGAATTAGTGTAGTTTAATCAAATATAAGTACAATCTTTGAATATGTTTCCATTCTTCTTATCTACTAATTACTTAAATGACTAATTAGAAAGAATGTTGAAAATATATAATTACATTATCACCAAAGTTTTCCCCGGTCATATTAAGTGAGAATAAATGACAAACTTGAGGTTACATCAAATGCTTCTGACTGACGAAGCTTTCGAAACAGATTTTCCCTTGGCTCTGTGACCACTGTGATTTGCTGGTTCCAGTTGTAGTTGAGTGATAATTGTACCGATATACTGGTTTCGTAAGGGAAAGGCTCGGGTCGCGACCTCAAATTTCGACTAATAACTCCTCAGCGCTCTTCGAATTTCAATTACTCAGACGTCGAGGAGTATACACCCCGGGCTACCTTCCAAGTGAAAGTCAACCTTCTACTAATATAACCGTTTTTAGCGCGTTTCCTCGCTTCCTTCAAAGAAAGCCAACCCGCATATGACCTCATGATGGAATCCGGAAATGCCAACCAGAAAACTTCTTGTTTCAGACCTCATGGATCGCGAAAATACTATTAGTACAAATGTGTATATGTGAGTGAGTGAGTGTGTGTGTATATATATGTATATCGTATTTTAGGGATATCTGTAACCGTTTACTTGATACAACTAATTATCATAATTTTTTAGGATGTTCAAAGATGATTGATTTAGTTGAAAATTGTTCCAGACGTTTAACATTCATCTAAACTAAGATGAAGAGTTTGGTTCCGTGTGAAATTAAGGTGGAAGTATTAGAAAAAAAAAAAAATGATCGGGCAAGAAAAGTTTTGGAATCTCTAATGGCCGAAAAGCTTTAGAAAACGTAGTAAGTGGAAGGTGACCCTTTGAGATTACTAAAGTCTCTACAAAAAAGGTTCTATAATAATTTTTGATGGGACGACCTAATTGGAGATATATAATATAATTGCTTTAAACTTCCAAAGCGTTAGTTTCGTTGCTTTGAACGGTTCTTTGCATTTTATTTCCTCAATTTATGTTTTTTCGCCACGAAAATTCGTATATAGGATTCCCTTAGCAAACAGAGAGAACGTGTTCAGTGAGTAGATTACTCCGAACCCTAATTACTTATTTGCCCATACTGTAATTTTGTGATATTGGAACGAAACTCGCTAAATGTCGTAGACGTCTGAATAGAAAGATGTATTGTAAAAATGAACTAAATCGGTCCCTCTGAAAGGCGTGTTTACTCCGGACCCGAATTACTAATTGTTCATGCTAACTGTAATTTTTGTTAAATTGTAACGAAAGTCGTCATGGATGCCTAAAGATAAAGATGTGTTTTAAATATAAACTAAACCGGTTTATTAGAATATGTGGTGTAATATGTGTTATAAAATTGAATTAAGCAGCTAAAGCGACTCAGGCATTGGTTGTTACTTCAACCATTAGAAACGCTCAATCCAGTTCCTTCGTTTTTATGATTGCTTAATGTTCTTTTTCTACATTTGGACGCTTTTATAATTCGTGAAGATCAATAATTAGAAATGTTTTTATTGTATTTCGTATTTGTAAGTCGTGTAGTACATAGCAAAAAATAAACACTCTGGAAGAAAATTAATTAAACCATTAAACACGGGAGTCAGCCGCTCGTGACATATATAAAAGAGCAAAACCGTACATGTGTTTTTTTTTTTGTTTTTTTTTTTAATAATATATATGTTATTTTAAGGGATATCCTTAGTTATGCAGCTCCAGCGTGACGGCCTTTTTAATTTTAATTTAACTTCTATTATACTAGTGTTGTTTCCCAGCACTCATCTTTCAGCATCCATACTAATGTCTTGTTTGTCGGGTTCTCCTTCGGGCTATTTCATCTGAAGAAAGGGTAGGAAGAGAGGTGTGCCCAGCGACTGACCAATAGAGACTACGTGCTGAACCTGAGCCGCTATTTGACCCCACAATCGTCCGTGTGCTCAACGTAGTATGCTCAAGTAGAATAGTTAGGCAACCTGTTTCCAACACCACAGGGCATTGAATATTAATATCCTCCGTTGTTATGTTACTACAAAACTTGTCATATATTCCTCATCTAGTAGTAAAAATAAACTGAATAGGTTTATCAGGAATGGGGGCTAACTCCGGAACCAAATTATTAATTAAAAAAAAAAAACAGTAGTAGAATGATCATCGTCGATAAAAAGTAACAGAAGAGAATAAGTAGTGTCAACTCGCCTAGGTATTAGACATTCTCTACTTATAGGCACCTAACCGCTATGTTCGATTATTTTCGTTCTAGACATACGAGCAGGCTACTGATGAGTAGTGCAATTTCACGGACCAACTTATTTTACATTCCTTTTGGCCCATGTCAGCCATTACTTGGATACTTACGTACGATACATATATGTCACAAATTTTCCAATCTTTAAATAAGAAAATCACCTCCCTTGAAATTCAGCAATGACAATTAATAATAATAAATAAATAAAAAAATTTAGTTAGTTGGTCCCTTAAATGCCGCGAAGGCCCAGAGGAACAGATACTATATGTATTAAATTGTTGACCTTTCGGCACACTAGGAAGATTTGTTTTTATTTGGTATTAGGAAGGTACTGCAGTCCGCAATATACTTCCACCACCTGATTTCCATCTAAGCAGATACCCATTAAACGCCAGGTATTTCTAGGGACGGCCTGGGATCCTAATTCCGACGTCCGAACGACGAAACGAAAAGATAAAATCTTCAGTCGGCACCCGATTTTAGAGCTCACAATACAACATTTCAGCTGCACTCGTCACCCAATTAAAGAAATCTATCAAGAAAAACAAATTACAAACAAATAAAAAAAATGGCAGGAAAATAATACGGGTTTTGTGGGTTTTTTTTATTTCACAACATATAGCAAGATAATTTTTTTGTTTTTCATTTATGGTTACATCCTTTTCATTGGACATTCTTGTTCGGCATTGAGGTTCTTGTGGTGCTCATAATATCCTTTAGGGTGGACCCTTCTCTCAGCTGAAAGAAATCCTCTTCTACCAAAAATGGGATAAGGGCTATGAGGAGACCAGATCTTGTTTTACTGTGGTAAAATCCAGCGGCATTGGAAACTTCTTTTTGTGTAAAAAGACAAGCAGAAAGCGGAGAGTGGTTGCGGCGAACGGTAAGGTATATTATCCAGCGATCCTGTAAAGATCGTTCATAAAAACAGCTGGCACGGGCTGAAGGACACAAAGAGGCCACCGAAATGTCCCCTTGACAAATGGTACCGATTGACAGATATTCGAGTGCCACGGTCACGTCCCGTAGAAATCCCCTCTCAATCCATTCGATACAACGTCGCCAATCTCGCACACGTACGGACTCTTCTTTATTGTATTTGTGGTCTGACGTCCATATCTCACGTCTGACCCGTCACTTCCGAAGGAGCTCCCATTATAGAGGTCTCCAACCTGAGTTTTTTCGGCTCATTCCAATGATGAACTAATGCTTGAGCCCTGATAAGTTGCCCAACCAATTTCCATTTTTGTCAGCTGATCATATAAAAGAGTACTTAAGTTTTTGTACAACCCATCTCTCCCCTAATTTTTTTTTTTTTTTTTTTTTTTTTTTTTTTTTTTTTTTTTTTTTACGGTGCATCAACAAATCTTGGCTATTAGCGCCGACATCCAGGGTGCAGCCAGGAATTTTCTCAGCGAGTCCTGAGATGAGAAAATTTCTGGCGCCGGTGGGGATCGAACCCACCATCTCCCGCTTATGAATCTAGCGCTCTAGCCACTAGACCACGGGAGACCCCCTCTCCCCTAATAAGTGCACTTCTTATTTGTTGGTGCCGTCTAACTCCTTTTATGCTCCTTTTCATAGCGTTGTGAGTTCTTTGTCGTTTGGCGAGACGCTAGTTTGACAGCCATATAGTAGAAAAGGGAGATTTTGATCTAATATTGGGCATTTTTTTCTTAATATGTTCTAAAGGATTCTTCATGATATGTTTTAAAGACTAAAATTTTCTTCAACCCAAAGTGATTCTTCTTCTATCTGGTTCTCTGGCACTTTCATTATTTATAGTCATCAGCCGACCTAAATAGACGGCTTCATCAACCCATTTAAGAGTTTTGCCGGAACTGCTTATAATATATATATATATATATATATATATATATATATATATATATATATATATATATATATATATATTTATATATATATATTTGTACAGAGCTTGCATTCGAGCGGGCATACAAGCGCACTTGCCGTTAAGCTAGCGCACCATACATTCCATACATGCTTGACCAATGATATGAAAACATATAAAAGGTAATAAGTTGTAGATTGTTCGCGGTCCGGACCCCGGGGTTTTTTGATTTATTTGTGAGAATATTCATCAAGCATACCGAATCTGGAAATCCACGCTTATCCAACCCCATTCATTTTAATTCGAATGATGGATTTACTCCGGGCTCAACTCTGACCTCTGCCGGCAGCCCGCTTCTTCAGCATATATTACACCCCCTAAGACGTATTTGGTTTTTAATTCCACTTATATTACGATTATTACAGATCGGCATTCAGCCGTGTAATGCGTGTGTATATTTATATTTACACTATGATAAATCAAAATCTCACCAGGAATAATTTCTCTCTGCAATTTCCTTATATGGTTTGAAAAATTAGTCCTTTTAGAGCCGCTTTCTTTCTTAAATATAATAAGTAAAGACATTTCGTCTCATTATACTTTTTTTTTTTTTTTCTTTTTTCTGAAATTAAAATTAAACCTTCAGACAATTGTATGTATACGTTTTTGTATATTTATATCTAATGCAATACAATTTAGTCATGTAAATAAAAAAGGTTTCTATATTATTGCGGACGAGGTTAGCTCAGTGGTAGAGCACTGAACTCATATCCTGGAGGACCTGAGTTTGAATCCCGAGCTAGCCCTAAAGATTTGTATCTTCTAGTGTCTTCGTTCATGGGTTGAATTCGGCCTCCCTGACCGTCCCTAGGCCAAACCAGCCTTTAATAAATTTATTAATGGGTACCGTGGTGCTAATTACCCTAGCAGTCGAAACATCAAAGGGGAAAATAAGGCAGCCGGAGCATAGTACTGACCACACTATCTCCCTAGTGTGCCATATGGTCATGAATCAGTTACTTCTATAGTATCCTGCCCTTCAGGGCCCTCGTGGCCTGTTACGGGACTGATTTTTTTTCTATATTATTAATGTTAATAAAAAGAAATGGGCAAGCGTGAGTATATATTTTCCAAGAAAAAAACCTAAAAAACACTGCCGATACGATTACTACCAATAAATCTGACAATAACCAGGAAGTTGTTTGTTCTACCAACCAACTATAACTGTGTTATAGTTATAAAAACAAAAACTAAGTTCAATAAATTGTTATAGAAGAGAAAAGAATAACCTGAAACTAGGCTTTATTGAACTTAGAATAATACTACATATTAGACTGAATGAATAGAATAAACAAAAGTAAACAATGAAATAGAAAACAGCTGTTACAAATATTATAACAAACTGTATGCAGTTTATCCGAAGCAATGGTTCCTCTAGGTGAATTGAGTTGCCTAGTATAATTGACGACTAATTCGAATGTAAAATGGAAAGGTTTGGGCTCTAATCATATTCTGGCGAATGAATTACAACAAAGATTGAACATTTTCAAATGGAATATATGTGGATGTATGCCTCTATACATAGTAGTGTGTACTTTATTCCTATGCTGACAGTCAATAATAGTATCGTCGGACTGTGATTCCGAAATCTGTCCTTAGATTTTCCATCTAGATCAGTGGTACGCAGCCTTCTTTTATAACAGCCACAGACACGTGTAAGTCGGCTAAAATAAATGAAAAAAATAGAGAATCATTTCTTAGGTTTTCGCGACTGTTCCAAATTGAATTAAACAACTATGAACCAATTCCTGACGTATATTTTAAATATTGTTTAACATTTACCTTGATACAAAAAAATAAAT
Source organism: Gonocerus acuteangulatus (assembly GCA_946811695.1). NCBI lineage: Eukaryota > Metazoa > Arthropoda > Insecta > Hemiptera > Coreidae > Gonocerus > Gonocerus acuteangulatus. The sequence goes on along the minus strand of OX328124.1, from coordinate 47,352,174 downwards.
CAAATTCCAAATTATTATACTATTTACCGTAATGAAAACCATTCGGATCAGGTCCTGGCAGGTACCTGGATTGGTATCAGCTCCATTTATTCACTTGGTAAAATAATTAAAAAATATATAAATTTAAATATTACGCTCGATACGACTCTAAAAATGCCCAACGCTATACATCGCTAATTAAAACACTTGTTTTGCAGTATTTAGGAAAATACTAAAATGACACATGACCATGACAATTAGATATCTGCCAAAAAATGAAAACATTTTCCTGTATTACGGAAAATGATCGTATCAATAATAGCACTGCACACCGCGCCACAGGTTTGTAGGGCCTATTTACTCAGCACGCTCTCAATTTTACTTGTCGATGCGATTTTTAAAATGGTTTAAAATAAAGTAACATAGTAACAAACACAAGATGGGTCAACCATAAAAGCTCGTCGGGCCGCAGGTTGAGTATAGATGCTCTGGATCTTCTGTTTTTCGAACATCAACTAGTATAACATAAATCTCTTATTACTTGTTTATTGGCAAAAACAAATTGTTTAGTGCAAATCATCTAGTAATCGAGCTCAATCTAGCAAACTACGGTAAATTTTGTTCGATTTTGATATCGATTCCGTTCAAACGGTATAATGTATAATTAAAATGACCACGAAACATCATAAAATAATCCTAAGTATGGGAATTTCCTTTAGCCGACTATAAAATAGTTTTCCCCTACCGGACTGAGAGCGCCTGTTCCACGTACGCTTTGGAATGTGTAGTTAATGAGGCAGAGGCAATGAAAAGGAGGTACTAATTGCTAGGCTCGTAAGACCGGGACATAAACCCGATCTCTCATCGGCTCGTCCCATCGTCTGTTCATGGGGTGACCGCGTCCGATGCTACTTCATACGTATGTCTTCTAGTTGTAATACAACTCTCTTACTTTCTTTCCGCAGTTTGTCACCTATACCAGCATAGTGTATATATATATGTATATATATATATATATATATATATATATATATATATAAATTAATTTAGTACAAGTTCGTTAACTAGCAGAATGCGTCCCGAGAAACATATTTTTTTTGGGCGAAACCCGCTTGAAAAAATGGTATCGCTTACGTTTTTGTGTTACTAGGCTCCAGGTATACGTTTTATAAGTAGCTAGCTGTTACCCGGCGTGCTATGCTACACCTACTTTCTGCATCTATAAAAGCAAAACTAAATTAGAAACCAAATAATTAATATTAAAATCTACGTAAAAATGCAAATCTGTAACTATTTGGGTTCATTGTTTCGAACTCGTGATCTCCGAACTGTGAGTCATAGACGATTTTAATAACGGTGAGTTAGACACGGAGGTAGGTCTCCCCGTGTCAAACGGCCACGTTTGGTCAAAATCTGTCAAACGGTGTGGAGTTGTATAAGGAACAAACATTCAGACAGGCAGCTGGTAGACGTTTTTGAACGTTGACACTCTCCGTATCCCGACCTTCCTGTGTGCCAAGTTTGATCAAAATCAGTCAAACGGTGTGGATTTGTTTAAGGAACAAACGGAAAAAAAAGAAAAAAAAAAAAAAAAAAAAAAAAGGCACGTGATTTTTATATTTATAGATTTGAGGTGGGAAATCTAATGATTTATGTTCATATCTATAACCGTTGCCGAGAAAAATGGGAAGAAAAAACTTGATTATTCTTGGGATTTTTGTATATATTCGTATATATTTCGTAACCGGTAGGGAAATTGTATTACATATAAAGAATCTATTCGAAAGCTTAGTAAATTGCCTACGAATACGATATGAGAGTTTTGATAGACCGAACTCATTCGGAGAAATCGTTTAAATGGATCTTCTGTTAGGATGCTTTCAGATTCCTGTTGTGGTGCCTAACATCTTGCTTTGTTTCGAGATTTAATTTCACATTTTTACATGCATTTACTTTATTTCCGAATGATTAATAAAAATATTAACTGTTTGTATTTTAAGCTTCAAAAATGACACTACACAATTCCTGCAAGTTATCGTTTTCTTATACTCTGAGTTGTCTTCGACGTTATTGGTCGTACTTCTTCGATAGGTGGGGGAAAAAATGCTAAACGTTTATCTTGGGACAAATTATTTTTTTCTTCAATTTACTGTCGAACGTACGAAACTTGGGTACTACATTGAGTTTGAAGACGTGTTAAGCTTTGTTTCTCGCGGCCATTTCTAGTATGTAGGCCAGAGACACAGCATCCGAGCTGGAGATAATGGCTACTCCGAGAGCCATCTGATGGTGACCAGAAGACGTGCTCTCCCCCGGCATGGAAGTGCTAAAGCAGATCTGTAATCAGAAGAATCCCAAGGTATCCCAATCTCCTGGAGGTAATTTCCAATGACACGTCTCTACATGACCCCACGTACTCCCATTCAGATACCCCACTCCGTTCCCACCGCCATCTCAATGGAATCCTAGCCTTTCTTCTCTTTCCTCTTTCATTCACTTACTATCTAAGAATGAATTATGGATTCGCATTCATTTCGCTTCCATCCATGCCGGTGTCTTCGTCTGGCTCATTACCCCCAAAAACGAACGAGTAAAATTTGATTTCCATAAATTCTTGGTTCAGTTCCAAACATCTCTACACTCTTCCGGTACAATGTAAGATTACGATTTCCATTCTAAATTCTTCTACATCTGGATGATAAAAAATCTCATATTTTAGTTTTAATTGCTAAGTCAAATGCCCCTTCTTCTTGTTCTTGACGTTTGAGCGCACACTAATATGGTATTACTATTGTCCTGTGGCAATGGTCCCTTTTATTATACTTATTTAAATTTTAACGGCCACTTTTAGCACTTTCCTCCGAAGGAAAGGAGCTATTGAGGTTGCACTCGTGGCGGAAATTTTGAAAAAATTCTTCGAATCATTATCGATCCTACCTAGTAGACACCGAAAATGACCCAAGTTAAAATTTATATATATATATATATATATATATATATATATATATATATATATATATATATATTTATATATATAGTTATATATGTGTCCGTTAACACGATACCGGCCAGAGCTTTTGTTTCTTCCCCTCGAAACTTGGTACCTAGTATTCCCCAATCAAACGATTGAATGAGTTCGTTAACCAACAAAATCGGTCCATCTGGAGAGGGGGTTTACTCCGGAGCGAAAGTAGTTTCCAATACCCAATTTGCCAATACCAGCCATAATTTGTGTTGTATTTCAACGAAACTCGGTATTCGTTCTGGTCAACTAAAGAGAAAAATGTGTTGTAAAAATAAACTAAATCGGTTCATTAGGAGGGGAGGTTTACTCCGAACCCAAATTACTAATTTGCTCATAGCGGTCGTAATTTCTGCTGTATTGTAACGAAACGCGGCATACGTCCTGGGTATCTAATATGGAAGAAGTGTTGTAAAAATGAACTAAATCGGTCTATCGGAAGGGGGGGGGATTTACTTTGTACTATGTTTGGATTGAATTGAAACAGGTGTTATTTATGTTTTTATTTTATTTATCTATCTAGGTTATTTTAAGCAAATTATTCAGGAATGCACTCGACACTACCCAATTCTGAGGAAAGTGCTTAGTTATGCAGCACCTGCGTGACGGACTTTTTAAAAACATAGAAGGTCTCTTTTAGTATCATCGTTTTTATTATAAAACCCATAGCTTAGAGATTTGTTCTTTAGCCTTTGCTTTGGGTAAGTATTGATAAATATTAAACACTATCTCCCTTGCCTAACCTCTGAAAGCCTTCACTGGTCCTAAACGAGAAATAATCCGTTTTTATTGAGTTTAAAGCAGCTTGTTGTTCATTGTAATGAACAACATGCAGGAACCGTCGCGAATATTTCCCTCAGAATTTCGCGCATATTGGATTCAAAATATTCCGTCTAACTTAAGGGGCTATAATGCAGTGTGTCATTATCGATTTACAACAAGCCTTCTACCATATTTCTCCTTAAAAAGTGATTACTCGAAAGGAACTCTTAGGACAATCCCTGGATTGTTGTCTTCAAACACAGGAGAGAACCAATTGAAAGGACGACATCCCGGCTATATGTATATACATGCAATTGCACGATACAGATAGGTAACATGAAAAAAAGCAGTAAATTGTGTGTCTATTGGGCCGCTAACGGCCCCATGACGTGATTTCATGTCCTACCCTTCATTCTTCCCAGTACACCTTTTTATTTTACCCTGCCCCGTTTTTTTCCCCATGTAAACTCGCATGACATCCTCGAAGCACTTCATAATCATGACTGTATACCAAGCCAGTTATCTTCCTGTCCTCATAAATATCACTATTTTTAAACGGCGATATGACTTACTCTCGGCCGTCCCCTCCTTTATGGGTTTCGACGCATGTGTTCGTACGCAGATGGAGTTCTTCGCCCTTACAATTACACGTATTATTTCACGGGATTGAATTATTAGACCAGGGCGAATCTGTTTTGAGTTGTATGTTGAGAGAGTGCATGAGTATCTTCGGGAGACTTTACGTAACAATAATTGAGGTATGCACAAACCGAATATTTCCCAGAACATTTTTGTTTTAATGTAAAACAATTAAAACGTTATCCCCCCTCTTATTTTATTCAGAATTCTTTATAAATGTTTTGCTTAAATAAGTTGCCTATTATTACATATCTTATCGCCAATCCTATCAGGTGACATCGTAATAGTTATTAAATCTATTATTATTTACTTTTCTCGAAAGTTACAGATATTGCCTTAAAAATGGTTTCATTCGTTTCTCTACTTTAAAGAACCTACAAAAAGTGTGACTATGAAACCAAAAAGGTAAGAGTTTACATTCTTTTGCTCGAATGTTCCCTAAAAAACATGCTCCGTTCGACTGATTTATCTAGATAACAATCTGGACCTTTCAAATTACACAATGTACTTTTGTACTAAATTTCATTAAAATAGTTCCATTTTTTCCAGCTAGACTAAGCCAACAGTCAAATTGATGTATACATACACATTTGAACAACTGTTATTTTCGTAACGTGAAATTTTCTAGTCGGTACATCCGGATTGCGTTATGAGATCAACCTTATAAGCGGGTTTCCTCCCTATGGAGGGAGGTAGGAAACGCGCTAAAAGCCAGAACGGCATTACAAAGAGTAGTTTAAAAAATAAATTATAAATAATTTCAAACATTAGTTAGTGACTTAAATTGAAAAACATGTGTAATTTGAAATTATATATATATAGTATGAAGGAAAAATTTCATGTCTAACAAATAATTAATTATTTATACTTTGTAAGGAGCTAGGTTGCTGCCGACATGTACATAAAATAAAATAAAAACTTAATCTTTGATCGCAAATGGTTTCGATTGACGTCATAAATCAGTTTTATCCACTAAAAGGAAAAAAAGTACAACTAAATTTTCTTTATTAATAACCGATAATGTTTTACCGTGAGTAACTCGCATGCAGATTTATAAAAATATGTACTATTTGTGGGAGATGATATACACATAGTTCTAGGTACTATCGTGCATAAATTGTGTATAAGCCTTACTGTTTGCCTCACCTTATTGGCAAGAATCGTAAATATGTTGTCCACCGCATATTGCGGATCGGACAGTAGCCACTGCACAAATCCTATTTTACTGCTTGCAACAGGATTACTGTCCCCCGTCTACGAGGAGGCTATAAAAGCCGATATTGTAGAGGAATATGCAGGCTACGGGTGTCGCAGTACCAATCCAGCTGGCGGCTGACCATAATGTACTGGAATGATGAGCTGGTAAATGCGGCATGACCACAGAAAATTGTCTTATTCCAGGTAGCCATGCCCGGCACGGAACTCACGTAGTTAGCTTCCCAGCTTCTGCCACCGTCCTCGCCGGATCTATCTTCGCTTTTATCGGGTAGCAATTTACAATCAAATAACACAGCATATATATATATTTAACTTTATCATACTCCTAAGTCAATTTTATTTTGAACTAGCTTTTACCCGGCGTGCCATACTTTACCTACTTTTCTTTAAAAAAAAAAAAAAAAAAAAAAAAAAAAAAAAAAAAAAAAAAAAAAAAAAAAAAAAAAAAAAAATCGGCCTAGAAGAGTTTAGTTTCATATTACTCTAATTCCACGCAAAGCTTAAAAAGGTTAATAGTTTTGTTGGAACAAAAGGAAATTGGCTTCTAGGAGCAGTCTTGCTAAACTCCACTCATATATATAATAATTTATTTATGTTGAATACAGAGGTCGCCAAAGTAGCGATTCGCTCTTTTTCAAATGTTGGTGGTAGAAACAACTGGCAGACCAGTGTTTTTGTTTTTTCGCCATAAAACATGGTATATAGTATTCCCCTAGCAAACGATTGAACGAGATCGTTAACCAGTAAAATCACCGGTTCACAAATGGAGTAACCCCCGGTTACTCCGGGCACAAAGTAGTTATTTGACTATCCGGCCGTAATTTATGTCGTGTTGTAACGATACTCGATATTCGTTGTAGTCTTTTCAAGAGAAAAAAGTGTTGTAAAAATAAACTAAATCGGTTCATTACTCATTACTCCGGACCCACATTACCAATTTGCCACTACGAGCTATAATTGTTGTTATATTTTAACGAAACTCGTTATTCGTAGTGCTAATCTACACAAAAAAAGGTTTTGTTAAAATTAACTAAATCGGTCTATCGGAAGTTGGGGGGGGGGGGGGGTACTTGTACTATGTTTGAATAGAATTAGCTCGACAAAACTAGGTAAGTAAAGCTGCCGCAAGGAGCGCCTCTGTTTTGATATGACTCCTGATTTCTACCACTAGGGGGACTGAATCCCGTTCCTGCGTCAGATTAAAATACAAAAATTCTAAGTTTTTGTGTAGTTAATTGCAATTGCAAATTACTTACATAACGAATAATTGAAACAGTTCCTCATTACAAATATTAAAGAGAAGAAAAATCCATATTTTTATTTTATTTATATAGTTTATTTAAAGCAAATTTTTCAGGAATGCAGTCAAATTCTGAGGAAAGTGCTTAATTATGCAGCTCCTGCGTGACGGCCTTTTAGTTAATTGGATATTATCAGATTATAGTTAAATGAATAAAATATTCCAACCTCTGTTTTCGTTGCAACTGTCTTGTTGTAAAGTATTCTGTTGATTAAGGCTTTTATTTAGGAATTCTAAATAACGTAGGAAACGCTTCCCGCTTTATGAACCTTACCAGAATAATTTCCCCTTTATTCGAAATTTACATATCAACAAAAAATCTCGTCAATATTTCTTATTATGATGTATTCTAAATCAGGGTTCCTTCCGTTTCAACATTAATATTAATTGACCAAAGTTCCTCAAGTGTATAATTTTTTGGTCTACTTAACCCTGTTGTCCCATTGCGGCCTGATTGTTCCGGAGAAATGGTCTTATTGAATTTATTCACACCCGACCGACTTTATACATATGGATAAAGAGGGACCAATTACTGTATAATTCCTGCTTCTTCCTAACACTAATTAGAATAAGCATATCTTCTTCCCAGTCATTCTTGCCACTTCTTTTATGGTCCCATTCGGAGGAAACGCTTTAGGAACGGCACTTTTGAACTATGTAGCACTTAATTAATATGGATGAGCCACTTGTTGTCAGTAAATTATTATAGCAAGAATGTTCACTTGGAAGATGGTTATTACATTTCGGTTGTTCCACTTTAGGATCTTGAGGCCAAAGATTATTAAAGAAATTATTAGTGCTTTTAAACGTTACGTCATTGATATTCAGAGTTTATTTATTGCTCCTCAATGTTCACAATTTTGTATTGATAACACAGGCACACAAAAAAGAGAAATAGAGCTTCCGTGGTTTTAGGAGTCGCTAAATTCACATACGGGGTCTGTTTCACCCCATCGGCACATAATCAAGATCATTTCAAGGAAAAATATGTCTATTTTGCAAAAAAATGCCTGTGTAATTGATTCTAACTTTTAGAATTAATAGCTCATTTTTCAACGAGGATTTACAATATATATTATTTTTTTAATGAATTTAGAAATATTTTCCTATGTACCTATCCCAACATTTTCCATTCATCGAAAATATCCTGCTTAAAACCATCCCTTCTCTAAAATATAAACTTTCGTACCTTCCTCCCTTTAATTATCACCTAACTTCTATGAACCTTCTGTCCACACCCCTATCATTTGCAACCAATCTAAACTTAATGGGTGGTAAAAACTCCCTCTCCCCTTATCTTTCTTAACCTTACTAAGATCCACCTGATTCAGAAATTATTGCACATCCTTGAAGCATTGTTCTCTCTCGTGTCACCGGTAAGCAAATTTTCCAAGCCCAAACGTCAGGAAAAATAAAATGCATTTTCTTATAAAAAAAATAGTCTTATTATGATCCCACATAACCGAAACCCGACTAAATCTACCTTCCCAATCCCAACGGTAAACCATCACCTTACAACAGAAATATTTTATTTTAAGATCGCTCCGTGTGTTTGAAGTTATCTGCTCCGAGGACATACCAAATAAATTGAAATTCCAATGAACTAATTGGTGAAAAGATTGACTCCCAATGGAAATGGGTAGTGGGAATGCCAAACCACGCTTAGGCCAACACAGAGTTTCTGATAAGAAAATGATATGTAATTATAAACCGGGTGATTCAGGTCTAAGTAGCTAAACTCTAGGAGGTGATTTTAGTAATAAGTTCCAACAAAAAAATGTATTTCAAGTATGGTCCGATTCCAATGGGAAAAGCAGTTATGTCTAATTTTCTGGTTTTTTTTAACGTAGACACATTTTTTATTGAATAAGAAAGGATTGCTCAAAAACAGTTCAAGATAAATCAATTATAATTATGCCATTATAAACTAGACAAAATGTAATTGAAAAAAATAGGATTTAATTCACTATACTCATTGATGGAAGGTACTGTCTGGACGTCCAAGGCTCCTATATATACGGGGTCCTTTTCATTGAAGGCATAAAATTAATTAGAAATATAACGCCCAGAAAGAGCGTCATATTGAAACACGATAAGTTGCTATGCATTTTTTTTTTGTTTACTTGAAGTAAATACCGACTTATTACGGTATGCTAACACGATGAGATCTCTCAATTTTTATTTAGTTCATTTTCTGGCAAGTTTATATGAAGAAGAACAAAATAAATTTCCTACTGAAGTCACCTGAGAGGTAAGGAATAAAATACTCGCTTGAAAACCGCAAGCCGTGTTAAAGCGAACACTTCAGATCTAATTATAGAAGGAAATCAGTACCGGACGGAGGCTAGTAACAAAGAGAAGATAGGAGCAAGTAGGCTGAAGAGATATAAGAATAAAGAAATAAAAAGGTAAAAGAGGAATAATTTAGCGTTGTTGTATTGAGTGCCCACACAGTGCCATTAAGGCTGGCCCGGAGGGAACATGGAGAGCAACAAGGCTAATGAATCAAAGGACAAGTTAGGAGCAGCATGGCCAGTCTCTTGCTTTTGCTTCTTGCTTCCTTCCAACTAGCTACTCTCTACATCTCTCTCTCTCTCTCTCTCTCTCTCTCTCTCTCTCTCTCTCTCGTAGTCTAGCCGCTACCTGGGATCTGTCCATACAGTTTCAGTTATCTTTAACTTATGACTAAGATATTGGCAATCCATCTACCTTCAATATGTAGTAGTAGTAGTATATTTTTTTGTGACAAATAAATCCTCTGTTGAATATTGCTAAGATTATCAAGTCTTCTAGTTTTTACACAGAACCACCTCTCGGTATTTGTTCGGGTAAGAGTATGTGAAAGCTAAGAGGTTCCCAAAGCTCAGAAGTTGGGCTTTTAAAGGTAGAGCTGAAATACTGTCGTTGAATGACAGACCTTGGCGGCAAGGAAGGGTTTTATGCAAACTGAATGACTTCGTCATGACGGTCTTCCTTTGCCTAAAGAAGTTCTTTCAATCAGCTTCACAATATTTAAATGTTTTTACTGGTTATTTATTTTTTACAATATTCATAATAATATAATATATTATTACTATTATTATTATTTTGTTTAAGTCTATTTTCATGATATCTTAAACTTCTCGGATCTACTTCTGTTGAGAAAAATGAGGAAGTCTTAGATATACACATATAGTTTTTGTGTGATGAAATAGAACGCTTATGTGAGGTTGCTGGATTTATTTAAATATACACGTAAAACATATATTGTAAAATATTTAAATAAATTAAGTTTAAGATAGGCTGATAAAAGTGTGAAGGCATTGTGATATTCAATAATGATAAAAAAAAAGAAAAAAGAAAAGTAGTGTAATTATGTCTCTAATTTCACAACCCCTTCCAATTTGAGTATGGAGCATCTACTTGGAGTAAAGGTGTTGGTGGTGGTTGTATTTTTACTTTGGAGTCGCTAGATGATTTTGCTTATTGTTTGGGGTTCACTGTATTTAAAAACCTCGATCTTGGCTGATAATCCCGATTGGTTGAATATGAGTCCTGCTTGATACATTGGAGTAATTCAGCATCAACCAACTTTGAAGGCCGGCGGCTTGATCTTGGCTCAAGGTTGCTGTTGTTCCCAGAATTAAAAAGTAGTGATGAATCAAAACGCTGCCTTTTTACGATGCGTGCATTTTCTTCTTTCACCGAAATAATTACCTTGGCTGCTGTCCTTCTTAGTCCTTTATTCAAGTAGTGATGAATCAAAACGCTGCCTTTTTACGATGCGTCCATTTTCTTCTTTCATCGAAATAATTACTTTGGCTGCTGTCCTTCTTAGCCCTTTATTCAAGTAGTGATGAATCAAAACGCTGCCTTTTTACGATGCGTGAATTTTCTTCTTTCATCGAAATAATTACCTTGGCTGCTGTCCTTCTTAGTCCTTTATTCAAGTAGTGATGAATCAAAACGCTGCCTTTTTACGATGCGTGCATTTTCTCCTTTCATCGAAATAATTACCTTGGCTGCTGTCCTTCTTAGTCCTTTATTCAAGTAGTGATGAATCAAAACGCCGCCTTTTTACGATGCGTGCATTTTCTCCTTTCATCGAAATAATTACCTTGGCTGCTGTCCTTCTTAGTCCTTTATTCAAGTAGTGATGAATCAAAACGCCGCCTTTTTACGATGCGTGCATTTTCTCCTTTCATCGAAATAATTACCTTGGCTGCTGTCCTTCTTAGTCCTTTATTCAAGTAGTGATGAATCAAAACGCTGCCTTTTTACGATGCGTGCATTTTCTTCTTTCATCGAAATAATTACCTCGGCTGCTGTCCTTCTTAGTCCTTTATTCAAGTAGTGATGAATCAAAACGCTGCCTTTTTACGATGCGTGCATTTTCTTCTTTCATCGAAATAATTACCTTGGCTGCTGTCTTTCTTAGTCCTTTATTCAAGTAGTGATGAATCAAAACGCTGCCTTTTTACGATGCGTGCATTTTCTTCTTTCATCGAAATAATTACCTTGGCTGCTGTCCTTCTTAGTCCTTTATTCAAGTAGTGATGAATCAAAACGCTGCCTTTTTACGATGCGTGCATTTTCTTCTTTCATCGAAATAATTACCTTGGCTGCTGTCCTTCTTAGTCCTTTATTCAAGTAGTGCCTAAGAAGGCCGCAATATAAATATTTGTTCCCCCGACATTTTTGTTGAAATGTCAAATAAGGTTTTAAATGGAGCTTTATTCACTACATTTACCTTCTGAACAATGTTTCTACTAAAATTTATGAACAAACTTGCTGGTGCTGGTTCCTCGGGATGTGGATAAAGAAAATTTGTTAGTCAAAAAAATTATTCGTTAACACAACAACAATTACTAGTTAAAAATCACATAATTAGTGGTAATTCGAGGGACAGGAAAAAAATCACATACTCTGTTTCCCTTCACCCGCAAACATCCATCACTTCGATAGTAAAATTAGGGTAGGTTGTGTTTTTTCTATCACCTCCCCAATCACGGTCTACATATGCTTTCTAATTGTCTTTTCATTTGTCGTTTCAAATTACTCAAGTAAGTTTTATGTAATAGCCTGGTGTACAGAGCAAATTCTTGCTCATCACAGGCTTATTTTGTTAGTGTATTACATAGAGGCACACTAACATAATCCCGCTCGAAGAGGATATCGGCTCCTACCAGCTCTAATAGAGGTAGCCCACCAAATGGACTTATCACGGTTAGCTATCAGCTGACCATTAGAGGACCTAGTGGCGTATTAAACTGGTCTGGCCGCACGATGGCTATTAAGAACGCCGGGAGCGGTGTGCAGAGGCCTTGGGGTATGTAGAAAGTGCTTCGGGGCAGTGGCGAATGATGAGAATGTATTAAGATGTGGGATGGGTCTCACGTCCGGCGTACCGCTATAATTATATTAGCGGAGGCAGCGACTGGTCGGTGGTCTGACCCGTGACCCGGGGTTTCACCACTAGGTGATTCACCTCTGTCCACATGCATCCGCGATGGAACACTTAGCCCACCGCATTCGAATACTCTGGCTACATGCCTTGAAGGGGGTCAGCCGTGTGTGGCCACGCACCTGCAAACCAATTCTCACATATATAAAATAGAACCTTGTAGAAATACCTTGATGTATAACAATGTTGATTAAGCAAACTTTACAGATCAACGATGATCTAGCCGTACTCAAACATGTTTCCTGTGTAGTTCATCCAATATGATATAAAATAATGAGGTCTTCTACTAAGGACTATTGGTTTGGAGATGGTTCTGATAATTCACATAGTCCGCATACGGTCTCACCCGAATCCGGTGTCACAACAGACTGTTAATATGGAAACGGTGAACAAACCAATAGTATTAATAAAACAAGGTCTTCTTCTAATCTCTTAGGCAAACTATGGGAGTAACACAAGTGTTTTAAATTCAATTCAACCATTTTATTTTATTTTTTAATGAGGTGATAAAGATAGTTGGCTCTTGAGGTGATAAAACGTCAAGGAATGGTTGGGTTCGGCTAAGAAAAGCTTAGAATTTCAGAAAAATCTATATTGCGAACGTTTCTGCATGCTCTTTGGCAGCCTTCTTCAGCAAAGAAACCTAAGCGATGGAGGAAGACCACGATATCTTTTAGCTGACCATGGATAAATGTTAGAGAGTTTTATTTTTCGTTTTTAGGTAGAATTGCCTTTTAACAAGATGTTGTGTTGTATAAATGTATTAAAGAAATTTAGATTAATAGTATAAAAAATTAAAGCTAGTGGGTTAGTTCTAAAATATTGTAATTAATTATTATAACACATGAAGCTATCTTATCAGGCTGTACCGTATGAAATGTCAGTTTTGTTTACTTTGCGATTTAATCCTTTCCCTTTTTTATTTCATTATTTACAAACATCATTGTTATTCATATAGAATTAAAGCTCTTTTATTCCTATTATTTAATCAGTAACTTGCGTACTGTGTTATGAGAACGATCCTCTGAGAAAAAAATAAAACTTATGACTTCAACGGGAATCCGTATTATTTTTCGTTATGAATTTAAGCTCGGTCATAGCGCTGCTGAGGCGTGTATGAACTTTAACACGGCGTTCGGGGAGGGAACGGTGAATGAACGAACTGTTTACCGGTGGTTTTCCAGGTTTCCAAGTGGAAATTTTGACCTTGACAACGAGGAGCGAGGAAGGCCAGAAACCAAGCTTGACAATGACCACCTGAAAGAAAGGGTTGAAGCTTGTCTCCTTCAGAGAATTCCTTTTTTTTTTCATACACTATTTAGAAAGTATACTATTCATTTGCTACTTTTCATTTCGAAATTTTCGTTCATTTATTCTGTATATAATTAATTTTCGATTTTTTTTTAAAGTACATTTACTGTGTTATTTATTTCATTTATGGTTTCTCAGTACCTTGGGGCTTGCATTAATTTGCAGAAATTGGCATACAACCGAAATTGATTTTTTTAATACTATGTAGCATTATATCGCTATATTCTATCTTCTTAGACAAATATAACTGAATCCAATGGAACTATTATTGAAGGTTCAAAAAAAGGAGGCTTGAACCCGGTGTGTGTGGACGAGAAAACTGTGTACCATGCAGTCCGATAAGCACGGCTTGTGTCATGGGCCTATATAAGGGGGGGGGACTGAGAGGGCCTCCTGAAATCGATAAAAATGTATCATAAAAACCATAAAAATAAATTAAATAATATCATTTAGTTCAGAAAAATAGTTTTTATTGGGTGTAATAGCGTTTTAATTGGTTGACTATTCCAAGTTTTAGATTGTTAGTATTCCATACCCCCAAATTTTCTCAGACCCTTCCCGAAATTATTTTCTATATACGCCCATGGCTTTGGACAGTAGAAAATGTTAAAGGAAAACTGTATAAACTACGCTTGTACGGTTTTGGTTGCACCGTGATGACGAGCCTCGATTGGCCTTCCAATTGGTAGTGAGCCAGTGGATCTCATATAATTCCTCCGTATTTTGGGATTATCAAGCATATTATTAGTAGATTTATGTGAGATTGAAGATTTCATCTAAGACACCACATTCCAATCCAAACGGAGCAGCAATTTTCCTTTTTATACTTTTTTTCAACAAATCAATCACCAGTATTTCGGCAACCTATGGGTTTGAAATGTTGAAAAGTCTTCTCGCCTTAGACTCTGTTTTGCTTAATCGGATCCACAGTGACGAAACGCGCCAAAAATCAGATTGAGTAGGGAAAGTTTGATAATTTCCTCATAAAATGTATGTATTTTAATCTAGTACCTACTCCTATTTTCCATCTTTATACCTTGTTGATAGTTACCCTTGGAACGGTTAATTCGAATTCGGATAAAAGAGGCCGCTGTGAGTTGAAGTGATTCTAGAAGTCTCCACCAGGAGGCAGCACAAAATCCCAACTAACCTCTCGCCTCTACTAAATCACAGCTCCTTCCACCTAGGCGACCCTTTCCCACCGCATATTATTGTCCCTACGCCTAATAAATAAATTACCAAATCGCGTTTTCATATCGTTCATAAATTGGTCACACTCGGCGACTTCTTCTATTTTCATTCATTCTATTTCATTTCCATCCTCGGCTCTTTATAATAACTCCCTTTCCTTCATGAATTATTTACATGTAGACTTTGAACTTTACAAAGGTTATAATGAACTAATATTTTCCGCCCGATTTTATTTTTACTATCAAAGTTTAAAATTAATCAATTTCATTGAAGAATAGTCCTACGGTTATTATATGAAAACTATTTAATAAGTATAACGGTCAATAATACAAGAATAGAGGCCTGGTGGCCGTGAGCACTCTGTACCTAATGTCATGGGGGTGATGGTTTTCGTTGAAAATCCTATCCCTATCCTGGCGGAATAGGGGGGTTTTTCCCTAAAGGGTGGTAAAATCCTAAAATTAGGTGTCAATTATAAAGGTCCCTTATAATTTGAATAATATAGTGTAATTGAAGAACTACGTCATCTTAGTGTATTTCATATCATGACTGTGGTGCTTTGACCATTTCGCTGGAGAAGTAAATTTAAAATTCATTACAGTTATATAAATTGTAATTCCTATTTTAATGGAATCTCGAAAAGTGAATTATCACTTTATTGCTAAAATGGTTCCAATATGTTTGAAAGTCACTAAACTGTTGGAATATTACGGACTTTACTCAAATGTTCTCTGCTTTACGATTAATCTGTATGGGCTAACACAGAACTTTCCTGTCTACTTTCTTTCATGAACCATTTTTACAGCTAAAACAATTTAAAAACACCAACAGAAAAAAAACAAACAGGAAAAAAGAGAACACTGACTAATTAAAGTGTCCTCTATGCATTGGTGAAAGATAGGATCTTCCAAGCGGTATTCGTTTTCGAGATATTGAGCCTCAAAGATCCACTTTTTAACATGGACGTATCCATGTTTACTAAATAAAAAGCGAGTTTGCTTACCAATTTTCTGTAAAACTAGTATATGATACACAATAACAAACTTAATCTTCCTTACACAAGTTTTAATAGGGCAAACGGTACTTTTTTCGGTATATAAACACTCGAAGTCTCAATTCCGTGTTACTAGAATAGCTTGGTTAGCTGGTATTGGTATTAGCTGATATTCGTTAGCTGTACCAATTAATATTATAGCCACAAGTCAATTTTATCACTTCCTTCTTGGTATTAAGGAACTTTGCTTTTGCTCTCCTGAAAAATTAATATTTTGACTTATGCCCTTTTGACCGCGCATCAAAGATATATTTAAAGGGCTGTAACTTGGTTCGAAATGGACCAATCGACTTTATCTTTGAGCTCTGAAAAGCATTACACAGGAAAATAGTCGTTTATTTTTGTTAACGACTTGAATAAAAATATCCTAGTGTAAAATATCCTAAATAATGAGTTTTGGGTGGTTAGGCCTAAACAAAAAGTGCAAGGGTTTTTCTGATCCCGGATTCGGTTTCAGAGACCCTAAAACATAAAGTAAATGTGGTCTGCTTTCTGGTTCCGAACTTTTTTTTGTATGTGGCTGTGTAATCGTAGGGAAAGTACATTTGGAAATTTATTTTGTCAAATCTACTTACCTAAATTCGTTAAGACTGGCATCTGAACGACAGCTACCACAGCTGATCGTAGAAGATGCTTGCCTTTTCGGAGGTCTGTCCTCTGCCAGTTGCTGAAACAACGGTTATATTTTAGAAAAATTATGATGTTACTCCGTTAGAAAGAGCCATCACCTCCCGAGCACGTATCGGTGTGGTTAACATACACCTCGGTCCAAATCACCCACGTTCGGTCTCTCTTATTTCGCCTCTTTCATACTCATGAAGCACGCTACTTTCTCATGACTTGTTATTCGCGTGGAGGAATTTCAAATTTTAGGCCATTCTCTGTTCTGGAGCTAACGTATTTCTATAATTGAAAGCCCTTTTGCTCTGATGAACAATTTTTTGGTTCCTGAATGAGAAAATATCGTGAAATATCAGAAAGTCTATTTTGATCTTATCAAGCCGTCTTGCTCTATTTTTTTATTATTATTTTTTTTTTCTCACGGCGCATCTACAACTTGGCCATTAGCGCCGGGCTATCTACAGGTTGCCACCCTTTTATAATGCCAACAGCACGTGGTCCCATTCAGGTACTGACCACGCCCGACGTTGCTTAACTTCGGTGATCTACGGGAACCGGTGTATTCAACGTGGCTATGGCCGTTGGCTCTTGCTCTATTAATAGTAAAGCTGGGAACACATCTAGCAAGTACTTTGGTAGACGTTTCTTCGTCGTATTACAATTTCACTTTTCCACGCATACTGAGTCGGATGAGCGAGAACAAAAACCCGTGTGGCAAGTTTCTCTCTGTGCTGAGCAGAAGTGAAACTCTTATAAGCAAGCCAAAAACACACAGAAAAACTAAAATTTACACAAATTTAGCTATTACACTCGCATACTCGACTAACAGTTCATCCAATAGCTACTATCCTTCGCTGAAAAGTGCTAAAAAGCCCCATCTTAGCACTCTTCCATATAGTTTTTAGTAGGTATCATTGAAGGCTTGAATAGAAAATGTTAATTGTCCTTGCTATTCTTGTGGGAATATTACTCTAGGAAACTAATTTTATTGTTAAACAAATTAAAATTCCTACTCTAATAAAATTTCAAAAAAGTTATTTGAATAAAGTCAACTCGACTTCCGCGCATTCCTATCATAAGTCTTTTGCCAAACAGCAAATGATTCAAACTTCAAATTTGACTTTTTTAGTTATATTGACGAAACCTAATTTAAGCACAATTTGTCGAAAATTGCAAGACAATCCGCTTAGTTGGCAAGTGTATATTTACAAGTTTTACATATTTTTCTGAAACGGCAACGCTTGTACGAAAAATCCACCGCCTAGATTAAAATGCTAATCGCCAGCGATTGAGAGCATACATAAATCCACAGTACATGACTATGTAATTTTTTCTGAATCCCTTTTTGTATTGTTCTTCTTGTAATCCTTATTTTCTAAATTCCAAGGACATGGATATCTTATATTATTTGTAACCATGGTAAACAAGTATTGAATTTAATTAATCGAAATTATTCGTGCAAAAATATTTTTATATTCTGCATCTATTCTATTAAAATTGACAAATAATTTTCCATTATCATTCTTACCTTGGCGTTGAGAGCTTCGAGTAACCTTATCCTGTCCGTAAGAGCTGTAAGTTCTACGTCCTTTTGATTCAATATGTGTAGAGTTTTATGAGCAATCGTTTCTTTAGAACTGATTTCCCTGTAAACAAGGCATGATTATAGCAAAAAGGGAAACAATAGAAATATAATTTATCAAATACAACACCAAAACTAGGATATTTTAGAATGGTAAATATGATAATCTTAAATGATATAGAGAGTTACATTAAAAATTAATTGAAGTTTCGAATTTTTTTATTCAATGTGCATTTTTTGTGTTATGTCGTATCGAGGTAATTCTGTATTAATTAAATTTAAGGTTTGAGCTATTTGTTAAGGTTTGGGCTATGTTCGATGTATAATTTATGATATCATCGAGCTTCCAGCCATGATAAATAATAAAACATAGAGAAGCGAAAATGGAACGAACATATATTATAATGTAATATCCATGATCTCTTGGTGGTCAAAATATGTTAACGTTCAGAAATAAAAACCCATTTCAAAAAGAACTTTACTTTTTTACAGTTCTTTCCACCAAATATATTACAATAATTTTAAATGATTTACCTCGAAGAGAAATCGGATTTTTTTAAAATTACGAAAACCAGGGAAGGACTTCCCGCAGGATTTTCTTATTTCTTTTTAAATGCCACATTATAGGGTAAAGGTAGATTCACGCTAGACCGTGTCGGGGCCGGCCGAGCCACGGCCGGGGCCCGGCCGGGACACGCCGAAACAATCACACGCGCATAAAACATGGACTCGGCCCGGTGTAGCGTGAAGGAGTCCATTGAAAATGCTGGTGTGATTGTATTAATTGGCTATATAGACAATACAAATAATTATAAAGACAAATTTAAATTATTAAAGATAAATGATTGCCTAAATTTTAAACAGAGAATATTCCTTGATGATTTAATGGGTCGGTGGGAAATTGAATCTGGTAGTTGAAGGTACCCGAGGGGCTGTTCAAGTTGCTGTTTTTAATAAATAGTTTGTCGTTCATAATTCTTCCCTTAGCCTAATCCCTCCCTCATCCCGGCGTACGCGGCTTTTATTAATATTTCACAGGCCTTCCCTTCTTCCAAGAGAGTCCCGAAACAAACTTTACTTAGTACGGCAACTCTCGAGAGTTAAGCCTCTCCTGGAGTGGTTCCTATCCGTGTAGCTTGTGATTTTATAAGTTGTAACCAAGAATAACCCTTCCTCTTTCTCTTTAAAAGATCATGAAAATTTTAGCATGTCTTGAAGTTTTGGATTTGTAAGCATTAAGAGAGGATGTATTGTCCTTTAGGTCAGCGTTTCTTAACCTCTGGTCCGTTTAGGCCTTGTCTGGGGTCAGCAAGGGCAACAATCATTGAATCCTTCTAATAAAAATGTTCCCTATAAATGTACAGGACTATTTATTTAAATATCTTGCGATGCATTTTTACAAGTATTTATTGTATCGTAAATCACTTGTGGTTTTCAGCCAGAAATAAATTACAAAAATGACTGGGTTTTAGAAAAAAAAAAAAAAAAAAAAAAAAAATTAAAAAACCTATGAAAGGGAAGACTCACATAGAAAATTGTACTCCACTTACACACACTGATAGTATGTGGGATGAGGAAAAGAACAGAAAAGAACAGAGCTAAATGAAGTCGCTCTGATAATTACGCACCAGCTTACAAAACATTGACTTTTTCTTAATTCTTCATTGTCGCAGTTTAATTAAAATAATTATTCGTAAGACAAGTTTTATTAAAATTAATTTATATTTTAAGGACAAATAGAATTTAATGGCCCATTACTGTACCTCGAGTAGTAAGTTGTTTGACATCGACGATAAATGGTAAAAACAAAGCAATTTAAATACAAGGAGGAGGGGGAAAGAAGAAAAAAACCTTAACTGCCTATCTGTAAGACCTTGTTTATAATAACTCGCCATTTCTTTAATGGAATAATTTTTGGGACCCCTCCTTCGACTTAAGCTCCCCAAGATAGGGCCTATTCAATTTGTGGATAATCCCTCCCGATTAAAAGATCATTAGTTTACCACTGTCTCTCGGAAAAGTTGGTAGAAGAAGAAAAAAATGGATTGGGAGATATAACCAATTAGTTGACATAATGGAGGTAATCAGAGAGGGCCAATTCTCCTTTAAAGTGAGGCTATAAATTAGCACTTGTAGGTTTTTAATCCTGCAATAAGGGCCCGGCATGTAAGACGGATGGGCCCACTTATTGCAGAAAAGCACTAATTAAAAGACGGCAGGGCAGTTATATTGGCGTTTGTAAGGGCTGCTTGGATATTGGCTCCCTCCGGTGTCTCCTTCATCCAGCCCTGGCTTCCAGGATTTCATCTAAATTGTAATTTTCGAAAAATGGCCTCGGATTTTATTTATTTATTTATACATTTGTGAGACCGCGACTATTTAAGATAAATAGCATATTTTAGATAAATAGTATATTTCCATTTCAATTACTGTAAACACAGGGAACTGAAAAGTGATGAAATTATAACTAGTTTAAAGTTAACATTTCGTTATCTATTTTTAAAATGCCATACAACCAAGCGGTTCATTGTTGCCTATTTAAATTTGTTGAATATAATAACTATATAAATGATATATATATATATATATATATATATATATATATATATATATATATATATATATATATATATATATATATATAAATGATAAAACTGTAAGTTATTGAAAATAGACAATAAAATAACCCTTAATGAATCAAGGAAAATAAAATAATATAAAACAAATAATTTATTAAATTAATATATATATATATATATATGTGTGTGTGTGTGTGTGTGTGTGTGTGTGTGTGTGTGTGTGTGTGTGTGTATCTATCAGCTCTATAAAAGGCTACAAGGGCTCTGAAGGGCAATCATCTTAGGCCTGATTTACACTTCATAAGCATCGTATTTGTAGGAAATTTAATGATATTCGGTTTCGAGATATATGAGAATAGGTACATCAAAAAATGCCAATAAAAAGCTATTTTATTTATTTTTTCTCGACAACGATATTATTGCCTTAAAAATAATTCTATTAGGTTCTGCATTTCCAATTACTTAATAAAACGTGGACTAGAAAGCGTTGATTGTAAAGACGTAAGCGTTGCGTCCTTTTTTCGCGCGAATTTCTCCTAGAAAACCTTTTTCCAGTGAACGGATTCTGCTCATTAACGAACTTGGCCATTGAAATCGCACAAAGTATTTTTGTGCCAAATTTCATATATATATATATATATATATATATATATATATATATATATATATATATATATATATTTATTTTATTTTATTTATTTTTTTTTCCGGCGCATCAACTGTTTGGCTATTAGCGCCGGGCTATCTACAGGTTTACCACCCTTTTCTAATGCCAACAGCACGTGGTCGGTCACCCATTCAGGTACTGACCACGCCCTACGTTGCTTAACTTCGGTGATCTACGAGAACCGGTGCATTCAACGAGGCTATGGCCGTTGGCTATATATATATATATATATATATATATATATATATATATATATATATATATATATAGAGAGAGAGAGAGAGAGAGAGAGAGAGAGAGATCCACAAACAAATTGGAACCGTTGCTATTTCTTCCCTTTTAAATGCGGAGTTTGAATTGCCTATTAAGTAAGCTGAGGATAAGAGAGGTTTAAGGCGGACTTGTGACGAGGACGCGAGGTAAAGAGTGTACGGAAGAGGAGGGTAATTGGTGTGATTAGTGATTGGTGTGCGATACTTCCTCTGGGACTGTTGTTTCCGTGTCATTTCCTCCGTCCGTACAGGAAGTCCGTTGCGGACTCTAGTCAGCAATGATTTACAGTTCCTCTCTTCCTCTCTTTCCTCTTCAGCCCCCTCCTAGGCCGTACCGTCCTCTTGTTTTCTTTTAGTCTAACAACCGAATATAAACAATTTGCAATGTCGATCCCTTCATTCAACAACTTCATATCCAAAAAACGTTTTTCAATTTAAAATAAGAAAGAATGTGTTACAAGTAATTTTTATTCCTACGATAGAACTTTTAGCGCGTTTCCTCCTTGAGAAGACACCCCCTTATGTGGTTGACTTCATGAAGCAATTCAGAAGTACCGGAGTAAAAGTTTCACGTTTGTTAAGCTAAAAAGCTAGACGTTTCCGAAGAGAAATCATTTTGCATTGTTCAGAAGACGTTTTGTCATAACGACTTTTGTCAAACGAACATATCGCACTAGTATTTCTAAAGGGACAAAACTCAAAAATCGGGTATATTTACACCGCCATAGTTATGACTGGGAAAGACATGGTGAATACCTCTTTATCAACCATCAAAACTTTATGTAGCTTCAGAGCTTGTACACCAGAGGGCACCCTTCCTGTCTTAATCCTATGGCCCCTACATAGGTAAGAGTGACACATTTTCAGATTCGTTTTATTTTGAGTTGTGCCACTTTAGAAATACTTGCGCGATATATATTTACATATCGTCGATACAAATGCAAAGTGACGAATGTGAAAAAACGCACTTTTCATTTTCAATTTTTCTGGTTGATTTTGGACTGACGTACGTTATGGCAAACTCTCGAAAATTAAAGAAAAATAATTATCAATTACAGATAATCAAACTTACGAATGTGCATTAAGTCTAATTAAAATATATCATAGGGTAAAATATATATAAAGTCATCTATAAGTTACCAAATATTTTTCACATTCGATACTTTGAATTTGTATTGACGATATAAACATCCAAATGTACTAATGGTATTTTTCATATAAATTAGTTATGCAGTTCATTTACATCTAATTATACAAAATTACAGTATTACAATAATTCATTCAATTAATCAAATGTTGCAATAGGAATACGAATGGGTTTGTGTTTAATTTGCATTTTGTGTCAGTCAGTATGATTTTAGTATAGTTCTAATATTTTTAGTCTTAAATGGTATAAATAACAAAAGCTCAGTTATTTGAACCGAAAACTATTTGAAAGACTTATAATAAACGACATGTATTTATTGGATTCATTATAAAAATAAAAGAATTTTAAATAGTGAGTCATGCTATAAGAAGTCAATTGAAATTATAAATTTACTACTAGTGAACTCAATAAAAAAGTTTATTTTATTTATTTTGCTATTAGTAAGTTCTGACTTGGTAATGTTATTTCCTAGTAAGACTGCTGTAGCATGTCTTACCCAGTTGAGTCTTTACGACGGACGGTTGACTGCCTTCTTGGATTAACTCAAACAACATTTGCATGTCATTTTCTCTCATTAGGCTCCTGCCACTGCTCAGCTAACGGACCACTCAAGACAGTTATTATTGACCGGTTTTAGTGTATGTATAGACATAAAGGAGTGATTATTGCATTATTATAATCAGTTGTAAGAGAAATATATTTAAATTCATTAGGTTAGAAATGATTTGAGGTTACAGATACATAATCTTATTCACATCTGCGTCGAATTGCTAGAGAGGTACCAAAAATGACCTTATACCTATGTGTGTTTGTCAGTTTTTGTGCTTCCGCGAAGAGAGTATGTAAAGATGGTATTAAAAAATATTAGGAGGTAGTAGGTTTTATCTAAAAATAGAAATTTAAAATCTATCCTTAGTCCAGGGCGCACCTGAGTAGGATATATAAATTGAGGCGGACCTCATTGACTTATTTTTAATAATATTTCTCCTGGAATGTGAAGGTCCTAAATGAATTTTAAGTCGCCGACGAAAATCATATAAAAAAATATCTATTTTGTAACCTTTTTTCAGACTTATTGCTGTTTTGCAAACCATTATAAACATTATATGTAGGAAATTTTATTATGAATGTTTTATCGCCTTTGGAAAATACGTGAATACTTCCGGCGTCATGAGCGAAAGAATATTAAAAAAAAATCTTATATTTAAAAACAAAAAAGTTTTGGAAACTTTGCGATTTACGAATAAATCAAAATGTTGTCTCATCTCAACATCCAAGTGTAGCTACTAAGTTTTCACAGATGCGTCCTGGCATACATGGGGGGCTACAATTTTATGATTTTGAAACAAAATTAGCCACATTACAATATTATTGAGGGCTAGTGCTAGTTTTTTTACTAAAGAAAAAAATGTATTTTCAACAAATAACAAAACAACCTAAGAAGGAGCTAAGAGGATATGGGAATTTATCTCTAAGCTTAAATATCACGATTTTAGTGCTCTTTCTTCCACCTATCCTCGGGGGGAAATGATGACTGATAAATGCAATTTAAAACAAAAAACAACCAATTAAAAAGTGAGATAAACAAAGACAAAAACCCGTTCAAAACAACAAAACAAACACTTTTTAAGTTTTAAGCGCTTATATCTCTGATTGACGTTGCCCCATCAAATATTTCTTCTGAACTTTTTTTGTAGAGAATTTAGTAATCCGATAACTGTGAAGATCCGAAAACATTTCATGTCTATTAATAAAATATTTTTTTCGCATACTTCCTTAACTCCAAATATAACCAAAATTTAAAAATCTTAGTTGGGATTAATTTCC
The DNA here is from genome assembly GCA_946811695.1 of Gonocerus acuteangulatus. NCBI lineage: Eukaryota > Metazoa > Arthropoda > Insecta > Hemiptera > Coreidae > Gonocerus > Gonocerus acuteangulatus. The sequence goes on along the minus strand of OX328124.1, from coordinate 47,327,560 downwards.
AATATGTAGAAAATATTTCAATTGAATACCGCGATTCTAAATACCCACAAAAAAATAATGTCTTACAAAAACATTGATTCCACTTTTCTCAACAAATTTGAACCACCTATATTTTCGTGATCTATGGGGTCCGAAACGAGAAAGTTTTTAGTCGGCACTTCCGGATTGCGTCGTGAGGTCAACCTCATAAGCGGGTTCTCCCTATGGAGGTAGGGAGGAACCGCGCTAAAATCTCTCTCTCTCTCTCTCTTTCTCTCTCTCCATATATATATATATATATATATATATATATATATATATATATATATATATTCGCAAAAATAGCAACATATTTAATTTCATTTGCGGGTACTCATATCGTCCCTACCATGTCAAACTATCGAATATGCAAAATCTCTTTTTTCAACACGAGACTTGGCTCTTAAATTGTGGACAATACGGCTTCACACAAATTGTCGGAACTCTAACCTCTTTAGAATAGCCTTCAATGCCTTAAATAAAGTATGTAATAAGACCGTTTTTCAATATACTATTTCGTCAATTGATTGAATATTTTCGTTCTCTAGTTTGCTCCGATTTGCATAGTCGATAGTTTGACATGGTAGGGACGATATACATACTCATAGTTTTTTGAGGTATTTAAATTGAGTCATTCACTTGAATAGCTAAAAGAGCAATATCCCCCTTCTAGACTCCGAGGACTCGAACGAATGACAGATTATTCGATGATAAGACAGGATCCATTTAAAATAATAGTGGGTTTCATGGAGGCTTATCGGGCATGTTAGATCGGTGGATAGGGGGGTTATGGAGAAACCCCTCAGGCAGAGGGCGAAAATTTAATCTTTATTAACGGCTTATAAAAATGAGGGGACGTGAAGGCTCGCAGGGTTTGACGTAACTCATTTCATATGCAGGATGGATGTCCTCGCTGGGGATACTACACCCGGAACCAACTCCTGTCAAGTTTTGTCTTGTCTCTTGTAACAGGATTAACTTTTTCGTTTTTATATTATTATTTTTGATTAAGGGTTGACGCTTTTATGAGACATTCTTACACGGATAATTACAAAACTGCTTGCTGTAAATATTCTTTTCTTTTCTTTTAGCATTATATTATTCACGAGTTTCGTTTGTGGTTATTAGTGGCGTATTTGAGAATTGGTATTTTTTGCATGGAAATTCCAATTTTCTGCTATTTTCCTATGTTTTTGCTAAGGAATATTGCAAGCCAGCAAAAATAAACCAGTCGAAAAGAAGTTACAGATGTCTTCATCTATATCTATTCATAACTTCAGCGCCATTACTCCTTCTCTTTTAAGACCAAACTTATTGTATCCAGGGGTGCCGGCTATAAGAATAGCTAGGCTTGCCATACGTTGCGGTTTGACCGGGACAGCCCCGGAATTTTGCTCTTGTCCCGGTGTCCCGCCCGGTTTTATCAATGTCCCGGAAACGGTTGTAAGAAGTAAAAAGTAATGAATTTATTATTTTTAAGAATATTTTATGAATAGTTTTCTTTTCTACAATCAATATTTTTGACTATCTCGCACAATGACAACGAAGTTCTTCGCATTTTTTCAATTATCAAGAAGCATTTCGCCCTTAATATACAAGCAATCGTAAATTTCCTTATTAGGCAATTCAAAGTTATTAAAAATGGAAAAGTTTAATGGATTTTGAAACCTTCAGGGGTCAGAGTAAAAAATTCCCCCAAAACAAAGATTTTAGTGAATAACCTGAATTTGGTTTATAGAACCGCCCTGGAACCCGTATAATATATATATATATATATATATATATATATATATATATATATATATATATATATATATATATATACAGGGTGTCCCGTAAATGTCTAGTCATATTGAGAGGGGTGATAGAGGACCCTTAGGGGAACAAAAAATGTTCTATGGCGATTTCCCGAATTCTCACCCATAAGGGAGAAAACGTCGTTTTATTGTTTTATCGAGACAAACGTGGTATTTAGAAACATAATCGTTGTAGCTCCGTCCCAGGTGGTACTACTAGAAAGGGAGTGAAACCAATCGAAAGCTGAGTAAATTTAGTATAAGACTAGTTGGGAGTAAACGTAAAAATGAATAAATGTAAGTATGTATATCTTACAAAACAAGGCAATTCTAAATTTCCTGACATTTTATTGATATTTCTTTCCAGCGTTACTCCTCAATAAGGAGGATCTGAGATTTCCGGGTTTCAGAAAAACATCCTCATTTAACTAGCTTTCCATTCATGTATCACAACCCTGGGTTATTGAAGTATTTGAACGATTTAAGAACCAAAGTTTTAAAAAAAACATGGATCTGAGAAAAGAAAATTATATTTTTTTCTTCAGTTTATTCAAAAAGCTGAAGGGAAATATTTATTTTTATAAATATTAAGTAAATATTTACTTAAAACAATAAAAAAAATTACTTCCACGAATATAAAAAAAAATCCTAAAACAGTAAATAAATAAAATACACATTTATTTTGAATTTGTTAATTCAGGTAACTAATACTGGGTCCAGGAGGCGGCCATTAAGGAACCCCAACCATACATTAATCTCAAAAATTATTATTTTTACCTAGATCACACATTTGAACACATTTTTACAGGTACTTATATTTAGAAAACAAATGCTTTACCTTAAATTAATACTGATGGCTACGCTTGTGAAACTCACTGGGATTCTGAGCCCATGCGTTTTTGTTGTGGTAATTAAAAATTCTATCCCTCATAAATAATATGTACATAGTCCTGTAAAAATGTGTTCAAATGCGTGATTTAGGTAAAAATAGTAATTTTTGAGGTTAATGGTTGGGGTTCCTTAATGGCCGCCTCCTGGACCCAGTATTAGTTACCTGAATTAATAAATTCAAAATAAATGTGTATTTTATTTATTTAATGTTTTAAGATTTTTTTTTATATCCGTGGAAGTAATTTTTTTTATTCTTTTAAGTAAATATTTACTTAATATTTATGTAAACATTTATAAAAAAAAATATTTCCCTTCAGCTTTTTGAATAAATTGAAGAAAAAAATATAATTTTCTTTTCTCAGATCCATGTTTTTTTTAAAACTTTTGTTCTTAAATCGTTCAAATACTTCAATAACCCAGGTTTGTGATACATGAATGGAAAGCTAGTTAAATGAGGAAGTTTTTCTGAAACCCGGAAATCTCAGATCCTCCTTATTGAGGAGTAACGCTGGAAAGAAATATCAATAAAATGTCAGGAAATTTAGAATTGCCTTCTTTTGGTAAGATATACATACTTACATTCATTCATTTTTACGTTTACTCTCAACTAGTCTTATAGTAAATTTACTCAGCTTTCGATTGGTTTCACACCCGTTTTAGTAGTATCACCTGGGACGGAGCTACAACGATTATTCTTCTAAAAAGTACGTTTGTCTCGAAAAAACAATAAAACGACGTTTTCTCCCTTATGGGCGGGAATTCGGGAAATCGTCATAGAACATTTTTTGTTCCCCTAAGGGTCCTCTATCACCCCTCACAATATGACTAGACATTTACGGGACACCCTGTATAGGTTTACGCCTTTATCCGCTGCGTACTTTCTGAAGGCAGAGTCACTTCTAGAATGATAATATTGGGACGTGAAATATGTAGGGCATACCGTTTTAATGAATATTGAGAGATAGTATGTTTAAATACAATTTGACCTTCGGCCAAGTTGAAATTCCGTTAGGCGTTTCGTTTAACACTGGAGTTGTTCTTGCCTACAAGAGGACAACATATGAACAAGGAAGAGGACAACATTTACTTGCTGGTATCATATAACTGGAATGCTGGAGTCGGACTGGAATGCCTGAAGGATATAGATCCAGTAAATAGATCCAGAGCCTGCTGTTACAGGACCTCGCCTGTGTTCTCGCTGGACTAGCGACAGGACAAGACCAGCAACTAGCGTAGTCTCATAACTAAGTCCCAGGTCGTTGGCAAGTCGATGTTTACAGCCAATTTAATGACGGTGTTAGTTTCAAGCAACGGCTTTTTAATCTGGTCACTACTTGTTCATGATCGCGTTTCGAAACTGACCAGAGTTGCATGCAATAAAAGAACTTCCTCTCTGTATCCTATCGTATCAAATACTTCTCTAATGATTTGAACTTCTTTCTACTATACAATCAAATTAGAGGATCTCCTTTTTTTTCTTTTTCTTACTGCTATAATTTTATGTTTGCCAAGTTTCCTGTTCGCCGCTTACAGCATCAATATGGAAGTCCAAACCAAATACTGTTTCTCTTACTCCAGTCCTTTCATTTTCAAATCCCTTTAACTCGTAGGAGCTATAAGCCGCCAATGAAGCTGCAAGAGTGGAAACCTTCGCTTTTTGAACAAGAAGACATCAAAGCTTGGCTTAGAAGAAGAGTTCTCAGCCAATGGGAGCCCATCTAGATAGAAACAAATTGAAACTCTTAAGCCCACTACTATGGAGAAGTGCTTTATGAGGTAATCGACATGAACAGGCGGTCATGACAAAAATAATAATAGACCATATCCTGATATATGTCCATATCATACCAAAGGACTCTCATACTATGTGAGACGCCTGCTAGGTCCTTTTCACTATACGCCACATCTTTGGGGATTGCTCAACATACAATAGATACTTCGGAGTTCCTCATATGCGAAGAGCTGCCTCAACAGGATGTATTGGTGGAAATACTAAAGTTTACCAACCTATATGATAAAATATAATACAAAAAATAAGAATAAATTAATAAATGAAATCGTGGAGGAACCAGAACAGTTCCACATCATATTTATTGACTAAACTATGGAAAGGACGGAATTTCGCTGCAGTTGACGTCCAGGAATAAAAATTCGTATCTATCGATTCAACGTAGGAGCTAAGATAAGTCATAGTTTGACGATTGCCTAGGATGGCAGTTATACTTTTTTTATAAGTTTTTTACACACTTATATTGGAATGCAGGTCACGTAGATGTAGAAATTTATAGAAGATTGCCGGATCAATTGATCAAGAATATTGCCTACGATGGCAACTTTCACTATTGTGACAGATTCTGGACTATAATCGTCAAAAATGATGGCACGCAGGATTATTAACAACAAAACTGATTTTTGAACTTGACTCAGAACACCAAATCACATAACATCGGAATGCTGAAAAATTCCCTTAAAGAAATCTTTGACATATCGAACAATCAGACTAATACGTTCTAGTACCTTATTTCTCATTAGGTTCATATCATCTCAAAACTCATGTTCACCAACTAGTGAATTCAAACCTAAATACACCCAGGTCAAATGAAACTTTCCAATTTTTCGTTCTTCGTAATATTTTGACATTAATCTTCTTTAATTTTTTTTACAGCACATCATGGAGGAGCATCATGAAATTAGCAAAGGAATTGCTGAAGTCATGGTAAGTGTTAATTTACAGCAAGTTGCATGCAAGAATCGTTCTTATAGGTTTTTTACAGGCTGATATTGGAATGTAGGTCCCGTAAATGTACTTATTTATACAATACAGCCGGATCAAAAATCATTTTATGTTTTTTTAGGGGGTCATTAAGAAATATTTTTCTTTTCCCCGTGTACTGTAATAAAATAAAACAATAAACAGGTACGAAAAGGATGACTTATTAGAATGTGATACAGTAGTTCCGGCTTATTTGTTTTGAGCATTCAAGATAATATAATTAATTTTATTGTGAACTTCGCATCAGCTCATGGTGTTGTCCTGAAGTCAAATACTGTAGGCAAAAAGTCTGAGGCGCAGGAATTAGGTCATCATAGCGCGCGTCCGATCTTATCCGTAATGTTATTTGGAAAGAATCAGTTATTGTCATGACTTAATTTTAAAAAAAATTTAAATGTAAAATGGAAACTCATAAAGAAGCAAGATCTTAGGGGACACAATAGAAAACTGATAGTATCCTAAGCGGATATTACCTTTATATACTGATTTCTCCCAATGAGTTCGCTGCATCAAAAATTATTACACGTTTTAGTAAAAAATGTAATAAGGTTTCGAATAGATACTACGATTGGCTAACCAGTACTGAGATGTTCAAAAGTATATCCGAAAAGGTGAAGTAAAACATAGTTTTCTAGTGAGCCAATATTTTATAGGTAAATCGATAAAATATTGGAATTTATCTTACTAATCAGGTTGGAACTTGGTGCTTCGGTGGACGGACCTTCTACCCTTGTGTTGTAGGTAGTCTAGGAAAGGAGACAGCGGGAAATCCTTTGCTAAGGAATTTTTCTTCGATATCAGATGTGCAAATAAGCAAACAGAGGTGCGAAAGAGAGACTTAGTAGAAATAATCTAGTCGAATGACCATTTATCGATTATTTGTACACTATAGATAGTCTAGGAAAGGAATAAATTTAAAAATTCCATGCCTTGGGATTTTGTCTTTTACTTCAGATGTTCGAATATTGTTTTGAACTAAAGAGACATAGTAACTTCTGCTAACTAGGAGTTCCGGTAAACGAAGCAGGATTTATAGGTGTATGTGAAGTGGTCCTTCTTTACCACATTTTGTACGCGTACACGAAAGTGACATTGAAATAATCTAGTTCAGTTCAGAACTGTTATTAGAACACAGCTCTCCCTCACGAGGTGTTAAAAACTAATTTATCCCCACGGCGAGGATCTGACCCCTGCTCCCTTATCCTCTGCTTCTTCTACGTTCCTTCGTGTATGCAAAAATAGCCCTTGGTGAGAATAGCTCAGGTATACGAGTATGTTCGTAGTAGTGAGGGTCCCTTTAGTGTAGTTAGGCAATGTTCTTGCTAGAAGTTAGTACATTCTAGCAAGAACAATGCCTAACTACACTAAAGGGACCCTCACTACTACGAACATACTCGTATACCTGAGCTATTCTCACCAAGGGCTATTTTTGCATACACGAAGGAACGTAGAAGAAACAGAGGATAAGGGAGCAGGGGTCAGATCCTCGCCGTGGGGATAAATTAGTTTTTAACACCTCGTGAGGGAGAGCTGTGTTCTAATAACAGTTCTCTGCTTGGATTTATCATTGGCCAGCGTCGTTACCGGAGCTCTTCTAATGCACACACCACTCCTGGGACCTTGGTCACGATCTTACGGTCCACTGTATTAATCAACACCTACCGTCTATGACGTGGAGAAATGGCCTCACCGACGACTAGAAGTGTAAATAATCATCCTTAAGTCTCTACAGGGTACCAATAGTTCAACATGATTCTAAATTTTGGGGATCTACTGGTTAATACCCTTATTAAATATTTAAAAATCCGACTCTAATTTATTTGATGAGATATAGATGTTTAATCAACATCATAATATTCTGTATTACTAAGTTAAGGGGTAATACCACTTTTTAACTTTTTTTTACCATTTTTTTGAAGTGCTGAAAGTCTTTCTTAACTAATAAAAAATCATATCCAAGAGTGTTTATGTGAAGAAAAAGTTTTTAAATGGTCAAAATTTACGATTTTCCGAGTGAAGTCCTGATGCCGAGTGATAATAACAAGATGCTGATTTCAAGATAATTTTTTGAGTGAGCTTCGATTGGTCCCTTTTTATTTATCAGTTTCTTTTGGTCCTGATTAAATACATTTCAAAATTAAAACCCATTTCCTTTAACTTTATTACAAGAAAGTATGACTCTGGCGTCTTAAATTTTTGTCTGATTAACTTCTAACTTTAACTGCAGCTTCCTAATGATATTTGCTAGTAAAGTACGTAGGATTTTCTCGATTCACTGAATTAAAACAAATTTATGATCGATTTTTGACGGATTTTTTAAGAGAAAATGAATAATTGTTCACCATTTTCGGAAAAATTAATATTTCTTAAAAATCGTATGTACTTTAATAGATTTAATCTTCTTCTTTTCAAATCATTTTAGTTTTTCGTTCGAAATTAAAAATTGCCGCCTGCAGACTATCGCCCGTGTAGACATTTTGATTCCGTTCGTCAGACACAGCGTCATAAAGAATTTAAAATTTTTGATTTATTCGTTATTTATAAATTCAAGAAAATTACTTTGATTTTGATTGCACAATGTTAATACTGAAAACAATATTATAAACTGAATTACTGAAATGTGGCGGATGGTAAATACTAAAAACACACCGTTATTTCTGATCCAAATCCGTTATTATTACCTTTTATCTATATGTTTGACGCCCTCCTGGCACCTCTTCAGGAGTTTATAACGAAAAACGTTTCTGGTCACAACAGTCAACAGTTATAGACGTCCACGGGGCTAAACCTTCCTCTCTGAATGTATTAACCTTTCCACCGTTTATTAACCTTTCAACCTTTTAATGGCTAATGTCCACTTACAACGAAATCAGAACTTTTTCCAGGTAGGAAAATATACGAAAACCTAAAAAATGCTCATGTCTGTTAATAAAATATTTGTTGTCTAAAAGTTCCTTAATTTCGAGCTTAACTAAAATTTAAATATCTTAGTTGAATATCAGACATCTAGAAAACGGTTTTAAATGAATCCATCGATTCCAAGTCCCAGAACTGAAAATTAGTTCGGAAATGTCAACCGCATAAGCGGGTTTCCTCCCTATGTAGGGAGGGAGAAAACGTGTAAGAACCTGGATTCAACAGCCCGGAACCCAATTTCAAAAACATTTAAAAACTATAATTTTTAGTAGGTACTCGTTACCAGCATTAGCAAGGTAGGATATATGCTGAAGAATGATAACTCTTCTTGACCGAAATGTAAATAAAATATAAATAATTTCTACAATGAAATAAAACGGTGATTTTTGCCACTAAAATGATCCTAATTGTATACAGAGATTCCTAAAGAAGGTAGTATTAAAACACATAAGAAGACTACCTCTTTCTGAATTTTTATGATAAGTTGTAAACTTCTATTTTTCCATCTATTTTTCCGAAAATGACGAAAAGCAGGTTTGAAGGAATTTAAAAAGGTTCTTTTATGAGTGCAACCTCAATAGCTACGGGTTCTTTAGAAATTGGCGAAAGTATAAATCACTCGAGAAACACGAAATTAAGAAATTTCATAACTCTGCTTTTGAAAAACTATCTTTTCAATATTAATAGCTCCTTTAAGTAAAACTCACAGAAACCACATTTTCATATCCATTTGGAAAACTAGGTGGATTTCAAGAAATTTGGGTTGTATCCTGTAATTTTGAAAAAGGTATAATCTGGGAGCGTTTCTATATAATCTTCCGACGTACCATTCTACAGGACTCTTATTTAGTCTTCTCTATAAATTATGTAAATACAGTCTGATACTCAAAAGTTCAAATATTATTTTTTCATCTTGGATAATATAAAATCATCTCGGTAGTGACTTTTCAGGTCACTGAGTTAATTTTTATTTGATGGGTAGAAGATGTACTTGATTTAGGATCGACCATTTATTATTTTTTTTCTATAGCAATTTTAGACGAAGATCAATAATTTAAACAAATTAGTGATGAAAAACTAAACTAATGTAAATATATTTTTTTTACCGGAGTTAAACGTTGCAGTATAAATAATGTAGTATAGCCATCCTTTACTAAAAATAGGTTTATGGCAACTTAAAACTGTTAAACAATTATTTTTGTTATTGAAAACTGTTGCACTGTCCGCTGAATATACTTGGTTGATGAGTACGATTTATTAGGTCTTCGAGTAACAGATATGCGTCCTTTCCAATGGCATATTTAATTTTAAGAACATTCCTGACACATTTTTCCTTCAATATCTCATACTGTTTTACATGTAGAAATCTTGGTGGCAACTGTGAAAGAAGTCAAATAATTCGTTCGTTAACATATTTCCTTCGCGAATAATTGGGAATGATTGGGATCAGATTATTAGGGTGAGCAACTTCATGGTTCTTAAGACCTTTCTATAGAGGTTAACGGAACTTAAAGATATGACTTTCCATTCTTTTTTATTTTTAAATTGAAGTTATTAATACAGAAACGAATTACAGAAAAACTTCATGCTTTGATAGCATAGGGTGAGTATACAATGCAATAGAGGTATGTAATGCACAGATAAATGAAAGAAAATATAGCATAGTAAACATGCGTCTATTTACTCACTCAGCCAGACAAACACTCTCGCATCAATAAATATTAATAAATGAATAACAACAACAAATAAAATATATAAATAGTGTATAAATGAAGTAATATTATATAATAATTAATAATTATTATATATTATTACATTATATGATATAATATCTATTATAATCGCTTGAATCACTAACCAATTTACGTGTTTTTTTTACCATATGTTTTTTTAAGCTTTTTCCCTTTACATTTTCTTGAATAGGTCAGTTTCTCTTAAGATACTTAGCATTTTATCCAAAATTGTTGGATTATTTCCTAGACAATCATTTAGCCGTCTAGAAAGACGATTGAGGCTGAATTGGGTTCGGTAAGCTGGTCAGTCTTCCATGATATCTCACTATTATTTCTAAAATGACACAACTCAAAAATAGCTGTTTTTCAGTTATCACTATGATCGAAATTGGTGTTTATCGACCATCAAAACTGTACGTACCCAGGGAGAGAGCTTGAGGGCACTTGTGTCACTCTTCCTGTCTTAACGCTGTTCCCCCCTACTTAGGCAAGAGTGACTCATTTCAGTTGAGTTTTTTTTTTTTTTAGTTGTGTCACTTTAGAAATACTAGTGCGTTGGACTGTGAGTTGGATATCGCAGCTGTGGCATACTGGTGGCGATTATTTCTTTATTAGGTAGGAATGTGTCAATTAGCGATTAAGGAGAAGGGGGAGGATATGACTGCCCCTAAAGGCCTTGAGTGTACAAAGTTAAACCTTCCCCTACAATGGACAAATCTGAGAATTATGATTTGTATATCAGCTGTGTACAATTCATAGAGTCGAAAAATAAAACATTGATCATAAAGAAGAAGATAAGTCGTTTCTATAATCTAAGACAGCGATTTTCTAGCATAATTTGAAATAGAGTTTGCGAAATGTTACGAGGAAGAGTTGCACATAAGCTAATGTAAATTCCTCTTGGAAGACACAGAGAGGAGTAGCATAGTGATGTAGAGACTGGTAGAGAGATTTAGTAAGTGGGTGGGTAGCGATCCGTAGTGGATCGTTGGGTAATGAAGAGAAGCACAGGTGGACAGGGAGTGGTGGGCCCACGAGTGTGCCCTGGGGTACCATCCTACAGTTATGCATAGCCCTCTTGTATCCGATATACTGCCTCTGCTACCTCCTCCACTCCGCAACCTACTCCTTCTCTATCTTACATTTTATTTTATTTTTTTGTTTTGTTTTGTTTTAAAGCAGAGGCTGGCGGCTCACCTCGGCTATCCCTCTGAGGACCAATAGTTTTAAATAACTTCTCGCATTCATCTCGGCTAACAACCAGCCTCGAGGCTCGAACCCAGGTAATTATAGACCAGGCCAACATATCACCCCGCCGACAGTCCGCCCCTCCTTCTCCGTCTAATTGGTTTTCTGGTCGCCACCACTATGGTGATGAATGAAAATTTGATACTTTCCGCCATCTTTGTATGTGACAGTCTACCTACATCTCACGACTTATTGCACCGTATTTTTTCCTCCCCCAGCTATAAGCAGCTCTTGGATTCTCCTAACTATTCCTTGAACGGTAAGGTCCAATGATTGGACCTTCATACCTAATTTTCTTTACCTAATTCTTTGATCCGTTAAAATTCGTAAGCCTGTTTTTCTTAATTATTTCTCTGTTCTCCAGTAATCTTAATATATATTTCTAAGGGTCGGAAAGGGCTTATGAGCAACTGAAAGAGCAACACTATCAGCCTCCCTAGATCAATTTCTAGGTAATCGTACTAACCAAGAGGAGAGGCCTTTTGATATTTTAAGGGCCACCAAGTTAATAAACAAAATCTGTATAGAACATACAGAATTGAAATGCTCATTTGTTTATTTATAATATAATTATGATATTATTTATAATTTTTATATATTATTCGATTATTATTTGCATTTTTTTTTATTATTATTTTTGATTTATTTTTATTAATTTCTCTTTTGTCGTTTGAATTAAATGTGGGCAAATAAAACAATTATTAATACCAATTTAATCAGAATGTACACATATTAATACTTATTACAGAATGAAAATGACCACACAAAGGAATGGCGTTATGACCTTAAGGGTTTACACATTATTTTTTGAATTTTAGGATATTTTAAGTTAGTCGAATCTTAGGCGAATAATAGGATCTGTTAAAACAGTGATATTAAGTCAAGTCCAAACGAGCCTCTTGCAAATATAAATAAAATTTTGACTACTTGTCTAAAAAATGTATTGGACATTTGGTTGATTTGACAAGGCTCTATACTGTAAGCCACCGAGAAAATATAGAAGTCGGACAGGAAGAAATTGCGAGGAAGAAATTCTTTAGGCTTTTGATACGTTTTGGTCATCTGCAGAAGATTTCAATATTTCCCTTGAGCCGTCGATGATATCAATATAATGATTGAAACTTCTAACTCCGTGCCTAAGGTCGTGGGTTCAATTCCCTCTAGGGTTAGTGAATATTCATTCGAAAAAAGAGAAGGCATTGGCCCTATTCTGGCCAGAAAAGTGTGGTAACCTTTAGTTAATGCATCTCCAAGTAGACATAACCATTTAAATAAATAAAAAACATGATATGTGACTTATGTTATCGCTGTTCTGACCCCTCAACCGGCCATTGTTCCCAATTAGAAACATGAAATAACACATACAATTCAGCATTTCTTTTCTAAAAAAAAGAAATTGAAATATTTAAATATAAAAATGTGAAAGCTAATACTAATAAGAAAACATTAAAATTTCAACCGGATTAAAATTGTAAACGGTAAAAGAGCAGGCTTCTCATCCTCCATACCAAAACGCCCGAATTATAGTTTTTCCTGAAATTCTACGTTTTCTCTTAGCCGCATCTCAACCATTCCTTCGCTTCTTATGAATACTTTCTGTGAGGATCTTCTAGGGAATCTGAACAACTTTCATCGTTAGAAAGTCACCTGTAGCCTCAAGAGCTAGTTTGTTTTGACTACATCTTAGCCGACATCGTTAATGTAGAAACACTAAATAGAGTCCGAAATGTTTTCTATGATAAGGCAAAGTAAAATCCACGGAATGAATATTGATATTGGGCTCCTCTTAATTTGAGATGAATCAACGAGAGGCTTTAGAAAGTCCGGCAATCCATTCATGTTTCTTGTTGGCTCTACCATTCACGACTTGCTGCTTCTTTATTTTTTTCCCCTCCGTGGCCGAGTATCAAAGGGGTCGATGGATTATCTTGTTTAAAAGCAAAACCACTGCCTGCCCTGATCCATTAGGGAAAATTACTCTTGCTCCCTTCTCCAGGAGGGAGGAGTTAGAGCAGTAGTGGGAATTTTATTTGTCAAACCGAGGGGAAAAGTTTCCTTTTGATGACTAGCACTGGGAGAAGGGGGAGACGGGCTTTAGTCTCGTGGAATGATTTGCTTAGAGCTGAGGACGGATGTTGAAGGGCGATGCTACAAAGTCTCTTCGTCTCTCTGTCATTGCTTTGTGAGTGCTTTCCCCCTCGGTCGATTCCCCTTCGGCTAATAATCTCTCTCTCCGAGCATTAAATGCTTTACATTTGTTCTTCTTTTACATGAATGGGCCATTGGATTCCGTTTACTCTGTCACTCCCTACTCAAACGGGGTCCGGAATTAGAAGTCGGTTTAAGCCTGTTTCCTAAAGTCCGGCTTATTATGAGATGTTTGGGGCTTGCGGTTTTTAGAAGAACTTGGAGATCTAAATCAGCAAGCGCTCGCAGAAAGGTCCATCTTGTTGGATTTGAGGATTCCCTACTACGTCAGTGTGCCACAATGATTTTTGTTGAAAAAATGTACTAACGTGTGTTGGGACGATCCAATGACAACGGACAGAACTGTCCTTCACAATAACCAGGATATTCTTATTGTTGTCGAAAGGAATGAAAAAACTCATATTATTGTTATTTCACTCCAATTTTATGTCGAGAAACTGTGAAAAGTACCAGCCAGGAATTTTCTAAACAGACCCTGAAATGAAAAAAAAACCCTGCCGTAGGTGGGGCTCGAATCCCCATCTCCCGCATGAAGATCTAAGGCGTTAGCCAATAGACCACGGGGAGACCGGATACATATGTAGTTGAAGAATTATCAAAATGATAATATTTTAGCAACAACATGAGCAGTTTAGGACTTTATGCCGTGAGTTAACAGCCATGGTCACGAATGCGATATCTAGACATTTATTGCTGGAGAAGTCTGTCAAAAAAGGCCCTGCCGTCAAAAATGAGGATTTTTCCGAACATATGATTTTTTCTTAGCTGAATCTAGCTATTGGCGATTCTTGGATATGAAACGATGTTTTGAATCGATTTGAATCGAAATAAAAAGATCGATTCACAAAAAAGATCAAGCTAGTTTAGATAAATTCAAAAGATCGATCTTGTAGGCTCAGAAGATGTGTATCGATTTCACGATTCCTTACATTTACCTACAAAATTCGTATTTAATTTCGATTCGAATCCATTCACATTCGAGAATCGCCCGTCTCTACTACGAATGTTTACCTAATGAGAAAAAATAGAATAAAATAGTGATTATAGAAAAAAATGTTCCCTTGTACAATTGCAACATCCAAACGCCGAACAGGTAGGCATTGTGCACTCAATAGTTATTCCCAATTAAAATTATTATAATAGTAAACAGTTAAAAACAAAGTAAAACTTCTTGAGAGATGTAGCCAACCAATATGGCAGCCATCGGGTTTCTTTACCTAACAGGTTTTTCCCAAAACATCCCCTCCCTTCCTTTCATGATGGTAACAGTCTATGACTTGGAAAGAATGTAAAGCCTGGTTAAAATTCGAAACAGTTCTAGATAGATGGATTCTTTAAAATATCGGTCATTGGAGATCAATTAATTAAAATATCGGCACTTGGATATCGATTCATTAAAAAGATTGACTCTTCGAGGTCGATTAAAAAAAAAAAGATCGATTAAGATCGTCCATCTCTAGCCGAATGCCAAGTATTCTTCGACTTCTTATCTCCTCTGCAACTTTGTATATCATTTAAATTTTTATTTCTCACTGCCTACAACTTAAAGAAGAAAATATATTTTGCCGTACCATAATATATTACCCTTTCTGCACCAATTCTGCATGTATTGAAAACGTACTCTATATTTATAAGTACATGTTAATTTCGAATGTATCTGTGTGAAGACAAGGCCTTGAAGTCAATAAGCCATTCTGTAGGAAACAGTAGCTGAACATAAATCACAAGCAGAGTTCATTATTTCCTCGCTCATTTGCTATGCAACCCTCCGCTGTCTGCTTGCACTGTCAACTCTACTGTCATGGCGTTCCTTCTTTTTTCTCTCTCTCGCAGTCTCTTGACAGCCTGGATTTGCGTAACAATCGGCGACACTTCTTTTGTAGACATCTCATGACAGGGATTCAACCATTCAGTTTCATTTCACCGGCTTGGAAACAAAAATATGCTCTGTATATTTATGAGGTCCTTCCGTGGCAGGATTGGCTGGCATGTCGGATTCTAACGTGGGAGATACGGGTTCTTGTCCTCCTTTTGTCGGGTTGACTTTTCATCGATGGCTACGCTAAAGAAATTACCTGTTCCACCATGAATGTTTAGGAAAAGAGGCAAACTTCAGATAGTTCGCCAATAATGGCCCTGATGCAGATGCACTATGGAAATCCTGCTATTTATAGAAGGCGACTGAACAAAAATAATAATATTCATGCTCCATTAAAATATAGGTCATAACGTAATTGTTACTAATTGACTTTGAAAATTATTAAAATTCGTTATCTGCTATTGTTAGAAACGTTTTAATAAGCCACTTAAATTGTTTAGAAGGCTATTTGAGTTTTGTGATCTCCTTTGCGAAAAAAGAAACATTCATTTGCTTAATCTGTTTTAGCGCGGTTACTCCCTATCTCCATAGGGGGAACCCGCTTATGAGGTTGACCTCATGACGCAATCCGGAAGTGCCGACTAGAAACTTTCTCGTTTCAGACCCCATAGATCACGAAAATATAGGAGGCCCAAATTTGTTGAGAAAAGTGGAATCAATGTTTTTGTAAGACATTATTTTTTTGTGGGTATTTAGAATCGCGGTATTCAATTGAAATATTTTCTACATATTGGAAATTAATCCCAACTAAGATTTTTAAATTTTGGTTATATTTGGAGTTTGGAGTTTGGAGTATGCGAAAAAAATATTTTATTAATAGACATGAAATGTTTTCGGAACTTTATACATTTTTCGTAAATATCTCGATAACGGTTGGGAAATCGTGTTAAGTGGAAGCTGACCATTCGAATGCTTACTAAATTCTCTACAAAAAAGATTCTGAAGCAATATTGGATGGGGCAACGTCAATCAGAGATATAAGCGCTTAAAACTTAAAAAATGTTTGTTTTGTTGTTTTGAAAGGGGTTTTCTCTTTGTTTATCTCACTTTTTAATTGATTTTTTTCTTGTTTTAAATTGCATTTATCAGCAAAATTAGTATAGTAGTAAAATAAGCTAAGAAACGGTGAAAGGTATTGGTAATAATAAGTTTGGAGTGGCTGTGGTAAACAAGATGGCTGTGGGTAATCATGATGACGTAGTTTGTTTTGAATTCTGCTGTCTATATAACCTTCCTCATAGCCTCCAACTGAAGTTATCGTTATTTCTTATTTTATAGAAAGATTTAACCCACGACAGAATGTAATTTTAATCGCCATGAAGCACATATTTACAGTTGATTTTAACAGTAAGACGAATTTGCTAGTAAAACAAGATACTTAAAATGACAACGAATTTTTGGTTGTTAAGAAGAGCCTTCTCAGCAGTAGTCGAAGAGTAAGTACGTTTTTAGTACATAATTGTATTGACTTATACAGATTAAGAATTATCCACTTCTGTGTAAGTTGGCTGCTGTCAGTTTCCTGTGATTTGTGATGCTAATTTATTCCATTTCTTCGAGATGTACCTAACCGCGCTGAGATGACGCAGTTCCTGCGAGTCGGACTTTTTTTTTTGTTGAGCTTTTTGGTGAGGACGTTTGGCGGTCTCATTTGATATAATTCAAATGTAAAAAAAAACAAAAAAACTAGAGAAATAATATGTAAAATTAAATATAAATTACCAACTTGTAAAAATATGCTAACTTAGACGGATCAAATATTTTGATTTATATATATATATATATATATATATATATATATATATCGCTTCGGGTAATACCGATGAATAAGGCATACGACGTTTTTTTCTGATAGTGTTTGTTGAGATCAGTCGTTGTTACGACGCTATGTATTAAAATGATCTATTTCTTATTAACAAAAATAATTACCTGAATAACAGGAAACAATTTCTTAAATAACTGATTTTTAATGACATACACTCCGTTGTTAAAATATCGATTTGATCTAAGATAATAATTGGAGAGTAAGTTGTATCTTCATGCTTCGTATTGTTAGCGCGGTTCCTCCCTCCCCCATAGGGAGGAACCCCGCTTATAAGGTTGATACAATGAAACAATCCGGAAGTGCCGACAAGAAAATTTCGCGTTTCAGAACCCCTAGAGACCGAAAATAACGGTGGTTCAAATTTGTATATATATATATGTATATATTTATATATATATATATATATATATATATATATATATATATATATATATATATATTTGTCTGTTCGCTCTCTAGCTCAAAGACGAATGGTCCGATTTTGATGAAATTTGGTACAAAAATCAGTCGTCCAATATGAAAGGTCAAGTTCGTTAACCAGCAAAATCCGCCCACTGGAAGATGGAGTTTGGGGCGAAATTCGCGCAGAAAAAATCGTAACGCTTTCGTTTTTGAGTACATAAGCTTGTAAGTACTCTTTTTATAGGCTTCTTGGGCTAGGAAAACGAATGAAACCATTTTCAAGGCGATAGCTTTAACCGTTTTCGAGAAAATTGGAAAAATAGTTTTTGAATACCGTTTTTGGTTTGGGTACTTAGAATCATGGGATTCAGTTGAAACATTTTCTGCATGTTCTACTTTCATTAAAACTAATATGTTGAAATTTTGGTTACGTTTGGAGTTAAGGAAGGGTTAGAATAAAATATTTTATTAACAGACATAAAAAGTTTTGGTAACTTTGTATATTTTCCTTAATATCTCGAAAAAGGTTAAGAATTTGGTAAACAAAAGAATACCATTAGAAAGCTTACTAAATGCTCTACAAAAAAGGTTCTGATGAAAGTTTTGATTAGGCGATGTCAATCGGAGAAATAAGTGCTTAAAACATTAAAGTAATTGATTTTGCTTATTCGAACTGTTCTTTTTGTCTGTTTTTATTCCTTGTTATTTTTTAATTGCTTATAGTTGGATAATGTATTTTACAATAAAACAGATTAGGCAAAATAAGAAAAACAATTCATTGTTAGAAATATAGCTTGCCAAGAGAAAAAGATTCGTTGACGTCTTTTGAATATTTTCAATTGCCTTTATGCTGTTGGTTTTTTTATTTTATTTTTTAATTGATTTTATCTGTAGAATTATTACTATAGTAAAAGAACACAGGAATGTGTGAAAATATTTGATATTTTCCAATTCATTGAAACGTATGAAATGAAGTATCGGTAGAAGAGGATTCTAGGGTCTTGCGGACCTGACCCCAGGTATAGCCAGCCATAAAACCCTTTGAACAAAGGCCGAGGAAAATATTATCTGTTTCTATTCTATGCTTTTCAAATGAGAATAGGGATATGAACAGGAACCGGGGTCTCCCGTGGTCTAATGGCTAGCGCCTTGGATTCATAAGCGGGAGATGGTGGGTTCGATTCCCAACCTCCGGCAGGAATTTTATCATCCCACGGCTCGCTGGTGAAATTCCTCGCTACACCCTGGATGTCGGCGCTAATGACCTAGATGTAGATGTGCCGTAAAAAAAAAAAAAAAAAAAAAAAAAAAACTGGAACCGCGCTAAGATGACGCAGTTCCTGCGAGTCGGACTTTTTATTTTGTTTTTTAATCCGTCTAAGTTAACGTATTTTTACGCTAACAATTTGAAATTTTTTTTGTTTTGTTTTTCATTACAAACCGACTACTACTTAAGCACTTGCCGGTGATACCATAGGTATCAGTTAAGGGTTGCCATAGGTATTTTGTGTGCGTGTGTTCAGCAACTAAGTGGTCAATAACCTATTATAACACTCTCATATTTATTTATGCTACCGGACGTCAAAGTGTTAATTGACTGATTCTGCTGGCATGATGATTTAATCGCTACCGTCTAGGAAATCATAATAATTTAAAAATAATAATAATAATAAAAAAAAAAATCAGTCCTGTAACAGGCTGCGAGGGCCCGAGGGGTAGATACTATAGAGGTATCTGATTCATGACCATACGGCACACTACGGAGATACTGTGGTCAGTACTATGCTCCGGCCGCCATTAGCAGCCAAGGTACCCATTGATAAATTTATTAAAGGCTGGGTTGGCCTAGGGACGGTCAGGGAGGCCGGATTCAACCCATGAATAAAGACACTAGAAGAAAACATTTTTAGTGTTTTCTCGGGATTTGAACTCAGGTCCTCGAACTTATTAGTCCAGTGCTCTACCACTGAGCTAACCTCGCCCCTTAAAAATAATAAAGAAGGACAATATCTTTCATTCCTGCTTTTTTCATCACACAGAGAAATCGAGTGTAATGATGATGCGTATAAAAAAATAAAATAAAGAAAATAAGCACATTAACGAAAGCGATTGAAAAACGATTTAGAATCGCAATTGAGAAGAAGGCCCAGTTTTGAAAGCATTTTTTCTTTGAGAATTTCTTTTCATCCTCATAATCATAATTATTTCAAGAGGGCCAAAATACTTGTATAAAATGGTCCCAAGGGCTTTTGCGTCAAGATCTAAATTCATGCAGAAGTGGAA
This sequence comes from Gonocerus acuteangulatus, assembly GCA_946811695.1. Lineage (NCBI taxonomy): Eukaryota > Metazoa > Arthropoda > Insecta > Hemiptera > Coreidae > Gonocerus > Gonocerus acuteangulatus. Next base: position 47,307,588 of record OX328124.1, on the reverse strand, counting down.
TAAACTGATATTTTTTTCGTAATTACTCTTCAAAATTACTACTTAAATTGACACGGTTTGGTACTCATTCGAGGCAGAATTTAGCGATATCAATGATTGTTAATAGTTAACTTTTTGTTTGAATGCTTTGTTTCATAAAAAGTATAGAAAAACTGTTAAAAGTTCGAAAATTTTAAGGTTTTTCCCTACATTATAACTCTAGCTTATCTCAGAAATTGGATAAACATTATATTATTGATATTCGGTGCATATTTGAATAAATAATACAGTTTCCAAACTTTTTTTCAGCAACACTATTTTCGTAGCTAATTTGACTGGATTGTTTTCGCAGCAAATATATAATTTGGTTGGTCTAATACTATCTGAAGGGTTATGAAATAAGAAGGTTCTTTGAGGAAATCACCCATTTTATAACTTCGCTGGAAATTAAGTGATTAGTTATAAATTTATTAATTTTTAAGCTGATGGAAACATTTTCTGAAGTAGATGATGACTTTCCAAAATCGTAAAAACATACATCAAGCACGGTGATTGTGTAAAATGAAAACATCAAACCTGAAAAGAGAGAGACTAAAGCATCAGACAACACTTGGATTTCATCACATTCATCTTAGAGCAGGATGCTTTTAGAGTGTCGATGTAAAAAATGGTACGGGCCGACAGTCTCATGAGGAGAAGAAGAGGGGTTGATAAATGATATCGGATAATTCTGAGAGTGGGCGGAAGTAAGTGTATAAAAGACTAAGAGAACCCTGTATCAAATCCGAGCGAGTGGAAGGGCAGAACTAATGCTCCCTTCGGTGACAGGAGTGTTTAGCAGAATAAACAGTAAGGGGTTCGGATATTGTCAAAGCTAGGGGGATGTCAGTGTCATTGCGGGGGATTGGGGTTTCAACAAGTACAAGTAGTCTCTGCTAAAACACGGCGATTAATCATTAGCTGTTTCTCTTATTACAACCCTTTAGATTCTGAGGGTTGTTTTGTTGGGGACTTTCCTTCCTATAGGGTGGGGTAAATGGGTAATTACAGATGCTGGCAATGTGTTCTCCTCAGATGTCGGGAATGTCTAAATCTTTGAAAACATTTTTCTTTTATCAATGGAGAAAAAAAAAAAAAAAAAAAAAACTGTACATACTACGCATATACTAGCAGGAGCTATAGGGAGGGTTAAATGGCAAATTCCCGGTGCTGGCAATGTTTGCCTAGATGTCTGGAAAGCCTGAATCATTGAAAATGTTTTTTTCATCAATGAAGAAAATACTATAAATTCAAGGATTAACCCCAAAAAAGGATTAAATCTGACTCGCAGGAACTGTGTCATTTTTGCGCGTTTCCTTAATTCTTATTCCCAGTGTCATTCGGAAAGCTTGGAATACGTGCAGTTAATATTTTTTGAAAAATGTAAACACCTAGTCCAATGCAATTGGAAGAAAAGTGAGCTTTAACTCTAATCATGCACACAAAACACACAGGAGCGGAAATTACTCACTCCGCTTTTTCGACATCCACATTTGCTTGCAGATATATTTTACTGCTGAAAGGAACTACGTAAGCAATAAGGAATGAAAAACTGTGAAAACAAACAAAATGAATCGTGGACACACTTCTTGAGGTGGTCTCATTTAAAGCCAATATGATGGCTCATAGTTCAGCTGTTTATCGACGAAAAGTTTAGTTAGTAGTTGTAGCGCCACATATGGCGAGTGTACCAGTTCGAGATATGGTCTCCTAACCAGCGCATTAAATAAAGATGCTCCCCGTGTGTCTGTCCCAAAGGTCTTGGTTGTTTTTTTAGATTTGTCTGGAATGCGGATATATATATATATATATATATATATATATATATATATATATATATATATATATATATATATATACAGTAGAACTTGGATAATTCGAACCTCTAGGGACCGATAAAAAAGTTCGAATTATCCAAAATTCGAATTACAAAAGTTTTTAAAAATAAAGGGTAAAAAAATCGAATTTTATATTTTCACATTTTTTAATTTAAAAAAATACATTCATTTTATTTAAACAATAACAAATATTTCATAAATTGATGATTACGTACATATGTAATAAATAATTTATAAAAAAAGTAAAAATTAAATTCTATTGTTTTGAAAAAAGTCATTTTCATGGGCAAGAATTTTTTCATTATTTTTCAGGTAATGAATGCATTAAAAAGGTTATTTTGACGGTATTATTGATTATTATCAATGGAGTAGACGTTTTCCTGGGTGGTTCTGAGAGACTTGGGCTTCTTGAGTTTCCTTTGGGCTTAGCCAGCCTGTAGAGGTAGAAGGAAGTAGAAGGAGGCTATAAATCGGGCAAGACTCCAGTAATTACCGGACCTGAGTGAGGACAAAGTAAAAGAGGGTGTACGGGGAGGGGGTTGAAATAGGTTCTCTAAATCACCACCTAGCCACCCCCCCCCCCCGGCCGAGTTTCATCAGTTCTCTACCAGTTAGCTCCTTCTCTCTCTCTCTCTCTCTCTCTCTCTCTCTCTCTCTCACACACACTCTCTCTTTCTCGCAGGACTTAAAACACCGTCTAATTGAATTATGAAATTGCCCCTAAATTTTACACCTAGCACCCTTTCATACCTTCCCACCTCCCTGGGGATGTTTAAGGCCCCTGCATATTTCATGGCATATGGTTTTTTTTTCACTTTTAGCAAATGATATTTCTGGAAATTAGCTTTATATCCTAGATTTATTCTACATTTATGTCAGTTTCAGAATTGATGAGAGTCGTTTTTTTTTGTTTAGAAATAATTTACGATTACTTCAAAGGCCTCTTCTTTAATATCAATTAATGAGATAAGAAGGATAGAATTAAAAAAAGATGAAAGATAGAACCTTCCAAATTTTTATATTTAATTCTTACAATAACGTTTCGGATCTTATTGTCTTTCTCCAGGCATATATTCTGTAATTTTACATAATTTAGAAATTGTTATTCCCTTAAATTGTGTTTCTCTTAAATCGTGCTTCCTCAAAATACAATCTTGATTTTAAACAATTACACTCTTGGTAGTAATTGTAATTGGCTAAAGATATACCTTAATGTTAATACTATCTATTCTTTTAAACACAATTATTAATTATGTTCAATAATTAATATGTTCGTATACTTTCAATATAACGTAATACATTTTATGATAATTCATAACCAATGTTATATAAAATATGTAAAATTACAGAATACTTGACTGAAGAAGGACTACGAGGCCCGAAACGTCGCAGGAAGGATTAAATATTTAAATTAGGGCGGTCCTTATCTTATACTTATTATATGATACCCCCTTCCTCGATCTTCAAAGCTTTTATGGTTTAACCAGATTTGACTAAACTATTCGTGTATAGAAATGACTATCGGATATTTACGTCATTTTGATTGAAGCGTTGTGTATTGGGCCTGAGACTGTTCGGTATCAGGGCTTATTTGATCGTAAACCAGGGAGGCGCTTGGTCTGAAATAGTGGAGGGAACAACGAAATATCCCGAAGTGGATTGAATAATTGCTGCATCCTCTGAGCAAGTTCATTTAAAGGAAAAGGAGGCCCAGTGACCGTGAGTTAAGGCGAGAGCACTCCATGCCTAAGGTCGTGGGTTCGATTCTCACTAAGGGTGGTAGCTTTGCTCCAAAAGAAGAAAATGCATCAGCCCTATCCACGGTAGAAAAGATTGGCAACGTGAACAAAGCCCGCCCCAATAATCGTTGGTGCGGGTTTATTTAATTTAAACCAATATATTGGAAGGCGCAAATAACCTAGTTGTAGAGCGCCAAACTCCATATCTATCTACCAAAAATCGATGTCATCTATAAGTTAAATTTTAAATAAATAAATAATCATTTATAAATTTTGTAATAATTAAATTATACATTAAAATAAAATTGTCTTGTTTTGTATATAGATTGCCAATGGCGTAAGCCGACACCTCTCAACGAAAAATAAAATATGGTTTGAAGACCCATATACTGGCATAAGTTTATAGAGCACTCTGTCTTCAACCATTAAACATACTATAAAAGTTATAGTTATGATTTCTCAAAGGGGTTGATGTTAAGTGGGTTGGAAGTGGGAATCATAACATAAGTAATCTTTTTTTTTTATACCTTATCTAACTTTTATTATTATTATTAACGCCTGAGATTATTGAGTTAAGCATTTTATTTCAAAAATGTATTTTTGGAAATAACTGTTATTAAACTTTAATGTGATATATATCTATCATCGTTATTACGCTAAATAATATAACGCCATCCGAAGGTTTTAAATAACAAAGAGATGCCAGTCTGATATGTTTAAATGCGCTGTGCTCTATTAACTCACTTTTTTGCTTGAGGAATGAAGATAGGTTTGCCCTTTCCAATGCTATCATATGTAATCTGCAATCATATTTGCATATCTAGACATCGGGTATGAATTTTATGAGGCATGGTCGTAAGAAGTCTCACCAGTTTCACTTATTTGAAGTATATACTTGGAATAAAATATAAGCAATACAGTATATTTATATTTTGCTTAGTTTTTTTTTTTTTTATCTAATGCCGAAAATTATGTCCTCTTGGAAAATTCAAAATGGATCTTTGAATGCATCGTGCTGGCCAAATTCCTATATACATTAGCTTGGGGAATTCAGATTGAATGTGCTTTTAGAATTTCTATTTTCTTTACATATTTAATTAGCCTAATGTTCGGACTGGATTGGTTCATGACACTTATAGTATTTTCAAACACACATTTTGATATTCATGCTTTCAGAAGAATTCATGTTTTAAGAACCTTTACCAAGTCATTGAATCACAAAGGCCTTCTTGTATCTTTCAACTCCTTTAATTTAAATCTTCAGTTTACTCCCGCTCTCATCCTCCAATCTTGCTATCCCCCCCCCGTACAGCTTTATTCGAAAAATTATCTGTAACCCGTGCCACCCCATTATGGAATACATTTCCTCTGTTTGACCGTCATGCTGCCAATCTAGAAATGTTTAAATCCCGACTCTTCCGCCACTTTTTATCCCTGCAAGTTTCACTCAACCCATATAGTTATATTTCGAACTGTTTTAACCTGATGCAGTCAAACCCAAAATTATTCCTAAGCGACATGTTTCCTGGAATAAAAATATATATTTTCATTTCATTGAAAAAATCATTTAGTCATCCCTTTCCATAGGTAATACTAAAGACACATAGTACCCCGACCTCTTTAAAAATAAATTACAATTATTTCAAAAATGACATTTCACATCCATAAAGATTTAAACAAGTAACAAGTGGGATCACAAACAATGTTAGACCTGAGAGCCTAGAGAATCTACTAGGTCTGCCTCCTTCCTATCTCTGACGGCAATCTTCGGTGCCTTAAGCGCTGTTTTATAAGTTTGACAACGAGTGAGGTTCGATTCGGAGCCGGTTCCTATCTGATCCGTCCTAGCTCACCCGAATCTCAGTGTGGGTGCTTGTACATGTGTGTGCTGGTCACATACCACACTCATACATGTGTGTGTGTGTGTGTGTGTGTGTTTGTGTGAGTAGTGCGTGCCTGTTCCCACTTAACCTTTCCCCGACGCTCGAGGGCTCTGAGTTCGGGCAAGACAGGACAATGGGCCGAGACGTTATCGATTTCCGAGGGGTAGAGGGTCACGATCGTCGAATACTGATCTGTCGGAGGGGGTACAACCCTTGGTAACCCCCCCCCCTCCCCCGCCTCACCACGAACACTTTCCTATGTCCTAGGGCACTTTGTTCAGCAACTTTCTGTAGATTTATTTGACTTTTATGCCTACAAGGGTTTGTGGGATTTTCTTTTTCGTCGAGTTATAAAAGTTAAAAGAAAAGGTACCTTAAATGTCAAATCCACCTAATCCGTTCTTGAATAAATTTCTCGTCTGTTCTCTGTAAGGGTCAACGAAAAAGATCATTAAACATTATTATACCTAACACGAATCCTTTATACAAATTAATTCTTTTTAAAGAGTAATTAAAATGTACTTGATTAATGTCAATTTTAATCCAGGTTATTAACTTGTACGGACCACTATTACAGGATTAAACCTATTATTCAATGGGTCATAAATTAAAGCATAGCGTTTCTTGAAATCGCTTTGCGTTTACTAATATGTTTTTAAGGTGAAGCCGTGACATTTGTTTGAAGGGTTTTGCTTAATGAACACCTTCCCCATATTAAGAAAATGATTGTACCTTGTTTCTTTAGGTGAAATTAGACCTGCATATTTTAGTATTAATAAATAAATAAGTAATTATATTACAATATAATTACCGAGATGAAGAGAATTTAAGTTCGGTTAGAACAGTTAAAGGACATTTAATAATAAAACTCGCACTAACATTTTGGCTTGATTTTCAAGAAGATATGAGGAATGTAAGAACTGATCAGATTATATATACATATATAATGGTGCATTTGGCACCACTGTGCATCGACAGACGGCATATCTGCATGGAACTTGGACTTCGTGGAATTTGCCTGTGACTTTCCTGTATGTGATCCTCCTACTTTGGAGAGTATTTTAGCCGAAGTGCTGCCAAAAGCAGACAACAATGCCTTCGAAGGTGATGACGAACCTAAGCAAGAAGTGGTCTTTGGTATCTTGAAGTTAGAATGGATGTATATTTCAAGACGTTTTTTCATGAGGGCAACCTCAATAAAGTGACCGAAAAAAGCTTAAATCATTAATACAATAACTGTAGTGCATGAGTTTTCTTCATACCATAAGACTCTAGTCGAGCCTGTTACAAGAATATTGAGAGGAACAGATTCATATCTTGATGAGGAGGCATGATCTGCAGTCTTCAGTCCAACCTACATGATTAGAATACTTATGTGTAGATTATACAATTATAGAAATGACTAGTGCATTTATGCAAAATAATATTGCTGGTCTATTATAAATGATGTATCTACGTAAATACATAGGTCTGTAATACATCCAGTATTAAACAAAAGTTATACAGGTATATATATATATATATATATATATATATATATATATTTATATACATATATATATATGTTACCGGCAAAGTATAGAATCCAGGCATTCTATAGAATGCCTGAGTGGTTTAGGCAAAGTGTAGAATGTATTAGTTTCTACATCGTATTACACACATTGCCTAGACATTCTATATGTAATGCCTAGGTATTCTATAGAATGTCTGTTGCTTATTTGGCATTGTATTAAATTAAAAAGGTTTTGAGCATTCTACATGCACTTACTTAGATACTTGAAAGAAATGACAACAGAATTTGAGTGTTCAGAATCAATGCAAATCGCTAAAATGAAGCTTCCTCAGCACCGATTTTCTTCAAAGTTTGCACTATAACGTATTTTGATGGACTAAACACGAATCCGTTTAAAAAAAAAGTTGCTCTCAACTAGGAAAGAAGTTATTAAGCACTAAAGTTCACTGTTATGGAGGCTATAAAAGATGGTGTAAACTGCGTATTTGTAAACATGCGCATGCGCAATAATCCTTAATGCAGAATTTAATTGAAATTTAGCCTCACCTGTCGTAGCTGACCTGTCGTAAGCTGTCGCTTTTGGGCATACGTGCTATGCGTTTCCGCTCGCTATGCTCGCTCAAGAAGATATCAAAACCCTAGTCCATCCAACTCGCAGAATTTAATAGAATTCTATTAATTTCTGCGAGTTGGATTAACTAGGGTTTTGACATCTTCTTGAGCGAGCGTAGCGAGCGGAAACGCATAGCACGTATGCCCAAAAGTCGTCCTAGGCATTCTTCTAATTCTCCTAGACATCATCAGATGCGATGTTCATGGATATAAATCCGCCATCGCACCGCCCGTACTCCTACAAGCTACAAATCCTGTCTTTCATACTTTGCCTAAAGCACAGTAGGCATTCTATAGTAGTTGTAGGTTTAATATTTAACGGGATATTATGAATGAAAAATATACCTTAAAAGTTTTAAAAAGTAACAATTCAGAAAATCGATATGAATAGAAAAAAAGTAGCTGACATAAACAATAAAAAAAAAGTACTTATTTACTTTATGGAAAAAAGTATATAAAAATTATTATAAAACAGAACAGAATAAATTTATTTTTCCATATGAAATTATTATATCATAAAACTAAAAAAAAAAATTTGCCTTTGTTTTCATTCATAATACCCCGTTAAATATTTAATCTACAACTTTGATCTTGGTATCATCCGAAAGGAAAATTAATAGGCTACAACGTTTACATTGAGGTGTTTTTACGTACAAGGCTTGGTTTCAGTGATAAATAGAAATTTGTTTACAAAAGGGCGATATTTTTCAGTTTTTTGCGTTTTACGCGCAAACGGTGTGTCGGATCAAAAGATGTCTCGGAATAAATTAGTCTTAAAATTAAATTTTCTTTCAGAATTCGTCATAAAAAATACCTGCCGCCATTGCAAAATCAAGATTTAGATGCGCTGGAGAAAAACTGGAGAATGTTACAGTCAACTAAACCTTCAAAAGTAACCTCATGCAACATAACTAAGACCTACCAAGTTACATTTCGAAATTCCAACAACTCTAGGAGGAAAAGGGGGTGGACACACTGGGACACCCTGTATATATATATCCCATAGCGGAGTATGAGAAAATAACAATTCCTCGAACGTTTATAGAAAGACGGCTTTGAATAATTTACGGTTTGTAGAAAAAGGAAGTCTATTACTGGCGATGACACTTTTAGCTGTGTTTGTAAAGGGTTCGTAGGAAGGAGTGTTAGTGAGTAGTAATAAAACTGGTTTTTGTGATGTGTATAGGAGTGTAAAACTAGCTGGCGGGGCTTAGTGTTGCCTCTGGGCTATAGCCAACACACACATTTGTCCTTTAGTTCTTTTACCTCTTCCTCCCTTCTTAAACTGTCTCCGTGTAATATACCTCATTCAAAACAATTAATAATAGTTCAACTCAAAGAATAGAAAATTATTACACATTTTATGAATGTAGAATTTATCAGGGTTCGCTCGTGGTATCTTAAGGCGTAATTCTACCTTGTAACTTTTTTTTTTTACAAATTTTTTAATATGGGCTAAAATTCTTCCTTAACTATTCAAAAATGATATCAAAGAGTGTTTAGGTGAAAAAAATGTCTTAAAATGAGCAAAAAATACCATTTCCGACGTCGAGTGAACGCGGTGCTGATTTGAAGATAATTTTTGACCGAGCTTCGATTGGTCCCTTTTTAATTTATTAATTTTTTTTTTGGCCTTCCTTTAATACATTTCAAAATTAAAACCCATTTTTTATCTTTATTACAAAAGAGTATGAAAAAAGTTAAATAGTAAAGACATAAACATTTCAAAGCATTAAACTTTAAAGTCGTTTTATCAAAATAACCGTTTTGCAAATCGGGCAATTTTTGCCCAATGAACTTCGAATTTTAACTGCAGCTTCTTCATGATATGTTCTAGTAAAGTACGTAGGATTTTTTTTTTTTTTTTTTTTTTTTTTTTTTTTTTTTTTTATCAAACGTCTCATATAAAACGTTTGATATAAAGAATTGGAAAATATTGATTTATTAGTTATTTATAATTTCAAGAAAATGACTTTGATTTTTTTATTTTATTTTTTAGCGCGGTTCCTCCCTCCCCCATAGGGAGGAACCCCGCTTATAGGGTTGATACAATGAAACAATCCGGAAGTGCCGACTAGAAAATTTCGCGTTTCAGAACCCCTAGAGACCGAAAATAACGGTGGTTCAAATTTGTATATATATATAGATGTATATATATATTTGTCTGTTCGCTCTCTAGATAGAAGACGAATGGTCCGATTTTGATGAAATTTGGTACAAAAATCCTTCGTCCAATTTGAAAGGTCAAGTTCGTTAACCAGCAAAATCCGCCTACTGGAAGATGGCGTTTGGGGCGAAATTCGCGCAAAAAAAATCGTAACGCTTACGTTTTTGAGTTCATAAGCTTGTAAGTACTCGTTTTATATGATTCCTGGGCTAGGAAAACGAATGAAACCATTTTGAAGGCGATCGCTTTAACCGTTTTCGAGAAAATTGGAAAAATAGTTTTTGAGTACCGTTTTTGGTTTGTGTACTTAGAATTACGGGATTCAGTTGAAACTTTATCTGCATGTTCTACTTTCATTAAAACTAATATGTTGAAAGTTTTGTTACGTTTGGAGTTAAGGAAGGGTTAGAATAAAATATTTTATGAACAGACATGAAAAGTTTTGGGAAGTTCGTATACTTTCATTAATATCTTGAACACGGTTGGGAAATCGTGGTAAGTGGATAGAAACTATTTGAAAGCTTTCTAAATTCTCTACAAAAAAGATTCTAAAACTATTTTTGATTAGGTTATGTCAATCGGGGAAATAAGTGCTTAAAACTTCAAATACGTCTGTTTTGTTCTTATGAACGGGTTTTTGTCGTTCTTGTTGTAAGTTTTGTCTCTTTCCCTTCGTTTTTTATTGCTTTTTATTTTTGTAATTTCTTATGTTGCGAAAATTTTGTGTGTAAAACAGGATATGAAAAATGAAGCCAATTTTCTGTTGCTAGAAATAATGTAAATTTTGGAAACTTTCATTAATATCTCGAAAACGGTTGAAAATCTTGGTAAACGGAAGAATACCATTAGAAAGCTTATTAAATGCTCTACATAAAAGGTTCTAATGAAAGTTTTGATTAGGCAATGTCAATCGGAGAAATAAGAGCTTAAAGCTTTAAAGTAATTGATTTCGTTTATTCGAACTGTTCTTTTTGTCTGTTTTTTATTCCTTGTTATTTTTTAATTGCTTATAGTTGGATAATGTATTCAAAAATAAAACAGGTTAAGTAAAATAACAAAAACAATTTATTGTTAGAAACATAGAGTTCCAAGATTCCAAGACCTTGTAACTAGCGGGACCGTTTCAAGTGTTGCTGACCCTTCCAGGTAAGATTGTAAATCCTACCTTTCAAGCCTGGTGGAACCAAAATAATAACTGTCGGGGTTCGGTCACTGCTACTTAATAAAACTACATTTCATCGTAAAAATGGTTTTATTATTGTGCCGACGTTTCGGCTTGAACTTCAAGCCTTCATCAGGGCTGTAAATACAAGTAGGACATATTTAACACTAATATATGCACGTATCTATGTAAATATACCTAACATATATATATATATATATACATATATTTATATATTTATATATAATATATACACATACACATATACACGCACACATATGTACATATATATGCCCACATACATACACATATGGGGTATGTATTATTAAGTAGCAGTGACCTAACCCGGACAATCCCTACCTTGCATCATCAACGGTCAACGATCTCCTCTCAACAAAATAATAACTGCTTCTATTTTAATCTTTCGAAATTAGACTAGGGATAAGAACGGAACCGCGCTAAGATGAGGCAGTTCCTGCGAGTCGGATTTTTTTTTTTCTCAACCATAGTAACCCTATGGTAGAGCCGTTTATTCGTTAAAGCGTGCCCCATATCTTTTGATATACTGCACGCATGTCTTTACATATTTAAAGTGAGTATACAATGTTAATTTTTTTTTTTTTTTATAATATTGATTTAATAATATATATACATATACATAATAACCTAAATAGATGAACTATACAAGAATAAAATAATCATTGATAATTTATAAACAGTGAGAGTAAAGTACAAGATAAATAAGGAAGATAATTTGGTTTGATGATGATGAGTGAAGTCAGATCTTCTTCTCGTTCTTGGTTTCTCTAGATGTTTATTAGTTCATCAAAATTTATGGATAGAACAAAGTTCATGAGTTCCTTCTTATGATCTTCGAACATCTTTCTTTCCGACTCAGGCCAGCTACCTACTTGTAGTATGATGTTTTTCATGAGTCTTAGTCTTTGTCTGTCGTAAGTCTTGCAATCATAAAGTATATGTGTAAAAGTTTGTATCTGTCCGTCTATTGTACATTTATCGTCATCAGTTATTTTAAATCGTTTTAAGTAGTTTTTGGTGTGTCCGTGCTCTGTCAGGAATTGAGTAAGTTTGTAATTTCTACTTTTAAGAATGTCGTGTTTTTTTTGCATTTATTTCCGGTATAAATTTATGGCAACTAGGGGATTTCGTGCTTATTCTCCACCTAGTGTTCCATGTTGAGATGTTATTTATTTTAACTTGAGACTGGACCCAACTTAGCGGTAATTTGGCATAGCTTATCGGCAATGCTTCACTTTGAGCTGCACATTTTGCTAATTGATCAGCCTTATCGTTTCCTTCGTTTCCTGAGTGACCTTTAACCCAATATACAGTGAATTGAATGCCCCTCTCGGTTAATCTTAGTAGGTTTCTCCTGATTTTTTCAATTAAGACATTGTGAATATTGTAATTTTTGAGTCCATGTATCAGTGTCATGTTATCAGTGAAAAAGTGTAGTGAGATCCCTTGTTCGATTGCTGTTGAGGAGAAGAATTCTGTTGCTTTGAGCAAAGCGAATTTTTCTGCTTGGTTGTTGCTGCAGCGACTATCCAATTTATACTCCTTCTCGTGATTATGGTTGGTACCGAATGATACACACGCACATCCAACTTTATCATCTATTTTGCTGCCGTCTGTGTACACCTCTAGAGAGTTATCCCGGCTAAATTTGGAATTTACATTTTCCGAAATGTCAAAATACTTACTTGGATGTATCCATGATTTGCTTTCGGTATCTCTTTCTATATCATAATTATCAAACTGAGTATATCCTAAGTTTTGATGACGAATATTTTCTATAAGCGTTTTGTTTTGTATTTTAATACCTATTGGTAATAGTCCAGCCAATACGCAAGCAGCATCGGCAGAAATAGTTCTGAATCCCTTACACATTTTGATAGCGATTAAGCGCTGCAGTCGGATAAGTTTTTTGTGGTTTTTAGATTTAGTTGTTCCATCTTTCCAAATCGATATACCATATAGCATTTTAGGAATAATTCCACCTTCATAAACTACTTTAAGCGATTCTGCTTTCATTCCCCAAGTTACTCGAGCTGCGATTGAAAGTCGCTGGATTAACTTCAGATTCTTGATGTACACCGTATCTATGTGTTTATTCCAGGAGAGTTTCCTGTCAAACATTATACCTAAATGTTTTAATGTATCTGTATGTTGTAGTGATTGTCCGTACAGTCTTATGTTAATATTCGGAATATTTCGTTTTTTAGAGAATATCGTGTAGCTAGATTTTGTTGCATTAAAAGTTAATTTGTTTAAATCTGCCCAGTCTATTATCCTGTTTAGTGCTAAATTTGGCACACATTGAATTTGTTTAAAATCCTTGTTTCTTATAATTACATGAATATCGTCGGCATATGCTATTAATTTTGTATTCAGGGGTAAGTTAATATCAATGATGGTGTTGATTAGGACGTTCCATAGCATTGGGGATAGGCTTGAGCCTTGAGGGTTACATCTGCTTAGTAGTCTCTTCGCTTCACAATTATTAGTTCTTGTTGTCAAACGTCTGTTTTGGAAATAGTTATGAACTAATAAGTATAGGTTTTTTGGGCAGTTATATGTTTTGAGATTATAGAGAATAGCTGGTACCCAAGCATTGTCAAAGGCCTTTTTGATGTCTAGGCTAATAACAGCTACATTTGATCTTGAAGTAAATGTTTCCTGGATCTCGTTCTTTAAAAACTGCAGAGCTTTAATTGTGCCTGATTGGGGTATAAATGCAAACTGATTGCTATTAATTATTTCATTTTTCATTAAGAAATGAGTTAATCGGCCTTTTACAAGCTTATCCATTACCCTCCCTAACATCGGTAGCATACTAAGCGGCCGATATGATTCAGAGTTTTGTTTAGGGATCATTACAAGCAGACCCGTCTTCCAAGTTTGGGGTATTTCTTGTCTTGAGAATAGCACTTTGAAGATGTTTATTAGAATAATTGGAATAACGGCAAAGGTTTCATGTAAGATTTTTCCATTTATATGATCAAAACCAGGTGCTTTCTTGTTATCCATTTGGTGTATGATATTAACGATTTCATTATCATTTACATCATAATCATTAGGAGTGTCAGGTGGTGTATTTATTTCAACTCTCATAAGTTTCTGATATTCATTTTCCCCGATGATAGTGTCATTAATAGTTAAATCATGTAATAATGCTTCTAGTGTTGTTTTTAAGCCTGATGTATAAGTATTGTTACTAGTCTTTATTGTCTTGTAGATAGTTTGTGATTTAGTTTTGTCTGCAGACCATTTATATGGCCAACTCCATGGACTGGAACTTTCGCAGTACGATTTCCAAGATTCTTTTTTTGAATTTTTCATTACCCGTTAATATTCCCTTTTGCAGTCGAGATATTTAGTTTTATTGCAAGCTCTAATGTGATCATCTTGAGTGGTTCGTTGGAATATCTTTCTTAATTTATTCGTCTTCTTTCTTAATTCCGTCAATTCATTTGACCACCATGGTACCGTTCTATGCTGTTCTGATTTATGGCGTTTATTGTTATTTATTTTACTAAAAGATCTGTTACAGGCTTTGATAATAGCTGTTTGTAATTTGTTTCCTATGTCCTCTGTTTGTAAGGTGTTTAGTGTTGGTGTGATTCGGTTTTGTAAGTCCACAGACTCTAAATTATTTACCTCTAAAGGTAAAAATTCCTTCTGAATTTGACGTCTTAGGTTTATTGAATACTTTTCCCAGTCTGCGTTTTTTAAGTTATATCCCTTGTTTTCCTTAATTGAATATGAATGCTGTCTGTTGGTTTTAATTGAGAAAAGGATATTATTATGGCCAGAGAAATTATTTTCATTCGAGACTCGCCAATTTATAATGGAATGGTCTCGAGCTGCTAAAATATTTGTTAAAGTCATATCAATATTGCTTGTGCCCCTAGATCCATCAAAAGTAGGCATTCCACAATCTTTATTATTTAATATCCAATTACTAGTTAATAAATACCCCTCTAATTTCTTCCCGCGTTCATTTGTGAGTCTATCAAACCATACTTTGGACCTGCAATTGCTATCCATGCCTATTACTATTTTATGATTTGGATAGTTTTTGGAAATATTGTCTATTTTTTCCAAATCTTGCTCAACATCTCTTCTGATATCGAAGTAGGCACTAATAATTATAAAGAGGTTGTGTTTATAGATAATTTCCACAGCAGCAAAGTCTAAATCTGAGTATTGAGTCAACAAACAGCCGTCGATGTCTGGATTTGTAATTATTATACCAGCTCTAACTCGCCCAGTAATATATGTTTGAAATATTTTAAAGCTTTTTTTATACCCTGTGATCCTATTGTCCCTGGTGTATGGTTCTTGAATAATAAGTAAATCTATATTCTTCTTTATTAAATAATACTGTAGTAAGTCTGTACATTGTTTAGAGTGTTGTGTATTTAATTGAAGTATATTAATGTCTGTCACATTAATACGAGAGATAAAGTTGTTAGTTTGTTTGATTGTACTCACTGTTTGAATTGTCGTAGTCAGTATTTGCAATAAGTTTCTGTATTTCTGTGAGGTAAGAAGGACACATCCCGTCTATTGCTGCATGTTGCGTTGGCCTCTTCTTGCTACTGGGGGAGTGTTGATTGAATCTGATGCAGTTGGTACATTTTCGAGTTTTGTTTTGACACATTTTCATTTCATGATTTTCACTACACAATGGGCACACTGTTTCACTCCGACACTCTGATTGCTTATGATGAAACTTGTTACATTTGAAGCAACGTCTAATTGAATAATAATTGTCTATAGCCACTATTTTATAGCCCAGCTTTATCCTATTATTTAAGAGTGTTTTCCTGTTCATTCCATTCACTTCCAGTACTGCGTGTCTCATTTTTTTATTCCTGTTCGTGAGAATAATTATTGGTTTGATATTCTCCCGGTCGAGTGGAATGACTTTGATTTTGTTCGCACATAGTATTATTACCCCTTAATAAAACTACATTTTTATTGGAAAATGATTATTACTGTTTGGCGAAGTTTTTTCTTGAAATTCAAGCCTTTATCAGGGCTGTAAAACAATTATATATATATATATATATATATATATATATATATCTGATGAAGGCTGGAATTTCAATACGTTACGTTGGGAAACAATAAAACTCATTTTCCTATAAAAAACACAACCGAACCCTGTCAAATTCTATCCTTTTATCACGAATGGTCAACGATTTCCTCTCATTGAATTAAACATTTTACATTTACTTATCGGAGTTTTGCAACTTTGGAGACCAACTATTTAGGCGAGTTCTGACGGTAGGTTTCGCTAAGGCAAAATTATAAAGTTGACAGAGACGGAACTACGACTTGACTTAATAATCATTGCTTATAATTCATTAATTAGACTTAACCCCTTCAGGTCCATTGTCCAGCCGGCTGGACATAACTTCCTTACTTTGTATTACACCACCTATGGTCGATAGATGTTTACTACTACTTTGGTTTGAAGCTCTATGTATTTTTCTTCCACTTGACTTCTAGAATATAAAATGATTCCATTCGATTTTGAAAGGTTATGTGTGAAATCTTCTCTGCTCCACCACGGGCAGTCATGGATTCTAAAAGTTATTGACTTTTCTTTACATATTTAGTCCAAATGGTTTCTTTTTAGTGAATAAAACTCCTCCGAATTTAATGTACATGATCTTTTTAAAGGTTGAAAGTTCAATTTTATCAATAAAGTTTGTAATAAAGTGTCTACGAATTTTTGAAAATCCATGTCCAGTTTACTGTACATGGGAAGTCAACCCTCATATTTGACGTAACAATATTTTTTATCTATTTTTCAAATATTTACTGTTATATTTTGTTTTTATATTGTCAGAATTGCTTTTGAGTACCATAATAATCAATAACTTTTTCTGAATGGTATGGGCTAAAAGGCGCCCAAACTATTCAAAAATATCATCTGTCCGTTCAAAAAATATATTCTTAGTAGTTTTATGTTTTGTTTTTTTAAATAATCAAATATCTGTTTTTGATACTAGACTGTAAATATTTCAATTTCATTAATTTTCATTATTACTGTGCGCTGACAACAATTTCATGTCTAAAATTCTAATCTATTTTTACAATACCTTATTTTTTTTTATTTAAAAGAATATAACAATCTGTTCCTGATACCAGATACACTTTTTGTTAATGATTTTTCTAAGTTGTAACAATATTTAGCACACAAATTTGCAATATAGAAAAAACAATATGAAATAAAACCTATTCATAATACCTTATGATATTTGAGATTTTACAATAATATTTACTAATAATTTTTCAAATTTATTTTTTCTGGATTAATTTATTTTAAATTGGTAATAAATTACTGCTTTAATTATATATTTTTTAATATTTCGAAATTTTGAATCTCGGTTTTCATCCACAAATCGCATTACTTGAGGACCAATGTCCAGTATACTGGTCATTACGTAACTCATGCCAGAGTTGGGCAAACGTTAGCGCGCGCTAAAAGCTGATACCTCTCCGCTAATTTAGCGAAACTGTAGAAAGCCAGCGCTAATAATTAGCGGTTAGCGGCGCCAGTGCGCTAACCGCTAATCTATTTATGAAATATCGTAATTGCTAATAGCTTAAGCTATAGTTACAACTTGTAACTATAGCAATTACGATATTTCATAAATAGATTAGCGGTTAGCGCACTGCCGCCGCTAACCGCTAATTATTAGCGCTGGCTTTCTACAGTTTCGCTAAATTAGCGGAGAGGTATCAGCTTTTAGCGCGCGCTAACGTTTGCCCAACTCTGACTCATGCCAGGTAGACCATAAAATTCTGAAAAAAATCAGGAATCTTCACAAGAGCAATACACAACTATGGCAGGAAAATAAAAATTTTTTTATCAAGAAATAAAAATTCGGACCTGAAGGGGTAAAGATATTTTTTATTTACTTGGTTAGCAGTTGTCTGAACAAAATGAATATTCAAAACCTACATAATTTTTGCACCAAGCCAAAAAAAAATTCAATTTCTTTGATCTATTTTTAATTCTTTGGATGTCAACTATTTTTTAAATATATTTTTATTGTAAGGCTGGGATATGAATTCAGAATCACACATTTTACGCCTGGAGCGTTGTCAATTGCGTCAATGGTTTCCTATGTATGTGATGCCTAAACAATAAGTGTGTGTTCAAGTCCCATTCCTCGGAAAATAATTTTATTAAAAAAAGAGAGATTTATAAATTGTTTGTGTATTGTCATTTTCGAAGATGGATATTCGTACAATCCTTGTCTGCAATCTTACTTTAAGAATAAAAGAAGTTCTTCGCCTCAAAACACTGGAATTGCGTCCACTACTATTTTCGAGAAATGACCACTTCTCTCTAATAATATATAGTGGAATAGAAACACCAAAAATAAAGGATACCCTCAGAAGCCCGACATTACCCCCGACCTTACCGGAGGATTCCCTTGACTTTAAGAGAATCGATTCGTTTTACAGCGAGGTCCTAAAGGCTTGATGCCTATGTAATGCAGATCAAAGAGCAAAGAGGTTTCAAGGCCTATGGTTTGCCGATGGAAACCACCTGCGAGGAAGTGGTCGGTCAACCGACAATTTATCTTGGAGATCTGTACCGGGGAACCTCCCTGTGAAATCGCTAATGTTGTCCTGCCCCAGGCTGATGTATTGTCTCACTGCCCTTAAGTACGCCCTCCACCCACGCTGATATCTCTTATCCTACAATAGTACGGATTGTCATTTCGAAATAATTCTTCTTATCGGATTTTGTCCACCCCGTTGCAAACACTGATAGGTCAAAAGGGGGTATATATATATATATATATATATATATATATATATATATATATATATATATATATGTATATATATATACTCCGCCACTGTTCTAACCTCGCGCTGACGGCTTTGACGTAACCTATAACACCCCCCCCCCCGTATCAAGACATACATGTATGCCAAGTTTGGTAAAAATCGGTCTAACAGTGTGGATTATTATTAAAAAAAAAAAAAAAAAAAAAAAAAAAAAGCATATACAGACAGCAGTTGGTAGACGTTTTGAGCTGGTTTTGACCTGGCCTATGACACTCCCCTGATCAAGACCAACCTGTGTGCCCAGTTTGATCAAAATCTGTCAAACGGACAGATGGTAGCCGTTTTGGCCTAGCCTATGGCAATCGCCGTATCAAGACCTACCATTATTCCAAGTTTGGTCAAAATCGGACGAACGGTGTGGATTAATATAAGGGACAAACATACAGACAGACAGCTGGTAGACGTTTTTGACTTAGCCTACGACACTCCCCAGATTAAGATCCACATATGTACCGAGTGTGGTCAAAATCGGACGAACGGTGTGGATTTGTATAAGGGACAAACATTCAGACAGACAGCTGGTAGACGTTTTAAACTTAGCCTACGACACTCCCCAGATTAAGATCCACATGTGTACCGAGTTTAGTCAAAATCGGACGAACGGTGTGGATTTGTATAAGGGACAAACATACAGACAGACAGCTGGTAGATTTTTTGACCTAGCCTAGGAGATTTCTCGTATCAAGACCTACCATTATTCCAAGTTTGGTCAAAATCGGTCAAACGGTGTGGATTTGTATAAGGAACAAACAAACAGAAAAACAGACAGACACGTGATTTTTATATATATAGATACGGCGCGCGAGGTTAGAATAGTGGCGGAGTGCTTGACTAATATGCTGAAGGATCGAAGATCAAAACTCGAGCGTGCACTAAAGATTTTATCTTCTAGTCCATAGGCCCATCCGACCTTTATTTTTTTTATGTTATTTATTTATTTTTTATCACTTTCCTCCGAAGGAAAGTAGCTATTGAGGTTGCACCCATGACGGAATTTTTTTCAAATCTTTATCGATCCTACCTAGTAGACACCGAAAATGACCCCCGTTAAAATTTATATATACATATATATATATATATATATATATATATATATATATATATATATATGTATATATATATATATATATATATATATATATATATATATATATATATTATTTTTTATCCTAGGAGGCATGGGGTCATTAAAGCAGTCTTCCTTTATTACACCACTTTATTTATTGGGCCCGACATGTTTCGTGCATCTTTTCTTCGCACCTCTTCAGGGGCACTTCTACAACAAAAAAATAATTTCTTGCACATCCACACAATCCTTTTTTCTACTATATTAAAACTATCAATACGATCTTTGAACTGTTCCACAAAAGGCATTAAAACATTATCATGCTCATTAAATGTTACTTCTACCCTAAATATTGCAATAATTATAGCTAAATTACATATTTTTATAAACGGTGTTGAGTCCTACCTTGCCAGGAAGTCCTCCCGTTACCAAGTACTCCCTCTGGAGTCCGGCTTAATACTAACCCTGTAAGTGGATTGCCAAAATGGTCCTGTCGTTATCTGTCCTTTGTTGTTGTCCTAGTAAAGTCTACTCGTCAAATATTTTTTTATACATTTTTGGGTATTAATCTATTATTCCATAGAAAATTTGGTGAAAATTTTTCAGATCAGTTCTTTTATTCACTGCTATTTTCGAACTTTTTAAAATATAAATATTTTCTTTTATTTTTCTTTTCAGGGTATTTCTTTCTTTATTTAATATTTTGAGTTCTTTGAAATTAAAACTGTGTTTTTTTGTTATTGCATGATCCGTCAATGCTGTACCGTTTTCTTGTGTGTCAATGCTCTTTACGTGTTGTATAATTCTTTTACCTAATAATTGCGCAGATTCCCCAATATAACATTTGTTACAGTCGTTGCAGTTGATTTTATAAATATTATATTTTGAACTTGATGCTTTAACCCTGTCTTTAATATTACTAAATACATTGTTTATTGTATGTTTATATTTCCAGCCAATTTTACAAATATCTTTACATCTTGTTTTTATTTTGTTTTCTATAAGAGGATGATAATCGAACGTAAAATATTGCTTAATTGGATTTACATCTTTGTCAATACTGTCATTTAAAACCAATTGTTTACTTTTTTGTAAAAATAAGTGATTATTTAACGTGGTTTCTTCTAATCTGCCGTTATTTTTAATGAAAAAATGATTAATATTAGTTTGCACCAATAATCTTTGTTTTTTGTTCGATATATCGGAATTATCATTAAGATCTCTTTTACGCTTATTATTCTGCACTTCCTTGTTTATTACTTCTGTTTTAACTTTTTTAGATGGCCTTGATTCAATAAAAGTTTCAGAATATTTTCTTTTCTTTTTGTTCTGTAAATCGTTAAAAAATTCGTCCGGTAAATTAAAAAGTTGAGGTTCAAATTTACATTTATCACTATTTTCCGGAAGGTCAATTAATCGATTATTATATGTTATGTGTTTTTCAGCTCTTTTTATTTGAATTTCAATTAAATCCCTAGGGTAATTATTTTCCGTGAATAAATTTCTCAATTTATTTTTTATTTCACTGTAAAATTTAGGAGATGTTCTCCGTAAAGCTGATAATGTTCTGTTATATAAAAGGTTCTTTTTGAAATTAAAAGGGTGGCTGGAGTAAAAATTAATCATCCTTGTTGAATGATATGTCTTAGGTTTCCATTTATACTCTAGGCAATTATTCTCATTTCTAATTATTTCCATATCCAAAAATCCCAAACTTTTATTCACTTCTAACTCTTTTGTAAACTGCAAATTATTGCATTTATTATTAAAAATGTTTAAAAGCTCGTCTATTTCATTTTCTTTTACGCATAAAATAAGGTCATCAACGTATCTGTATAAAAACTGTATTTTAATTTTGACCTCCGAAATAAGTTCTATAAGAATAAAATTCATAACTATTCCAATAATAGCTATTGAAAGTGGGTTTCCCATCTGTATGCCATAAAGTTGTTTATATAATTTATTATTAAATTGAAAATATCAAAATTTGCAACATAAGCGAATTCCTTCGATGAATAATTCTTTATTTTTGTGTGTTTTTCAATTTGGTTCCAATTGTTATTTATTATTTTGATTGCTAACTCTACGGGAATATTTGGGAACATGTTAACCACGTCAAATGATACTAATTTAAAATCCGGTAAAATCTTAATATCTTTAAGATTGTCTATTAAATGTGTCGCACTTAAAATATCTAAAGGGTTATTATCACAGAATAATTTTAGATCATCTCCTAACATTTTCGCTAGTTTTTGTATTGGGGATTCACATGCACTGATAATAGGTCGCAATGGCTTATCTTCTTTATGCAACTTGATAAGTCCATAAATTAACGGGGTCATACAATTATGATTTACTAGTTTTCTTTTATCTATTTTACTTATATAGCGCTTCTTTACCAAATTGTCCAAAAATTTAATAACTTTGTTTTTAAGGCTAGTAGTCGGGTTATAGTCTATTTGTTTATAAACGTTTGGATCCTTTAAAATGTTTTCCATTTTCTGGTTATATGTATCCCTATCGATTAAGACCGTTTTATTCGATTTGTCTGCTTTTATTATTAAAATGTCAGGATTGTCCTTTTTAAATTGTCTAGTCGTACGTTCGTACTTTTTTTTTCGTATTTCTTTGATCTATTTTTAATTCTTTGGATGTCAACTATTTTTTAAATATATTTTTATTGTAAGGCTGGGATATGAATTCAGAATCACACATTTTACGCCTGGAGCGTTGTCAATTGCGTCAATGGTTTCCTATGTATGTGATGCCTAAACAATAAGTGTGTGTTCAAGTCCCATTCCTCGGAAAATAATTTTATTAAAAAAAGAGAGATTTATAAATTGTTTGTGTATTGTCATTTTCGAAGATGGATATTCGTACAATCCTTGTCTGCAATCTTACTTTAAGAATAAAAGAAGTTCTTCGCCTCAAAACACTGGAATTGCGTCCACTACTATTTTCGAGAAATGACCACTTCTCTCTAATAATATATAGTGGAATAGAAACACCAAAAATAAAGGATACCCTCAGAAGCCCGACATTACCCCCGACCTTACCGGAGGATTCCCTTGACTTTAAGAGAATCGATTCGTTTTACAGCGAGGTCCTAAAGGCTTGATGCCTATGTAATGCAGATCAAAGAGCAAAGAGGTTTCAAGGCCTATGGTTTGCCGATGGAAACCACCTGCGAGGAAGTGGTCGGTCAACCGACAATTTATCTTGGAGATCTGTACCGGGGAACCTCCCTGTGAAATCGCTAATGTTGTCCTGCCCCAGGCTGATGTATTGTCTCACTGCCCTTAAGTACGCCCTCCACCCACGCTGATATCTCTTATCCTACAATAGTACGGATTGTCATTTCGAAATAATTCTTCTTATCGGATTTTGTCCACCCCGTTGCAAACACTGATAGGTCAAAAGGGGGTATATATATATATATATATATATATATATATATATATATATATATATATATACTCCGCCACTGTTCTAACCTCGCGCGCCATACATATAAATATATATATATATATATATATATATATATATATATATATATATATATATATATATATATGTAGCTGTTACCCGGCGTGCCATGCTACACCTACTTTCTGCATATAGAAAAGCCTAAATAAATTAGAAACCAAATAAGTATTATTAAAATCAAATAACACGAATCTGTAAATGTTTCGAACCCGTAACCTCCCAACTGGGAGTCCTAGACGGCTTTGACGTAACCTATAACACCCCCCCCCCCCCGCATCAAGACATACATGTATGCCAAGTTTGGTAAAAATCGGTCTAACAGTGTGGATTATTATTAAAAAAAAAAAAAAAAAAAAAAAAAAAGCATATACAGACAGCAGTTGGTAGACGTTTTGAGCTGGTTTTGACCTGGCCTATGACACTCCCCTGATCAAGACCAACCTGTGTGCCCAGTTTGATCAAAATCTGTCAAACGGACAGATGATAGCCGTTTTGGCCTAGCCTATGGCAATCGCCGTATCAAGACCTACCATTATTCCAAGTTTGGTCAAAATCGGAAGAACGGTGTGGATTTGTATAAGGGACAAACATACAGACAGACAGCTGGTAGACGTTTTTGACTTAGCCTACGACACTCCTCAGATTAAGATCCACATATGTACCGAGTGTGGTCAAAATCGGACGAACGGTGTGGATTTGTATAAGGGACAAACATTCAGACAGACAGCTGGTAGACGTTTTAAACTTAGCCTACGACACTCCCCAGATTAAGACCCACATGTGTACCGAGTTTAGTCAAAATCGGACGAACGGTGTGGATTTGTATAAGGGACAAACATACAGACAGACAGCTGGTAGATTTTTTGACCTAGCCTAGGAGATTTCTCGTATCAAGACCTACCATTATTCCAAGTTTGGTCAAAATCGGTCAAACGGTGTGGATTTGTATAAGGAACAAACAAACAGAAAAACAGACAGACACGTGATTTTTATATATATAGATACGGCGCGCGAGGTTAGAATAGTGGCGGAGTGCTTGACTAATATGCTGAAGGATCGAAGATCAAAACTCGAGCGTGCACTAAAGATTTTATCTTCTAGTCCATAGGCCCATCCGACCTTTATTTTTTTTATGTTATTTATTTATTTTTTATCACTTTCCTCCGAAGGAAAGTAGCTATTGAGGTTGCACCCATGACGGAATTTTTTTCAAATCTTTATCGATCCTACCTAGTAGACACCGAAAATGACCCCCGTTAAAATTTATATATATATATATATATATATATATATATATATATATATATATGTATATATATATATATCTATATATATATGTATATATATATATATACATATATATATGTATATATATATATATATATATATATATATATATATATATATTCCCACTTTTTCTTGTTTCTTTTTCTGGCAGGGGGTCGATAAAGTGGTACACACTTTTTTCACTTTAACTACTTTATTTTGTACGTTTCGCCCGACATGTTTCGTGCCTTTTCGCACCTCTTCAGGGGCTTTCCTATTCAACAATAATTTTTGTAAATCTTAAACTTATAATTTTTGTATACTAATATAAATCTATCCTTTCCTTAAATAAATTTACAAATGAACATATAATCTTAATCCTACCTTATCAGGAAGTCCTCTCGTCGTGTTGTCTAGCTTGAGTCAGGCGTAATACTGAAAAGTCATCTGTGGTAATGAATATGGCTGGTTTGGATCGATTTTTTAGCTATTTCAAAGGTATAGATTATTGGTGAAAAGGTTTTCGTGGGATTTAATTTATAATACTATGAAAAATTTGGTGCACATTCTTTAAATCTGTTTTTTTATTTATGGCGGTGTTTGAATTTTTAATTATAAAGATATTTTCTTTGATTTTTCTTTTTAGTGTGTTCCTTTCTTTATTTAAAATGTGAACGTCCCTAAAATTAAAGTTATGTTTTAAAGTTAGTGCGTGTTCTGTCAATGTTGTCCTGTTTGTGTGTACTACTTTATCGACCCCCTGCCAGAAAAAGAAACAAGAAATAGTGGAAAATATATATCGGGTTATCATTCACAAGAATTAATATATATATATATATATATATATATATGTGTGTGTGTGTGTGTGTGTGTGTGTGTGTGTGTGTGTGTGTGTGTGTGTGTGTGTGTGTGTGTGTGTGTGTCTGTTAACACGATAGCGGCCAGAGTTTTGGTTTTTTTGTCACGATACTTGGTATATAGCATTCAATTAGCAGACGATCGAACCGTTCGTTAACCACCAAAGTTGGTCCACCGGAAGGGGGGGGGGGTTTACCCCGAACCCAAAACACTAATTTGACCATTTAAGCCTTAATATTTGTTATATTTCAACGAAACGTGGTATTCGTAGTGGTAATATAGAGAGAAAATTGAGATTTAAAAATAAACTAAATCGGTTCATTATGAGGGGGGGGGTTTACTTCTGGCCCACAATAGCAATTCGCCACTACCAGCCGTGATTTTTGTTATATTTCGACGAAACTCGGTATTCGTTGTGGTAATCTACAGGTAAAATTGTGTTGTAAAAATAAACTAAATTGGTTCATTAGGAGGGGGGTTTACTCCGGACCCAAATTACTGATATACTCATACCGGTCGTAATTTCTGCTGTATTGTAACGAACGCGGTATACGTCTTGGGTAACTCATGGGAAAGAAGTGTTGTAAAAATGAGCTAAATCGCTCTTTACAACGAGGGACTGTATCCTGTTCCTGCGTCAGATGAAAAGACGAAAATATGAATTTTTTTTGTATTTATTAAGTAGTGTAGTAGTTACCATATGTAAACATAACTCTGGAAGCAAATTAATTACAAAATTAATAATTGAACAGTTACTCATTACAAAATTAAAAGAGAACTATTCATGTTTTTAGCGCGGTTCCTCCCTCCCCCACAGGGAGGAACCCCGCTTATAAGGTTGATTCAATGAAACAATCCGGAAGTGCCGACAAGAAAATTTCGCGTTTCAGAACCCCTAGAGACCGAAAATAACGGTGGTTCAAATTTGTATATATATATATATATATATATATATATATATATATATATATATATATATATATATATATTTGTCTGTTCGCTCATTTCTGGTTTCCCTGATGGTCCGATTTTGATGAAATTTGGTACAAAAATCTGTCGTCCAATTTGAAAGGTCAAGTTCGTTAACCAGCAAAATCCGCCCACTGGAAGATGGCGTTTGGAGCGAAATTCGCGCAAAAAAAAATCCTAACGCTTACGCTTTTGAGTTCATAAGCTTGTAAGTACTCTTTTTATAGGCTTCTTGGGCTAGGAAAACGAATGGAACCATTTTCAAGGCGATAGATTTAACCGTTTTCGAGAAAACTGAAATAATTTTTGAATGCCGTTTTTGGTTTGGGTACTTAGAATCATGGGATTCAGTTGAAACATATACTGCATGTTCTACTTTCATTAAAACTAATATGTTGAAATTTTGGTTGCGTTTAGAGTTAAGGAAGGGTCAGAATAAAATATTTTATTAACAGACATAAAAAAGTTTTAGTAACTTTGTATACTTTCCTTAATATCTCGAAAAAGGTTGAGAATTTGGGAAACGGAAGAATACCATTAGAAAGCTTACTAAATGCTCTACAAAAAAGGTTCTAATCAAAATTTTGATTAGGCGATGTCAATCGGAGAAATAAGTGCTTAAAACTTTAAAGTAATTGATTTCGCTTATTCGAACTGTTCTTTTTGTCTTTGATTTTGATATTTAAAATTATGGGATTCAGTTGAAACATATTCTGCATGTTTGAATTTCATCAACACTAATATGTTAAAATATTGGTTACGTTTGGAGCTAAGGATGGATTAGAATAAAATATTTTATTAACAGACATGAAATGTTTTGGGAACTGCGTATACATTCCCTAATATCTCGAAGACGGTTAGGAATATTGGTAAACGGAGGGTTACCATGCGAAAGCTTACTAAATGTTCTACAAAAAAGATTCTGAAACCATTTTTGATTAGGCTATGTCAATCGTAGAAATAAGTGCTTAAACTTTGAAGTAATTGATTTCGTTTATTCGAACGGTTCTTTTTGTTTGTTTTTATTCCTTGTTATTTTTTAATTGCTTAAAGTTGGATAATGTATTTGACAATAAAACAGATTAATTAAAATAAGAAAAACAATTCATTGTTAAAAATATATCAGGCTGTACCGTATGAAATGTCAGTTTTGGATTTGTCGATTTCCTTCAAATGTCTTGAAACTGTCGAGGCTCCTACTCCGAGTTCTTTGGCATATTCCCTAGTGTTTTTAATTGCTTATAGTAGTCAAATGTATTTGTCAATAAAACAGGATACGTATAATTAGAATCAATATTTTGTTTGTTAGAATTCGAAGATGCCGTATGAATATCTAGATTACAGTACTGGTGTTGATTTCGTTCTTTAGAATTATTCTTGGTATTCCCTATTTTCATCTGTTACCCATAGTTTTTTATTGTTAGTAGGTTTTTCTTATTGATTATAGAATATAAATCTATTTGGCTATAAAACAGGATACGTAAAATTAGTGACAATATTTCGGAGATTTCTGAGCGAAATACTTTTAAGATTTTCTACCACCACGAACGGCTTTTTTCCTCTATTTTTATCCACTAGATAGGCTTTATTTTGCATATGATTCTATATAAGTTTTATTCAGCAGGGGATTCTGATGAAATGTCGTGTTTTTGCTGTGGATTTTAAATACGATGTATCTAAGATTGGATAACATTAGCGAGTCTACATAGTTAAGAACCGACGACGGAGGATTACTTCTTGCTATGATTTAGCCTACATATGTATTTCGTAGAAGGTAGAAAAATAATGTCTCTCCACTGTTTTCCAAAATAATGTCTCTCCACTGTTCCAAAACAGTGGAGAGACATTATTTTTCTACCTTCTACGAAATCGAGAACTCCACAAATAACGCTGCATACATCACAGCTACATATGTATATTAAGTCCTAAAGCCAAAAAATAAACTTCACAACGGTTAGATACTATGAGCGAATATGGCGGTTCAATGCCCGTAGAAACAAGGGGGCCGCAGGAAATTTACCTGCTAAGAGTTAATCCTCAAGAGCTGTAAATATACCCCAGGTATCTGTCGACACAAATACAAAGCCTAGGCGGAGAGCACCCCAAAAACACAGATCCAAACATAGGTTATATACTAAATATTCATAAAGACTACTTAGTTGTAAACCGATTCATCAATTAGCAATCAATAGTTTTCAACAAAGGTTATATACTAAATATTGATAAAAAGTATTTAATTAGGAAAAAAAAAACAATATTCCACAAGACTTGTTTTTGGTCCATTTGTGTCTACTCCATAGACTTAATTAGGTATATTATTCTATTGTAGTTGGGCAACTAAACTTTGTTTTATTTTGTTAAATAAAGTTTTTTTTCTTGACTTGTTATCCGTCAAGACTTTTATTTGTCCTTGTGTATTTACTAGATAGGTTTTATTCGGCATATTATTCTGTATAGGCTATATTAGGCAGGGTATTCTACTCAATCTTGTGTACTTCTTCTTGATCCTTCTGTACATGGGCGTATATAAAACAATTTCGGGGGGGGGGGCTGAGACCATTTCCAGGGTATGGAATACTAAATATTTAGAGCTTGGAATAGTTTTAGGCAACTAAAACGCTATTACACGTAAAATAAAATATGTTTTATGAACTAAGTGATCTTATTTAATTTATTTTTAAGGGTTTTACGAGAAGTTTTTATCATCAATTCAAAATTTCGGGAGGGGCTGCAGCCCCCTCAGCCCCCCCCTCATATACGCCCATGCTTCTGTATCCTCTAGAAAGGCTTTATTAGGCATATATTGTATTGATTTACAGAGCTTTGCTTTAGAATGAGAGCCAGATTCTGGAATTTCCGCTTCTGTGTAAAAGTTAGCTACTTTCGGTGTCCCTGACGCCTTAATATCACTTTTATTCGAGATGTTCGAGAGGATTTTGACAATTTTCACGAGATATATAAAAAAAAAAAGTTTATTTCTTTTCTAAGCTTATCAAATGGCACTAGGGACATGAACGGACCCGCGCTAAGATGCTGCAGTTCCTGCGAGTCGGACTTTTATTTTATTTATGTTGGATATTTTAAGCAAATTGTTTTGGAAAGCAGTCTACACTACCCAAATTCTCAGGAAAGTGCTTAGTTATGCAGCTTCTGCGTGACGGACTTTTAACGGCGCATCGAAAATTCTGGGACATTAACGCCGACATCCAGGGTGCAACCAGGAACTTTCTCAGCGAGCCCTGAGACGAGAAAATTCCTGTCATCGGTGGGGATCGAACCACCATCTCCCGCTTATGAATCTAAGGCGCTAGCCACTAGACCACTGGAGACCCCACCCCGACCTTTAATAAATTTAATTTAATAATAATTTAATAAATTCACGGGTTCCTACAAAAGGGAAAATCAGGCGGTCGGAGCATAGTACTGACCACACACACTATATATATCTATATGTGTGTTTGTGAAAATGCGTGTTATATTTTGTATTTTGCTGAAGAAGAATAAAATGAATTATCTCCATTTATACAGTACCTGTTCTTGAGCTAAAAAATATAGATATAAAATAACAAACGAAAATAATCACAACAAAATTTAACACCATGCCAATAGGTTGTAAAAAAAAGTCCATATTAGGTAAACAAAAGTGTTTTAATGAATAAAATGTTTAGTAATTTTATTCAAAACTTTTTTGAGAGTATAAAAACATAACTGCTGTCCAATGTAACAAAAAAGTCAAAGAAACAACTAAGCACAGAAAAAAACAGTATTTTTTTACTCTGTGCTAGAAAAACCTTGGTTTACATAAATATGCACCTAAAAAAAATCGTTTATAATTTATTGTCATGATGTAACATTTTACTTACTGTAGTTGATTTTTCTCGTTTGTATTTATGTATTTTTGTCCTTCAGCCGAAGAATGCTGCCAAAACGTTAGAAATATTTTTATTTTTTTGAAAATCAGAGGTTTTCTCTCTTGGTTAGCTGAGTCCTATTTATTCCTTGACTTTATCAACTCAACTGCAAACTACCTTCATCTCATTAGGAAGTGATTATAGTCCCAGAGATATTTGATGGAACTATGTCCGTTCCATAGGTGAGGTCACAGGTCCGACAGTGTCCCAGGGCTGAAATATCTGTAGGCCGACTTGCGGTGTGGGAAGTGTATTTCCAAGCCCTTATATCACGCCGAGCTCCTTCATTAGCGCGCCCATAGCTTCCTAATGGCTTGGCACTGGTCTTTAGGTGCACCTTACTAGCTATTATATACTGCCTGCTCGGGGCTTCACGTCCTTTACGGTATTCATACCGTCACTGGGATGGAGGAGAGGCGCAGTCGTGAGGGATCGACACGAAGGCGCTAATTCAACCTTCTTTCAGTTTACAAGGTATCTTACGTATTCGCTAGTGGCCGGAATATTGTAGTGGTCGCATTACGTTTTTGATTGTGGCTGGACTATTTCCATGTTTTAAATAAATGTTTTTATAATAAATAATAATGAACTTGCCCTTCAAATATCCTTGCAATTTCTTCCGCTAGCGTTGACTCAATACTGTAATTTCTGTCAGAATATCCGGTCAAATCCTGAAACAAGAAAAAAAAATACAAAAAATAAAAATATCGTTATTTTAAAAAATGGGGAATAGTTTTAATATTGTTAAATAACTCATAATAACAAGATGTAGTCCAATATAATCTTATAAACTTTTGTAGTCCATATTTTTTATTTTTTTTTTTTAATTTTTATTTTATTTTATTTTTTTTTATTTATTTAATTATACTGCCTCTACCCGAGTGAGTCATTGGCAGTTCTATGTTGTTATATTTCTTGATAGAGGCCTATATTTTTGATATATTTGAGTACCTTTTTTATAGCCCTTTCGTCGTCCTGTAAGATTTCACCGAGGCTGCCTTCAATGTTGTTCACTTTTCTCGCCAGTGTGTATCCGGTACATTCTGTTAAGAAGTGTTCAACTGTTAATATAACATTACAATGTTTACAGGTGGGAGGGTACAGTCCTTTCAGAAGATAACTGTGGGTTAATTTGGTGTGGCCAATTCTCTTTCTTGCCAAAACTACTTCCTCCCTCCTGTTCAGCTTTTCAGGGATTTTCCAAGTATTTAGATTTCTTTTAATCTTTCTTAGTTTTGTATCTGTTTCTAACCATTCCTTAGTCCACATTATTAATATTTGTTTTTTAATAAATACTTTTAAATGTTGTCCGCACACCTCTGCCACTTTTATGTGATCACTGTGTTCTTTTCTTGCATTATTGGCTTCAATATCTGCTTTCTCGTTAAGTTCAATGGGAAAGAACCCATGAAATAGCAATATATTTATTTTGTTTTGCAAGATTTTCCCTAATTTCAGCTATTATAGGAAGGCGGTTCTTGAGTTTTGGTAGTACCCTCATCACGCTGAGTGAGTCCGTTATGATAAGGTGCTAGTTGTGTTCTTGAAATCTAATATCTTCAATGACCTGCCAAATCGCGAAAGATTCTCCCATAAATATACTGTTTGCTTCATGCATGTTATATCTTTTGCAGAAGTTGTCCCTCAAAAAGGCACATCCTATTTGGGAGTCGATTTTTGATGCATCTGTATAGGTTTTAGTGTAGTCTGTGTACTTTTGAACATGTTCCAAAAAACTTGTTTGATAGATGATTTGGTTTGTGTTAGATTTGGTGTGATTTATTAAGGGTAAGTCAAGGATTATTTGCTTGGTTTTCCATAATGGCATAACCTCTGGTGGGAATGCAAATACGTCATGTATATTT
The DNA here is from genome assembly GCA_946811695.1 of Gonocerus acuteangulatus. Lineage (NCBI taxonomy): Eukaryota > Metazoa > Arthropoda > Insecta > Hemiptera > Coreidae > Gonocerus > Gonocerus acuteangulatus. The sequence continues at coordinate 47,275,330 of OX328124.1, read as the reverse complement.
AAGTCGAGTTTGTCCACTATTAATTTAATTCGATCTTTGAAATTTTTTGGAATCCTCTGCTGTCCGTGGAGGTTGTTCTCCTGATCTCTAGCATTCAGAGAATCGTGCAGTCTCCTCTCCTTAAGAGATACATGATAAGACAATTCAAGGTAAGCTCGTCTCATTGCTAAAGGCGGTTCCCCACTTTCCGCTAATATGCTAGCTACAGGAGACGTAGGAAAGGCACCTATGCAAATCCTTAAGCAGGAATTGTGGATCACATCGAGCATCTTCAGAGCTGTAGGACTGGCAGAGGCATACACTATCGAGCCGTAGTCCAATTTAGGTCTTAGTCCATATTTGTTTTTTGCTTTAAAAAGAATGTGTTTAACAATGAATAATACAAATAATGTGATTATTTCTTTTTAACTCAAAAAAATATATTTGAATGTTCTTCTGTCTTATAAATTTAAATGAAAACTTGTTCATTTCATTAAAAAAAAATGTAAATAATAAAATGTAGCTGGGATGTTTAAATCATAAATGCTTTAATTTATTAGACAATTAATACAAGTTTTTACGTACTGTTAGTAATAATTTCGTTTTTAATTCAGTGATTAACCTTATTCTAGATAATACTTTTTTCTTTTGGTCTCTATGGATATTTTATATAGATTAAAAATAACAGCTGACTGTCACCATGCTGACGAATGAGGTTCCTCTACGTAATAATGGCGTGTATTTATTTTTTAACTCCAGCTAAAAATACGAAACATGTCAAGCATTTTGAATACAGGCGAAGTTCCATTATTTTTATTTTATTGACCCATACGTTTTCTCGTGTAGGTACTTGAACCATTTCTAAATTGCTATTTATAATGATTTGTCAATCGTTTTTTACATGTGCTTATTTATTACAAAAATAAATATTTTTATTAATTAATTACCTTTATGAAAATGGAGCCAATCGTTCAACCTATCTCTCAATAAACCTCCGCTTCATTTGCAGAGATTTAATGCTTACTAAGTGTAGACGTTTTCCTGTAAGTTGTCAATCTTTAGTCCGTCAGGTGGCTGGGAAAAATGTCACGAGAAACCTCTGATTCATCGAGAAAAACAGAAGTGCGTTATTGAACGTCCAGAATGTATCTTGTCTCAATAGGTTTAGTGAATCACTTTTTCCTTAAATGAAATGTTCTCTATTTTATGATGGCATGCTTAGAATTTAATTATCTTAAACTGTTTTTGAGCAATCCTGTCTTATTCAATAAAAAATATGTTTACATTTAAAAAAATGGACATAACTGCTTTTCCCTTCAGAATCAATACTTCAAATGAACCTTTTTGTTGGAAATTATGTCTTAACATCATCTCCAAGAGTTGAGCTACTTAAACCTTTATATATATATATATACATATATATATATATATATATATATATATATATATATATATATATACATATATATATATATATATATATACATATATATATATATATATATATATATATATATATATATATATATACATGATGTGCGTGTAAGAACGAGAGCTAATGACTCGTTCCGTAGCCTAACGTCACTGACTAGAGTATAGAATCTCTAGCGGAGCGTGTAGATCGTAAAGTGGCAACGGGACCGGAGGAAGGCCACCCAGAGCGAGGATTGTCTCCATCATGTGTGTATTTACGGTGGCAGTCACCGCTCCACATACACAAACACATACAAACATGTGCAGGCATCTAGGCAGCCCCACTTCCGACGAGTCTTTATGAGCTGTGCGTTCAAGCAGCAATTCTTTCGTTTTTGGAGTGTATTTAGGATGTAAGACATTTGTGAATGTCTTAACAAATATAATATTTTCTACTAATTTACACATAAAACGTTCATGACTCTGAACGTTTTAACAATTATATTAATTGACTTGGTTCATGGAGTTTTATGTAGTGAGTGTCTTCAGGGAAAATAATCATTCTAGGGAATCACTTCATTTGATCCTCCGTTCCTACGGAAACACTTCATTTGACTATGATCCAATAAATTCTAACAACAATCAAACTGCCAGTAAGGATCTTGGTAAAAGCACAATGTCATATTACAATTAAATAAAATTATATTTTAATCGAATTAAGGATAAATCAGCAGATAATAAAATCAAGTAGAGTATATTCGAATGTCATATGTAGTTTTTAGCATAAAAAAAAGTCCGACACGCAGGAGATGCATAACTAAGCACTTTCCTCAGAATTGGGTAGGGTCGAGTGCATTGCTGTATAATTTGCTTAAAAAAACCTATATAGATAAATAAAATAAAAACATAAATAGTTCTGCTCTTTTGCTTTTATGAGCAGCTGTTTCGATTATTAATTTTGTAATTAATTTCCTTCCAGAGTTTCGTGTATGCGTGGTACTACACTACGTAATAAATACACAAAGCTTAACATATTCATCTATTGATCTTGATGAGTTTCACGAACCTACGTTTGGCGGGAGAATGAAATTCAAACATAATACAAAGTAACACCCTCCCTTCGAATAGACCGATTTAGTTCATTTTCTCTATACTTCTTCCCTATTAGATAGCCAGGACGTATACAGAGTTTCGTAACAATACAACAAAAATTACGACCGGTATAAGGAAATTAGTAATTTCTGCCCGGAGTACATCCCCCCTTCTAGTCAACCGATTTCGTTTATTTTTACAACACATTCTCTTCAGTTGACCTCAACAAATACCGAGTTTCGTTGAAATATAACAAAAATTATGGCTGGTATTGACAAATAACTATTTTTGCTCCGGAGTAAACCCACCCTCCGGATGGACCGATTTTGTTGGTTAACGAACTCGTTCAATCGTTTGATTGGGGAATACTACTTACCAAGTTTCGTTGCGAAAAAAACAAAAACTCTGGCCTGTATCATGTTAACGGACACATATATAACTATATATGCATCTATATATATATTTATGTATATATATATATATATATATATATATATATATATATATATATATATATATAAATTCTAACTTGGGTAATTTTCGGTGCCTACTAGGTAGGATCGATAAAGATTCAAAGAAATTTTTCAAAACTTCCGTCATGAGTGCAACCTCAATAGCTACTTTCCTTCGGAGGAAAGTGCTAATACACTGGAATGTCGTTGCGGTATTACATAGGAAGAGGATGAAACAGCATGCAAAAAATGGGGATGAAACCGACAATGAACAGGTTTCGGCATATCATGCAGGTTAAAAAAGAATCCCTATTTTCATTTTGACAATTTAATGATTATAGACAAAGAAAATGATATGATTAAACGCATAATGGAAGATATGTTGTTTTTTTTTACATATAATAAAAAACAGGGCCAGCTATGTTGTCGCCTAACTTAAGCAACGTCGGGCGTGACCTAAACATTTTTTATAATGTCACATTATTCTTAAATGTTAAAATTGATTAACAGCTAAGCAAGGTAGCAATAAGTATGAAAAATAGGGGAAAATAGTAAATTTTTACATAATTTGTTTGGTACCTACTCAAACTTTCATAATCTAAAACTTTGGTAAGTATAAACATTTATTAGATGCCTCGATTGGATGCTTAGTTCCAAAAATATTATAGAAAACCCCTAGGAAGTGCAAAAATGTCGAGGTTTAACCCGCATCACAATATGCCTATAGCTCAACTCAGAAATGGGGGAAAACTTCATATTATTATTATTTTATCCCTATTCGAATAAATAAAATCGTCAACAATATTTTCGTACCAAAAACTAGACTAATAATAATGTCTGCGATCCAACGGCCTTTGCCACGTTGAATGCACCGGTTCCCGTTGGTCTCCGAAGTTAAGCAACGTCGGGCGTTTCCAAAACCTGAACGGGCGACCGACCACGTGCTGTAGGCATTATAAAAGGGTGGCAACCTATAGATTGCCCGGTGTTAATAGCCCAATCGTTGATACGCCATTAAACAAACAAAAAAAAAAAAATAAAAAAAAAATAAATAAATAAAGAACAGGAGGAAATTAGTGAAAAAAGTGGTAATGAAATATCTTAAATTTTTAATTTCATTGACAATCATTATTAATTGGCATATTGATATAAAAGATTTTATTTTTTAACGTTGAATCTGTCCGTATATTATACTTTATCTTTGTTACTTTTCTTTTTATTTCAGTTTAATCAGCTCATTTGTGTAAAACTATTAAAACGAATGATTAATCGAAAATAATGTTAATTTTAGAAAAGGAAATGTAATATGAAACCGATGTAATTAAATATAAATGTTTCTATAAAAACTGTAATCCGAGCGAATTGCGAAAACTGTTATTTTGTCCGAGGCCTAGTAGGAATACCATCTTAATTATTTTTTCAAGGCGAAATTAATACTTAAATGATTTGATGTTAGTTTATTATACAAATTAAATGTTAGACTTTCAGACATCTTTTTTAAAAATTGGGTTAATGGCGAAGCTATGCTCCGTCCTCGCATGTGCAATTAGAAATTAAGGGACATGGAGGTTTGAAGGCAACGAGTAGACGCCGTAATTTCGCTCATACGTAGATTCGAAGTTAGTCAGTTGCTAATGATTTACTCCCATGACTATTGCAACGGAAAAGGATATCACCTCTTTGACGTTTTGACAATTGATGGTTCGAAACTGTTATTCCGTGTTATGGTAAAAAATGATTGAAAATCGTTGGGTTAGTGCTGCTACTAGGCAACAGTGAAATCGTGTGCATTGGGTTCGATTCTATCAGTTTTGCTGTCACCCGTGGTTTCCGGGATTAAACGAAACCACGTGAAAATTCAGAGATACCTTTACCTTGCCCTCTCAGGTATTTCTGTGGACCGATCGCCTCCTACATTAAGACTAATCACAAAAGTCTTAATATGGGTGGCGAACGGACGAAACATGTCGGGATTTAATGCCCCCTGAGGAGGTGGCATTGAGGCCACAAAACATATAGTGCAGTTATAGAATAAAGGGATGCAAAAGAGAAAAAACAGTACTATTTTGTGTAGGTAATTCAAAATGGCACTTCTTTTGTCGCCATTAGCTGAACCCAAACCAAACAGGATTAGTAAATGTACTCGGTGTCGAAGTTCATTTTTGTTTAAGCAAGTAATCCTAGTATTTATCATGTAAAACTTTGTCAATTTTTCAGTGAGGATGGGAGAAATAAATTTTGTTGAATGCATTTTATTTGTTTTATTTTTATTCAAGATATTTGTGCCTAGTTTTCTTCTGAAGAAAAATACATAAGTACACATATTAATTTTAAAAAATGCATAAAATCAACTCATTAATTACAGAAGCATAAATTGTTTTAATCAGAGAAGGAGGGAATCAGAGGAAAGAGTAGGAAACAATATGGAAGCGTACTGTCGTGACTAGGCGGTAAACTAAAGGCTGAAGGAGGTGGAATTAGACAGGTCGTTAGTTGACATGTGGCAGGTTGGCAAGACTGGGGACAAATCGTTCTACGTGCTCCTAGTTTGTCAACATTACCACTCCTGTTGACATGTCCCCCCTCCCATCGCTACAGCAGATTTCAACACCACATTCTTCCTATTTACTGTCCTTGTATACATCATGCAGAATGTAAATGTTCTTCTCAAGTCGTTTATAGCCTAGAAAAAATTGTTTTCGGACAAGTAAACACCCTTCAGGAACTATGCTTTGTTCGAAATTAACTATAGCCTGCTCAGATAGACGGAAAAGTTCCAATCCGCATGCGCGATATTTTGAGGGAAATATTCCCTACGGTTACAACACTATACGTGAACCATAAAAACTGATTATGTCTCGTTTAACACTAGGGAAGGTTTTGAGAGGTCAGAAAAAGGAAATAGTGTCTAATATTAATCAATACTTAGCCAAACCTAAGACTAAAAAAGGTTTTAAACCTTCTAGTGATAGTAATGCTCGCAAATTTTAACGTACCTTTATTATCGACAACGAAATTTAACCTGTCTTGGTTACACTGCTATTGCTGGTAACCTATAGATAACGAGTTATCTGTACGTTATCTGTTTCTTGTCACTGGTCCGGACCGCCCCAGTGCCAAAAATCATTATGCTTTGATTACTTATCAATTGATGTATAACATATAATATGACGGTAACCATGCAATAATAAACTGCAAAACATTCTAGAGTAGGTAGCGTTAAGTTTGACGATAAATTATTTAACGCAATAAAAGAACTACTTATCTGCCGTGACGAAGCACGGGCATTCAGCTCGTATATATAAATAAATGACGCGTCTGTCTGTTTGTTCGTTATACAAATCCACACCGTTTGACCGATTTTGACCAAACCTGGCGCACAGGTAGGCCTTGATACGGGGAGTGTCAAAGGATAGGTCAAAAACGTCCACCAGCTGTCTGACTGTCTGTATGTTTGTTCCTTATACAAATCAACACAGTTTGATCGATTTTCATCAAACTTTGCACACAAGTAGGTACTGATCCGGAGTTCGGGGGTTCGAAACTGTGAACCCGAACACTTACAGATTTGCGTCATTAGAATTTCATAATACTTATTTGGTTTCTAATTTATCATTATTTTCCTAGATGCAGAAAGTAGGTGTAGCATGGCAAGCCGGGTAACAGCTTGTATGTTTACAAATATTTTCGTATATGAATGGATACATTTGAAACATCGTTTTTTTTTTCTTGTTTAAGGGGTCTCAAACATGACGTGGCCTGCCCCTCGGATTGCGTTATGAGGTCAAATTCATAAGCGGGGTGGGGGGGGGGGGGCAAGAGGTAGGAAACGCGCAAAAAGGGAATTAGGCCTTTTGCCAATGTTTCTGTATCAGAACTTTTTATGATTTGTTGTAAAAGAAAAAGTCGCCGTTAGGTGATAGATATTATTGCAACCAAATCAGTGAAATTGTGCTGGCCATACCTTTTCAATATATGTTGCCAAGCGTGTCCACTATTTGTGCTAGCCACCTCTCAGGTGAATTGGCAGACTTCGAAGCTGTGACTGGTTCTATACTATTTATAATTCTCTCTGTGTGACAAGCCTTTAAGGCAGTGTCGCCTCTATTCCTGGCTTACATCTCGTGTCACTCTTTCCCCATTGTCTCATCTTACAAAGACAGCTCGCACATTGTTTACCCTACATCAAAAATATACCTAGTCAAGGACTAGTCTACTGGGACCAAACCATTATTTTATCTTAAAGCAAATATTTCTCGTTCTATTTCCAAGTCTATCCGATGACATTTATATGTTAGGCTTGTAATTTCATGGCTTTTCTATATAGACCAGGGCATCTGTTTTGAGTTAGATGTTAAGGGGAGGCACGCTAATTTGTTGCGAGAAACCTTCGGAAGACAAGAAATAACAATAATTGACGTATTTTGCGCATACATAAATTATTGTTATTTCAGAAAATTTCCTAAAATATTTTTTTTTTAAGTAAAAAAAAAAAAAAAAAATAGAAATGATTATTATTTGAATGTACTTCTTTGCCTTATAACTTCGAAAGCATTTGTGTCAGAGACCTTCTCAAGGCGTCAAAACATTTTTGATAACCTTTTCTACAATTTTACATTATTCATAAATGTTAAAATTGATTAGCGGCTAAGCAAGATATCAATAAGTATGAAAAATGGGGAAAACAGTAATTTTTGTACATAATTTTTTTGGTACTCAATTGACGCAAATTTCCTTAATCTAAAAGTTTCGTATGTATAAACGTTTATTAGATGCCTCGATTAAATGCTTAGTTTCAAAAATATAGATAAAAACGTAAGAAGTCCGAAAATGTCGAGGTCATCACCTTATGGCTACCTCATCTCAGAAATAGGGGCAAACATCATATATGTTTTTTCTTTTTTCTTTTAGGGTGCTTCGAGTACCTAGGCCATTAGCACCATCAGAAATTCAACTTTCTTGGCAAACATCATATTATTATTATTTTATCCCTATTCGAATAAATAAATTCGTCAACAATATTTTCGTACTTAAAACTAGACTAATAATAATGTCTGCGAGACAACGGCCATTGCCACGTTGAATGCACCGGTTCCCGTTGATCTCCGAAGTTAAGCAACGTCGGGCGTGGTCAGTACTTGAATGGATGACCGACCACGTGTTGTTGGCATTATAAAAGGGTGGCAACCTGTAGATAGCCAGGTATTAGCCCAATTGAATCGTTTATTTCAGAAACCCGTCAAGTGCATTTTTTAAATTTTCGGAAAACTAAAATAAACTTCCTAATTCTAAAATTAGTGAAGTTTTTGGCTTTGGAAAAAATTGAAGTGTTTATTATTGTATTGCAAAAACAAATAATGCTTGGGGTTGATTTCAAAAACTTCGTTTTTTTTTTGCAAAAAAAAAATTAAAGTTTTGGTACGGGTTTCTGCAATAAAATGAATACATAAAATAAAATATTTTGTTGACTATGATATTGATTTTGAAAAGCAGTTGAATGTATTAAATAACAAAAAGTTACCTTTATGTTTAAATTGATTCAACGCCAAAGAAAATAGTTGGAATATCAATTAAATATGGAACACAAAATAAACAAATAATCGAACTTGATAAAATAAAACATATTTTCTATGGATATAAGCCGAGCCTATGGTTTGAGGCTTTATTCTACTCATCGTCATACTCTAGGTCTACGTTGCAGGCGGCTTGGGTCGTAGGCCACTGGAGGATTTCATGAAAATAATATTCATAGCCTGAGGTATACGTGGCCAACTCCTTGAGGTCATTTATTTTCTTTGCGTTGACCTCTATCTTTCCAGATGGACATGACATCATTATTGGCAGCTCCTCAACTTCAGAAGATGTTTTTAGTGGGAATTTTGAGGAGGTGAAATGGTCAATGTGCTTAGTAACCACTTTTCCTCAGTCAATTTTGTTCTAATGTAAGTGAATAGGTACTTTGAAAGGAATCCTGCCTTCCTTTCAAGTTCTCTTCCCAGAGGTTTCATCTGAGTTGACAGTCTTATTGTAATCTTGAGGCCACCAAGTATTAAAAGTCCGTCACGCAGGAGCTGCATAACTAAGCACTTCCTTAAGAATTTGGGTTCTTAAGAATCTGGGGCTTTCCAGAACAATTTGCTTAAAATATCCTACATAAATAAAATAAAATCATGAATAGTTCTCTTTTAAATTTGTAATGAGTAACTGATCAATTATTAATTTGCTTCCAGAGTTATGTTTACACATGGTACCTATTACACTACGTAATAAATACAAAAAACCTCATATTATCGTATTTTGATCTAACGCACGAACAGGATACAGTCAATCTAGTGGTAGAAAGCGCTTCTTGCGGCGGCTTTGTGAACCGTCTGGCGGGCTTTTCTATTGAAATATATTACAAATTAAACCCCCGCTTTCCGATTGACCGATTCAGCTCATTTCTACACACACTTCTTTCTCATGAGTTACCCACGACGTATACCGCGTTTCGTTACAATACAGCAGAAATTACGACCGGTATGAGTATATTAGGGATTTGGGTCCGGAGTAAACCCCCCCTTATAATGAACCGATTTAGTTTATTCTTACAACACATATTTACCTGTAGATTACCACTACGAATACCTAGTTTCGTCGAAATATACCAAAAATCACGGCTGGTAGTGGCGAATTGGTATTGTGGGTCCGGAGTAAACCCCCCCCCCCCTAATGAACCGATTTAGTTCATTTTTATATCTCACTTTTCTCTCTATATTACCACTACGAATACCACGTTTCGTTGAAATATAACAAATATTACGGCTTAAATGGTCAAATTAGTGTTTTGGGTTCGGGGTAAACCTCCCCTTCCGGTGGACCAACTTTGGTGGTTAACGAACTCGTTCAATCGTTTGCTAATTGAATGCTATATACCAAGTTTCGTGACGAAAAAACAAAAACTCTGGCCGCTATCGTGTTAACAGACACACATATTTATATATATATATATATATATATATATATATATATATATATATATATATATATATAAATTTTAACGGGGGTCATTTTCAGTGTCTACTAGGTAGGATCGATAAAGATTTGAAGAAATTTTTCAAAAATTCCGTCATGAGTCCAACCTCAATAGCTACTTTCCTTCGGAGGAAAGTGCTAAAAGCATAGCATTACAACTTCTGTCGTTTGTTACTTGGTGAACAGTATTGCGCCTTGATTTAATAATCATCTCAACATACTAATTAACAGTTTCGAATATTCCTCTCTCACAAAGATTCATCGAGAATCTCACCATAAAATGATTTTTGTTTTCCCTGAAGGACCATAACTGAAAAGAACAAGATGCTAGTTCCACTTGGGACTTAAGTTTTCAAATAATGTAGTATCATGGAGCAAGCCCCCTCTGTGGATTTATTGGCCTCGCTTTGCACAAAAGGTGGTTACGTCTATGAAAATATGAGCAGGAAACAAGACAAACACAACACTTACTGCACAAACCCGTCATGTGATTACACTTGACGGGTTTCTGCAGTAAACGGAAATTTCAAGACAAAATAAATCCTATTTAGAGGATTGATATTTCACATGTTTCTGCATAAGACGGTGTGTCTAAAGATGGTCATTCATAATCTATATTAATATCATTTTTGAAAAAATGTCAGTTGACGGGTTTCTGAAATAAACGATTCAATTGTTGATAAACAGTAAAAAAAAAAAAAAAAAAAAAAGAAAAGAAAAAAAAGTTTGCAAATCCATATTCGGTTTTCTCACTGATTTATCTCTTCAAACTTTTGGAGTGCTTTCATAAACGGACTTCGCGACAAAGTATGGTCGTTCTGAATGACGGCTGAGTACATGACCGTATTTGTCATTGGTAGATAGTGGTGGGGCCAGATGACGTCAGAGCGAGGGAGCTGTGTATATGTGACAGGAGTATTGTTGACGCCTACTCTAAACAGTGAGGTTAAGTAAACATTACGAGTGTAAACCCTGGCTCCAACAGAAATAACAGCTCCCGCAGACCTCACACCGCCCCCGTCCACCCCTTCTCAACCCTTGTACTGAATTTGTGTAATTTTTTTTGTTGCTATAATTGAGAGTTTTATTGTCGAATGACGCTAATTTTCCGATATCTGAAAATTAGCGTCTGATTGTTTCAGTGGAGATACTCGTAGGTAGAGTTTCATCTAATAATCCGAAGCTATTCCTATATTGAGAGGATACCGTTGGACGTTGGTGTTGCGAAGGTACACTGAGAAAAAAAACAGCCTGCCGGCAGCCTGAACACTGTGACTCAGTGCCAGTATTTTGAAATAGGACATTTTAGTCTAAATTAGGATTCCACATATTTCAACCTAAAATAGGATTCCACTAGTTAGAGTGCCCGCACTTTATAATAGGGTGCTGGAATGCTAGCAGCCTACAGAGAGATGACTTTATTATGTGGATAAAAAAGAACAAAGGTAAATTCAGAGTAATAATAATGAGACTTTATTTGGGTGTAATTTACATATACACTTCTTAACAAGTAGATATTTACAAGTAGGTAAGAGGTATATACTTTTTAACAAATATAGATATTTACAAGTATTAGGTATTAGGTACAATGTACTTATGAACAATATTGAACAAGTAGGTCTAAAAATAAAATATTTTTTTTGTTTTCATGACACTTATAGCCGTATTCATAAAGTCGAAGACAGTTGATTTCAGCATCTGTTCAAACAGAAACAAAAATAACTTTTTATTAATAACAAAAGAAAAGTTGTTGTTGTTGTGTCTTATATAATTAAAAAGAAACATAAATAGGCATTTTTTCTAGTTTAAAATGTCGCAGTAAATTCAAAGCTGCCAGGGAATCACAAAATAAATATAAAATAAGGTTATTGTCTATGGATATGATCATAAATGAAGGAACTCTAGAAACAGAATGGACACCAAAATAAAAGTCTACTAATACAATTTTGAACTAATATTCTAGCCGTATTCTAGGAACGTATACAAAAAGACTTCCATCAGTTCTCAGCTTACCAGGCTTATTGAACTCGATCTTCAGTTGGTTCTATACCCGCAGCGCCATATTATATTAAGGAATAAATTATTTATATTAAGGAAATATATTCTTGAAAAACAAACACAACTTTCTTCATTCTATTGTATATAACATCTGTTTCTAAAATTTAATAATAAAAACAAGAGCCTGAACTCTGTTCTGGCGGTACAGTCTGCATCCTGTCATACAGGCTCTATTGTTGTTTATTATTAAATTTAAAAACAGATGTTATATGCAATAGAATGAAGAAAGTTGTGTTTGTTTTTCAAGAATATATTCCCTTAATATAACATGGAGCTGCGGGTATAGAACCAACTGAAGATGGAGTTCAGTCAGCCTGGTAAGCTGAGAACTGATGGAAGTCTTTTTTTATACGTTCCTAGAATGCGGCTAGAATATTAGTTCAAAATTATATTAGTTGACTTTTATTTCGGTTTCCATTCTGTTTCTAGAGGTCCTTCATTTATGATCATATCCATAGAAAAAAACCTTATTTTATATTTATTATGTAATTCCCTGGCAGCTTTGAATTTACTGCGACATTTTAAACTAGAAAAAATGCCTATTTATGTTTCTTTTTAATTATATAAAACACAACAACAACAACTTTTCTTTTATTATTAATACAAATTTCTTTTTGTTTCTATTTGAACAGATGCTGAAATCAACTGTCTTCGGCTTTATGAATACGGCTATAAGTGTCATGAAAAAAAAAAAAAAAAATAATAATACCTAATACTTGTAAATATCTATATTTGTTAAAAAGTGTATACCTGATACCTACTTGT